>JAJPCS010000371.1:144073-189859 GCA_021164005.1 Willisornis vidua nigrigula | reverse complement strand
GCCCCATGAAGAAAGAGGGAATTCTTGCCCCATGAAGAAAGAGGGAACTCTTTCCCCATCCATCCTTAAATGCTGAGCTTGTCAGTCTGTTTGTGTGGTTTGGAGCTCCAAAGGAACAAAGCAACTTGGGCTCATTGTGGCTGGAAAAGACCTTCAAGATCCAGTCCAACCACTGGCCCAACAATGCCAGTTCCAGCACTGAGCTGTGACCCTGAAGTGCCACATCCACAAGTCTTTTAGATCCCTCAGGGGTGGTGTCTTGAGCTGCAGCTATTCCAGGGTTTAACCACCCTTTTGGTGCAGAGATTTTCCCTGATATCCACCCCAACCCTGCCCTGGTGCCACCTGAGGCCGCTCCCTCTCGTCCTGTCACCGATGGCACTGGGTGAGGCTCTGTGGCACTGGGTGCCTTGGCATGGGCAGCATCCTGGCACACCCTCCCTGCCCTGGGCCTCCTGCACCACAGAGCACAGCCTGGAGGTGACCCAGGACAGAGGGGAACAGCACAGCTGTTCCCAGGCCACCAGGAACAACGGGATTTGGGGAAATGCTTCTTCATTTCCCCCTAAAGCCGGCTCAGCAAAACAAGGAGTGCTCTCTTGGATGCTGCTGCACTCCCTAATCCCTGCTAACCACCAGTAATTGCTCATTTCTGCTGCTCCTCACTCACTTCTGGCTGTGCAGGAGTGCCCAAGAGCCCCATGGAAACTGCAGACATGGTGCAATATCCCTGGAAATAAAATGGAGCACAGCACAGGGTGGGTGGCAGCAGGTGCTGCCTTGGCCTTGTGGGGCCAACAAACATCCAGAAACCACATCTCTTACTGCTGCCTAAACCAAACAAAGCACACATTAAATATGTGCTCTGAATGTTAATGTGTTAATGAAGCTGTGCCTGATTTCAGATGTCAGCAGGTGATGTTGATCCCAGACACAACACCAGGCAGTGACTCATTAATGGAGTGAGCTGGGGAAGGGTAAGTGAGGTGTAAATGGGACAGGCAGGAACTTGTGGCAGTGTCCATTCAACATTCCCAGCAATTCCATGCACAGAACCTTTGTCCAGTGACACCAGCACTAAATGCCTGACTCCCCCCCTGTCTGGAAACACTGATTTAAGAGAGTGATATTGGCATCAAATACTCTGTGATAAGTGATGGAAGGACAGGCACCCCCCCGAAAGATTAAAAATAAAAGGTAGAGGTAGTGATGGTGTAAGAAACATGAGTTGTTGAGGAAAAAGGGAAAGGTATTTACCATTCAAAGTGTTGCTTTCATTAAATAACTACAGAGCTCTGCCTTGAGGAGATCCCTTTGTATGGACAGACATTCCACACTTGCATAAATTGCTTGGAGACTGAAGAGCTTTCTTGGATGGATTTAAACAACTGATGCTCAAGTGCATTTCCACAACCATTTTAGAAACCAGTCTGTGTTTTTACACCAATAGGGATTCCCAAGAACATGTCCCAAAATCTCCATGAAATCAGTACAAGCTACAGCAACTAACAAAAAACAGATTCCCAACCTGCAACATGAAACTTCCTCTGAAAGAAATCCCATCCTTCGAGATGAAAAGGGCATGTTGTGTTTTCCCACAGGTGCCAAACCAAACCCAAATCATCACAGAAAAGCAGCTCCCACACATTTGTTGCCCTCTATTAAGGATAAAGGAGATGAGAAAAGGAGAGTGAGGATGAAAAATCCACAAACCCTCAATAGAATCAGAGTGGAAATTCGTGGTCTCCTTAGGGCTTGATCCAGTTATTAACATCACCCAAAGCTTTCAGTGAAGCCTTTCATTATTTTGGGTACATTTTCCTTTAGAAACTCCAGGACACAATATTTTGGACAGAGAGTCAATAGCAGGTATTGTTATATAAGGAGAACATTTAAAAACAAACACATTTGAAACCCACCTAATCCAGATGCCAGTTTGCAACAAGAGTGCAAAGGACACCACGAGCCAGACAATGTAATTTCCTCTCAGATTCCCAAGGCCTGGAAGTTCAGGGGTTGGTTCCCTTTGGAACACCATTCCAGCTCAAACCATGCAGGAAGTTTTCTGCTGGCTCTTCATTTTTTGGTGTGTTCCACAAGCTCCCTTTCCACTTGATTTTTACAACAGTTGCCAGTGCTATGAGTAAACTCAGAGGACAATAAATTCCCATTTAATGTTAATCCTGAGGTTGCCCAGAGACAATGAAAATCCTGATTTCCACCAGAAAACCCAAATTCTGGCTGTGCACGTCTATGGATCTTGTGGTGTATCTGGGATTTGAGCTGCCAGGGATGCCCAGGCTGCTCCAAGGCAATCCCAGGCTGGCATTTGGTGCTTCACAAAGCACACAATTTTCTAGTATTAAAATAAATTATCCCATGTAAGGCATTTAACAGAGCCCATGGAGTGCCCCAGTCCAACATAACTGAACAGCTCAGCACTAAATAGGATTTCTGGAATCCTCCAAACTCTTCCAGTTCAGGAGAACAGTCTTGGTTTGCTTTTTTCCCCCCCTTCACTTCTTCCCATCTGTCTTCATTCCCATTCCTGTGGGATGAAGGAAAAACCCCAGGCCTGAAAAGAGCCAACTGCACTTCTGGGATCTAAGCTGGAAGGGTTGGGTGGACAAGGAAATTCCTCCTTTTCTGCTGAGATCACCTGCATTTCCTGTGCAGGATCTGAAGGAGCTGTTCCAACCCCTTCCCAAAATTAAGACATTGCCCTCACTCTGATTTAGAGCATGAACAAACCTCCTTTATATTTCCTTTGCTCTGGAAAAATCTCTCCTCAGTGTTCCTCCTGAGCAGATAAATACCCTTTGCAGCAGCTGCACTGAAGGGTTTATGTGCTGGAATAAAACCCTCTGCAGCTCCTCACTGAAACCATGGAATGGTTTAGGTTGGAAGGGACTTGAAAGCTCCTCCAGTTCCAGCCTCTTGAGGGAACTTCCCAGGCTGCTCCAAGCCCATCCAATCCCAATTATCAGCCTTATTTACACAGCCCTAATCCAGCTGCAGATATTCTGCTGGCAAGAAACACAACACTGCAGCAAACAAAAGAAAATCTCTCTCTTTTGCTCATCCATCTGTTTCCCTTTGCTTTTTTTGCTGTCTTGTCTCGGGGTGGGAAAAAAAAAGGAAAATTCTCATTCTCTCCCCGAATCTGCAAATTCCAAAGTTTGTTGCTGAGACAGGAAAAGGAAACAACACAACCTGACAGGGTTTAAGGTTTCAAGTGCCTGACTCCTCTGGAGCTGCCCCCACCCCCAAAATGCAGACACACCATGCCATGACCTCAGCACACAGGAGGGTTTCTCCCACTCAGGAATGTGCTTACAAAATCCCACCCCGATAATTCCTACTCCAAACTGACCAAGTTTTCAGCTGCTGGTTTGAAAACCATCTGATGGCCTTTCACCACCTGCAGGTAACTTAATTTCTTGAAGAGAAACACACACAAAAATAAACACCCTGCCTGCCACCTAAGTGGGCTGTCTGGGTTTATTTGGACTTACTGAACTAAGCAACTTCTTTTAAGAAAATTCCTGCTGCTGTCTGAGCATCCCTTTCTGCACAGGATGGGAAGGCAGAGGAAAAGCCACTGGGCTTTTATGGTTTTTATGGGTTGACTCTGCGAGATGACTTTGGGGGAATAAAAAAAATTCAATAAAAAACCCATAAAAGAACAAAATAAAAAAACCCCCATAAAATAAATTTCTAAAATTGCGCTTTTGAACTGCAAGAACCACCGAAATAACTCTTTGTTTATGCTGAGTTATATTTACAGTCAACTTCTCTCCAGTTCATTTCCAAGCCATCCCTCTCCTCTGCCAAGGCTCCCTAAAACAAATCAGTGAGATTTATGCCCCGAGATTTGCATAAAAAAGTGGTTTATAAATACTTTTAAAGGATGCCCAGTTAAATTTATGCTCTGTGCCTCCTGCATTTACACCCCCAAGATGAAGATTGCCCAAGACAAAGCCACCACCACTGCAAACCTGGAGCAATTCATGCCAAGGCCACTGATGGGATGCTGTTAATTAATTAATTAGGAAGGGCAGCAGAGCTGATGCACTGGAGGGGGTGGGGCAAAACAAAGTGCCTGCAATTAAAGCCTCGTTGTCGCAGCCCAAACTGCTGAAAGGTTGCCCTGAGAACTGTTGAAAAGCAGGACAAGCTGCCCAGTTTGGAGCAGGCAGAGTGTCTGTGGCACCAGCAGATGCTGCAGGGGGAATATTTTCCTGCCATTCCTGTTACAGACACCTCTGTGGGAATATTTGCAGCAAGTGTTTCCTTCCAAAATGAGTCAATTCCGAGAGGGAAGGATTGTTTGGACACAGTTTATCAGCTGCTCTGCTATGATATGCCCATATAATTTCTCCAGCTAATCCTGAAAGTATTTTTGGCAAATTCAAGTTGTAAGATGATGAATTTGGAATAAATGTATTTAAGCTCGAGGCTTTCTCATTCTTAAAACACATCTGTGAGCAATTAGTAAAAGCAATTGGGCTAATTGGCATTTTTTGTGATTATTTTCATAGGGGTTATGAATGTATTTTTGGGGTGAAGTTTATGCAGATTCAAACCTGCTCAGACTGAACTTGCACTCCTTGAACTGCACTTGGAGAGCAGAAATTCCACAAAAATCCAAAGCAAATTGAATTAGAGGAATATCCTGACCCAAACAGGAGGCACTCCAGGTACAAACCCACAAAGCTGTGCTTTGGGCGAGGAATAACCAACAGCACAAAGTTATTTTCTCCCAGCAGAAAGATCTGGGTTTCCTGGCAGAGGTGGCTGAACCAAGACCTGTGTGGAAAGATGGACAGAACTGATTTTCCTCAGGGAGGGAAGAGCAGAGACAAGAGACTCACATGGACAGGAGATTTATCCCCTTTTGGGAGCAAAGATGGTTCTTCCCTTGAAAACTGCCAAGGGAACAGAGGCTCAAACTAATAAAGATGGAACTTGGAGCATTACAAAGTTCAGGCTTGTTTTCTTTCCCAAACCCTCTTGGGAGCACCACAAACTTTGAGTTCCTTCTTCTCCCTGTTGGGATCTCTCTTCTTCTTCCAGTTTTAACACTGATGGGAAGCTACAGGGTACAAATCAAGTATTGATTAGAACATGTCCTTGGACAACAGGCTTTGAAACTGTTCTAAAACACTGTCAGAACTGCAAAAAGAGTGGTATCCACAAAACCCAAGTGTATTTACTACTGTGATCAACTAGAATTAATCCAGGTTTAAATACTGATAAGATCAGTATAAATATTCTTTTCTCATGCACACCAGTAGGTGATTAACAGAACATAAATTCTCGTGGCACCTGGAAGGGACATCGGGGCTGCTGAGCCAGAAACTACCTGAGGAATTACAGAACTCAAGGACAGGGGGAGACAATTCTTCCTTGGACTTGGTTTGGCTCTTCCTCTGCTGGTGCCAGAGATAAAAAGGAAAATAAAGAGATTTAAGTCTGGGCAGCTCAAGTGACTGGAAGCAGAGAGAGGACTCCAAAAGACCATCCTGGTGGGCTGGGATCCAGGAAGGCCTGGAAGAGGTTTGGGAGGCTGCAAACTCACTCTGGGATGACCTGAAAGGCTGGAATGTTTTCTGGGATAGCAGGAGAAAGGTCAGAAAGGCATCCTGAGGGCTGGGAGGGAAGTGCTGCACAGAGAGCCACTATTCCTATGGCCAGAACAACTTCCTGTGGTTTTCCCCTGGAAGGAAGCTGGGGAAGGAACTGCTGAAATGGCCTCACTTGCTCAGTGAGGGGAAACATTGTAGGGGAAACACGAGCCAGGCCACAGCTCTGGCACCTGGGGAGGAGAATATTGCCCACCCCTCTCCCCATCTGGCACAGGGAGGGGGCCCACAGCCAGCCCAAGGGCAGAAATTAAGTTTTTTCTGCTGTCTCTGACCCCAAACACATTTATTATGAAGCTCAGCAGTTCCCCCCAGATCCCACCTGACATGAAATAACTTCATCCAGAAACTCATCCCTCTGCTTTTTCCCTCTAAGATGTCTCAGGCTGCACCTTGTTTATTGAGAAAAACAAAGCACAAACTCAACTCTGCCTTCCCTGAGCTGACTCACCCTGGGAATGGCAGCAAAATACACGTTTTGGGTCCTGAAGGGAGAGGGGGTGACTCAGCTACCGAGTTACACAGGTTGAATAATAAGAATCATCTCCACATTTCAGCTCTTCAAGCTCAAAAGCACTTCAAGGACTTGAAAAGAAAAAAAAAATCCCATGTAACACTCAAGGGAGGAGCTGCCATCCTGCTGTGGTCATTAACAAAGTCACTAATTACATCAGCTGGCCCTGGAAAAGAAAGAAGATTTAAATATTCGATATAAAAAAGCTGATGGAACAGTTTTCTTGAGTAAAATGGACACTCTGGGAAGGTTTGGGAATTCCCTGGATTTCTTGGACACTTGGCAATGTTTTTTTTTTTCATTTCCAGGAAGAAACAACCAATCCAAGAGAGTTGATGAAGTCAGCAGGAATTTGGGAAGCTCCAGAGGGCCCCTCCAAGCCACTTCTCTGTGCCTTATCAACTGTGATACACAACCAGAATTGGGGAGATAAACGGGATGGGAAAGGCTGTTTTGACAAAATTGATTGAAGCTGGAGAGGCACAATTTGCGAGGCACCAGGATGTCTATTAGAGGATATTTAGTCTGCAGATCCCTCACTGCTCCCCCTACCCTGAGACTCATTTTCTCCACATTTTCCCCAAATTACAGCGTTGCTTCATCTCTGTAATTTTCTCCCTCTTCAAAACAGAAGGGAACTCATTTCTCCTGAGAGCTGATTAGCAGAGATTGTCTCTGCAGCAGCACCTTGGGACCCACTTGGGTTCTGTAAATGCTAAGAAAAATCACATAATGTTATCTCAGAAGGGCACAAAACTCCCTTTCAGGGAGGAAAAACGCTCCAAAATACATAAATGAAGATAAAAGCAGCGTGAATCAGAGAATGGACACAGGGGATTGAGCTAGAAAACAGCAAAGATGCTGATAAATGCATGTATGGGACTGAAGGTGTACTCTGAGAAGCTGAACTAACATTTCAGTTTTAAAAAACAGAACTAAAATAAAAGCCAGAGCAGTGCAGATAAACTCCTGCACTCACACAACATTAATGGCACAAATGTCCTCACATCAAGCAGGTGGTGAGGTGAAAGAAGGACTAAGTTTGCTTTCCATACATGGATTTTCTGCCCCAAGGTTGGAAAAAAAATAATAAAATCATTCTGGGGCCACAATTGCCTCTAATATTAATAATGTCTATTTTAATGCTTATCTAACACAGTCCCTGCACTCAGGAAGGTAATTTGCTGTTTGAGGCACATTAAAACACGTGTAATTATCCCAGATTTGTTTCCCAGTCCCAGCAACATCCTGTCCCTCCAGCCCAGAGCTTGATAACACCTTGATAAGAGCCCGAATTAATAAGCAGGTGAGAGCTGACACCACTAATTAACACATTACAATGCAGGTGAACTGGAATGCTGAGACAGATTTAATTCCTCCCTCATTATGGGCCAGCAGGTACAAGAAATTTCCCTGCTTCAAACTTTTCTCATCACAGACCACAAAGCTATTTTAGTCAAACCTCAATGGTTAAAACATCTCTTAAATTAATCCTTTCAATTTGTTCCCCATTAGGGTTGTCTGGTTTGTGTCTGAGCTCTCCATATTTCCCCTCAGCTTCCCAATTTACAGCCTTTTAGGGGAGAAAACCAATAAATTGGGCAGCTTTGCTAAGATCAGAGATAGAGGGAGAGCAAACACATCCCACACAGGAGCACTCCTGCTTTGCCCTGTGCTATTTCTATTAATTAAATAAATTATCTCCTTGGTCTCAGGACAGAACAACCTGACTGGGAATCAACACAAAACAAGGCAAAATATTCAGGGCAAACAGAAAATCCCCACAGATTGATTTAAAACCCAAAGGGCAGAAATGCTCAAATCCAGAGCTAAGATACAGACAATGATGAAAACAACCCCCTGGGTTTGGTATCACCACCCACACAAATGTCCCAGAGACAAAGAAAGGAGAGAGATTTTTCCCTTCTTAGTTCATAAATCTGGAAAATCTTCCTGTGAAAGTCAAGTGTATTTGTGAAAACATTTATTTAATTTGGTCTAAATCTTTTGATGTGAAAGCCAAGCCCACCTTTTTATTTCCTGTTTTATTTTCAGACACCCATCTCAGTTTCCCATCCTGGTTCACTTGAAGGGTCTCAGGAAGGAAGAACAGTAAGTGAGAGTGGAATAGGAGTCCAAGGCTACCTCTCATTCAAATAAAATATTCAAATTATTGTTACAGGCAGCAAATGCACCATCAATGACAACACAAACCCCTGAGGAACAAAGCTGAGTGAGCTGAATTCCTGCCATATTTAAGCCCAACTTTTCCATGGAATATAATTTCTCTTTTACAGCTAAACCAAACCATGGGATAAAAGTCTGTAAGTTCAACTCCTCAGGGTTAATTCACCCTCAGATTTTCTAAATTTATTCCCAACTGTTTCTTTAACTTACTGCACTGAGTATAAACAGGACAGTGACACCCAACAGCCCATTCCCACCATGTAGTTATAGATGTTCTCCTGTGCAATGGCCCTGAACTGTCAAACAAGATCCTTAAATGCTGAAATTCAGAAAGTGATGCAAGAAAGAGTTACCCCAACCTGTCCTACACTTTGCAGCTTCTTCCCTGCTGGATTTGTTTGCCAACAGTTTCCTTTCCACTCTCCTCTTTGTGCATTCATAATTCCAGGGATATGGACATAAATGCAGGGATATTCTCCTTACACCTGGAGCTGATTTTCTGCTGAAGCAACAGTGGAGAGCACAGAGGGAGAACAGCACAAGGAAAGGAAGTTCTTGCCTTGTCAGCAGAATCAAACCATGAGACACTGCAAGAGTTGTGGGGCCTGGGGGGAAAAATCTTGAAAATTTCCAGAGAGGAGGATCCGGAAAACAGGAATTTCTGGGAGAAAGCTGAACTGCAATACTCACACAGTGTTTCCTGAGAGTGGATGCTGCAATCCCTTCCAGCATGGAATGCTGCTCCATGCACAGAGGAGTTAATGTGGACTTCAAACGAGCCACAGATGGATCTGGATCGAGCTGGAAGCGCCGCCATCCAGTTCCTCCCCTTCCCTGAGACTGATCCAGCTCCATTCTGTCATTCCTGACATATTTCTCTGGCCTGTTCCTAATGACTGCTGATGGAGAAACTCAGCAATTTCCCAAGCCAGTTGTTGCAGTGTTCCCCAGCCTTTACAGTTTTCCCTGTTATCAGACCTGCAGTTTTCCCTTCTCCACACAGCCCCTCCTTCCCTGTGCCACCCATCCTGGCACTGAACACACAGGATGCCCTTTCTCTTTGCACACTGCAGATTTACCACATCCCTTCTCATTTTTCTCTTCTTTAGACTAAACAACTCCCTTCCTTCTGATCTCTGCCCAGCCATCTCTCTGAGATATCAGATCCCCCATCTCTGGATGCTCTCCAATGATGCTCTTGGGGAATGATGCCCAAGTTTGGGCATGACTGTTCCAGGCTCCCCAGACTCTCCTGTTCCCTCAAACTCTTACCCTGTTGGCCTTTTTTCTAACTGCATGACATGTTGGCCTCCTTCAGTGCATGATTCACTGGAATTCCAGCCACTTGTCTAACAAAGTGCTGTGCAAGGAGGTGCTCACCACACTCTGCTTGTAAAGCTATTCCTGCCTCAGCAGAGGATCTGCTATTTATCACTGCTGGCTTGAACTCTGCTTTTTTTTCCTCCAGATCCTTTCTCTAATTTGCCAAGAGGATTTTCAGTGTCATTGCAGTCCCTACAGCCACATGCCTAACACACATACCCATACACATCTATAAATGTGTCCCATTCCTATGATTATTTACATCATTATTTATATTAAAACAATGCTCAGATTATGCTCACTGGTCATACAATCTACTTGTCTGCTTTGGATGAGCAAATTGTCCAAATTCCATTTTATTCCAGGGAAAAAAAGGCTTTATTTCCCCAGACTTCCAGCATTTCTCCACACCTTCCATCTCCACATTCCAAAGCTCACTCCTCAGACCAGTGTGGGCTTCCAGGACTCAGAAAAGGAAGATCAGACTCCTCAGTGACCTGTGCTGGGCTCCACAAGGACAGATCCTGCTCCTGAAGAGGTGAGGAACATTCCTGTGGCCCAAAAGATTCCAGTGCAAGGAATGGCCCCAAGGCCACCAGTTTGATGGTCAGCAGAAAACTGGGAGCCTGGAGGAGGAAGGAGGTTTTTGGCCTTCTGCTGCCTACAGAATGCCAAGAACATTTTTGGCATATTCTATCTCGATTCCTCCTTATCAGTCAGGATTAGGTCTCAAATTCCTCTGCTAAGTTAAGTGTTGCTCCATGTTACAAAATGCTCCTGTGGAATTGGGGCAGCCACCCCAACATGTTCCTCTGAGCTTACAGCCTGTGTCCCAAAGCAATACTTGTCCTGTTGGTCACAAACCTACACAATTCCTTAAAGCTCCACTTCAGTAATTGTTCAATCAAAAAGGACACGGCTCTCTGGGCAGGTTGGGCAACTCCCCTCCCTTTCCCCAGCAGGGACAAGTTGAAGATTTGAAGTCTCAGGCACTGCTTTTTATGCTGTTCTCTGCAAATTACAGTAACATAAACAACACAGATGTGTTTATTTTTTCATTTCTTTCATGGATGAGCTCAAGGCAGTCAGAGTTCAGTTGTGTTCTGCTTCAATGGCTCTGCTTTTCAGGCACACCTGTTACTTTCACGGAGAAAACAACCACAACAAATACTGTAACCACAAACAACTCCTCTGGATGACAATTTATGCTCAATCACACACTCTGGGAGATAAAAAAATAATAATAAAAGAGCCAAACATGCCTAGAGCCTGCCTACAATTTCTCAGAGGGCAATAACCTCCTGAGTATACACACAGAGGGCACTGCCCTGCTCAGACCAGCACTAGGGAGGAGCCTTCAAATCCCACCCGTGGCCTCCTTCACACACAGGACAGTCACCAACAGAAGGGTCTCTTCACCTACACAAGCCCCAGAGGAACTGCCTGGAGGCCTGTGAAGAATTTGGGCTGTTCAAAGTTTAACCTGCACTTGGCAGTGTCAGCCAGGGCTCCTTAGTGACTCAGGTTTACACAAGTCCCTCTGGTTTTGACCCATCAATCAGGAAAAGTCTGGAAGATGATCTAGTTTAAGGTGTCCCCGCCCATAGCAGGGGTTTGGAGATGACCTCTAAAGGTCCCTTCCAGCCTATTCTATGGTTCCACACTAAGCATGGAATTCTAGCCTTGAACTGACACATTGGGGAACTCAAGAACTGACAGCACTTGTCCTGGTTTGAAGTTTCCAAGTCCTGGGATGTTAATTAAGGTGCCTGTGCTAAGAAGGCATTAAAAGCACTTATCACAAGCATTGAACTCCAGCCAGAATGGAAACTGTATTCTCTGAGTCTGCCCTGTGAATACTCTCCCCAGCCTTTAACCCCTCACCAACCCCTGATTTCTCAGTCAGGTGAGGCACTTCTTTCTCTCTGCAGATCCTTTTTCCCCTAAAGTACCCCTAAACAACATTAAAAAAAGGCTTTAGACCGGCAGACTAAGAAAATCAGAATGAAGTATAAGCAAATTTCTTTTTTCCTATAAGGGTTCCAAACCCAAAGCAGGCAGAGCTGCAGCACTTCCAATGAAAGGCACAGGGTTCCTCAGACCTTGCCTACCTTTCACTGTATTTAAAGAACGATCAAAACGGTTCGAGTGACTTGTTGTTACTCTTGACTTTCATCCTTTTCCACGCTCAGACCCCTGTGCAGCTCCCAGGCTGCCCTGGGAGCCGCTCACCCCTCGCTCCAGCTGCGGGATGAGTCACGGCAGAGCAGCCTGACATTCCCTTTGGAAAGCTCGGGCTCCCAAACCGCGCTGCTCCCAAGCTGGCTGGATCCGAGCTGCTGGCGGGGCTCCTGCCTCCCGACTGCTGCACGCCCTAAAGGCACCCGAGACACGCCAAACGCTGCCCTGAGACACGTTCCCTCGGAAGCTCCTGCTGGAGCTGCCCCCGGGCAAGGTGTTCTTGCTGTGAATGAGCCACGAGGTGCCTCGAAGCAACTTCCGAGGCACAGCCTGCACAAAGGGAAGGAAAACCCAAACCAACACAGAAACCTGTGTGGAATTCTTGCTCTAGATAACTTCACACAAATCTCCATGGTCCAGAGAGTCTGGGAGCTAGACCGAGACTGGGAATTGTCTCCAGCTCTCCCATATGGAGATGGGAAACACCAGGCCACTTGCCGGTTTTATTGAACATGTGTTTCTTTTGCCAGCAATATTGACATCCCTGGTTCCTGTTTATGCTCCAGGAAAGGAGAAAAGAAACTTTTCCCCCCTCATTATGTTCTACTCTTTTAAGAGTTCCCTGTTCCTGTCAAGAGGAGTTAAGCTAAACAGAAACAAGGCAGTTTGGTTCCCACAGTAAATGGGTCCACACTTGGAGCTATCTGGAAACTGTTCCTACAGTTCAAATGCATAAAGTCCCTCCCTTAATCCTCATTAACCTTCAGTGCAAGAAGGCCCCGAGGCGGGGTAATTGATTATTTAGTTAACAGACCACAATAAACACAATTTTACGGATACCAATCCACAGCTTTCACCATTTGGGTGAGGCACCTCTTTCAGGGGCTTGAGAGAGAAGTTTCTAAGTTGCTAATTGTTTCTAAAGTGACCAGAGCGATGCTGCTGCTACGAGGATGCTGAGAGAGAATCTGGGTTCCCTGCGCTCATCCACGTGTGACAAACTGGGGAACCACCTCATAAATTCAGGATAACCCTTGGAAAGAACTCACATTAAGTCACTGCCAGTGAGACAGCGATGCAGCTGCAATGAACACACAAGAGAAAACATAAGGCTGGCGGTTCCCCGAGACGACTCCTCCTCTAAGAGCCTCGGGAAGGGCACGGCCAAGTGCCTGATCGCTCCCCAGCGATGGCAACACTACCCGCCAAGCAGCACGTATGTTAGCGATGCTGCACCCATGGCCGTGCCCAGCACTCGCAGTGCTGAACCCTCCCCTCCTGCCTCGCTCACACAGCCTCATTTCGCTGTTTCCAACATATTACAAATCGGTTCCATTCGGGGTTTCAAAATGAACCAGAGAGGCGCCTCTCTGCCCACAGGGTACCCCGAGGTGAACCGCCCATGGTCACCCATCCATCCTCCTTCCGCCAGGCACAGCGTTTATGCTGCAGAGGTGAAGGATGGAGCAGCAACAAACTTACTTGCCGGTGATCAGCTGGCTCCTGGATGGCGTGCACATGGGCTGCACGTAGTAGTTCTCCAGTTTGACCCCCTCGGCAGCCAGCCTGTCCAGCGTGGGCGTCCGGATCTCGGAGCCGTGGTACCCCACGTCCCTGAAGCCCTGATCGTCCGCCAGGATGAAGATGATGTGCGGCTGCGAGCGGCGGGCGCCGGGCCGGGGCTGCTGTCCCCGCGGGGTGTCCCCGGGGCCGCCTCCCCACGCCAGGTACCCGCAGGTGAGGAGGCTGAGCAGGGCCAGCCCGGCCAGCCCCGCCGCCACCATCCCGATCCCGCCCGGGCAGGGGCGGCGCGGCCCGCGGGCCATCCACGGCGGCGGGACGGCAGCGAAGCACACGGAGAGCAAACACCGCCCGAATCCCAACAAAGCCGGGCGGCCCCGGGGGCGGGCGGCGCCCGTCAGGGGGGGGACATCGCGGGCACCCCAACCGGGGCAAGTTCGGCCGCCGGAGCCGGGGCCGGGCGGGTGGGCAGGGCCCCGCCGGGGGTCACAGCACCCTCGGCCCGCCCCCGGCCCCGCTGCCAGCCCGTCCCGGGGCCGGTGGTGCCCATGGCGGGGCGAGCCGGGGCGCCCGGCACGGCCCGGGACGGCAGCGGGAGGGGAAGGGACGTGATGGGATGGGATGGGACGGGACGTGCCGCCCCCCGCCCGCCCCCGCCGGCACTGCCGGGCCGGGCCGCTGCCTCTGCCCTCCTCCTCCTCCTCCCCGCCCGCCCCTCCGCATCCCGCGGGAGAACCCCCCGCCCCGGAGCGAGGTGGTCCCACACCCCCCAAACTTCCATTGTTCCAAGTGTTTCTGACATGGCCACAAACATCTGGAAGGTATGAACGGACCGGATTTGTTTTCAGCCGCGAAACAGCCCCAGATCCCAAACCCTCCAATTCGGGCCAGGCTGTGGCAAACGCCAGGAATGCGCCTTTACGGAGTACAATAAGTGGTAAGAATTTGGGTTAAAGAACGAATGTGCTGCAGTTGCAAAATACGACTTTGCCCCGTCCTGGAAGACACCGAGTCAAACAGAAACTTAATCACACACGATTAGGCTGAACCCAAGTAAATCTGCAGGTCTGACTTGTCTAACATGAGTCAGCATGACAGGAACAACTTCTACTCCAACTGGGTTTTATAAAGCATTAACTCTTAAACAGCCACTTGGACCAAATCCTCTCTAATTCCTGCACCTCTGTGCTACGCTCGGGCTGGTCCCTGCATCCCTCTGGGATCCCTCCTGGATTAAAAATCAATTAGTGCTGTCTAGAGAAAACTTTAATTTGGGTCGAATTTCACTGTTTCTGTTCATATCAGGTGGTACAAAAGTGTCTCCCCTCTAATATTTCCACTGAGAAAGAGCTATTCAGAAATACCTCAGCGTTGTGCTGAAGTTTGCAGTGAAATGCAGGGAAATGTGGAAGTAAAAAGTGGATTTTAGTCTGCTATGTAAGGGCTTGTCCACACTGAAAAGTAACACAACAAAATTACACCTGCACTGCACAACCTACAGAGTTTAACTCCTGAGGCAGAACATCCTCTGAAATCAGAGGAACTTGACAGCACAAACTCTTAAAAGAACCCAAACTGAAATCTTAAACTGAAGAAACCTTCAAATTTTCAAATACTATCCCTGCCCATGGCAGGGCCATTGGAATCAGAGGTCCCTTCCCACCCAAACCATTCTATCATTCCTCGAAATGACATTCCCTTGAAAAGAATTCTCTATTCCTTTTTTCACTCTTGCTGTTCCCCACAGACCAAAAGAATTATATATAGAAACCTAAACCTATAAAGGTGAAGTGCAAATCAGGTTAGTGATGCTATTTTTCTTGTAACAACACAAATTATGATGCCCTTTTAACACAACCTCTAGAAGAACCCTGGGCCCAGACAAGCATCAGAGTATCTTGCTCAATACCTGATCACATATATATATATATTCTGTAGTCAAGACATTTCTCACTAATTCTTCTGTTTGTTTTTAAAACATCAAATGCCAACTATCATGGTATAGTTATTATAAAGTCCATGAATTATGGACTCTACATAGAGTGATCTTTAGCCACATCTGACTTTGCTTATAGAATCCAAATAGTTCCAACACACCCAAAGTACTCAGTGAGCAGAACAACAGAATCATTTAGAACTGAGTTTGGAATTCAGTTTGTTTGCTAAGTAAGAATAAAAAATCTCTATTATGAATCAGATGCAGCAGAGTGATGTTATCTGGATACAGGAGAGAGCAGAGCCTGCAGCTTCCCAGCACCCTGTTAGTCACCACCCAGCAGCAAATGAAAATATCCAAGGGCAATCTCTGCCAGACATCTATAAACTTGACCTTCTCTCTTTAGGGGCTTGACAAAGCTTCCCTTTTTTTTCCCCCCTCTCCACTTTTTCAAGAACAAAAGTAGATTTATGTCAGCAAAATGCTCTGCTGACCTTCAAGTAGAGAGGCTTTGGAAGATGACCTGCTACTCATATTCCACTTAAGAAAATATTTGTAGATGCTCAGGAATTGCAGCCAAGGTTTCCACAGCCCCTTCAGGATGCTCAGGGAATGGAACAGAAGAGTTGTGAAAGCTGCAGGAAGTATTTTATCCCTCAGGGGAAAAGAAATCCAGAACATCCACAGGGATTTAAACTTGAGTGCAGTGAATACATTAATTCAAACATACACCAGTTGAAATTGAATTTAGCACACCATTAGGAAAGGAGTATTTTTAGCACTTGTTATGCAGCTTCTGCGTGTGGAGACCATAAAATTAATTGAATTAAATGTGTGCAGGGAGGGGGGCTGCAGGTGGAGGCTCCTCTGCAGTGGCCTGAAGGAGAGGTAGGGGCTGTCAGAGGAGCCTTTTTTGGGTTGTTTGGGGTCAGGCTGCCACACAACTTCACTTTTCCTGAGCCATCCATGTCGGAAATACATCCCAAGAGAACAGCAACTCTGGAAATGCAGAGGAAAATGTTTTCCACAGAGGATGGCAACACGTGTTCTATTTTCTTTCCCTGTCCTGAGTGGCCCTTGGTGCAGAAGGACAACAGCCCTGTGGGGCAGGGGGAGACTGGACACGGCTCCTGTGAGGGTGTGCCAAGGATGGAAGATGCCAGCTCAGTCCTTGTGCCAGTGCTCATCCCGAGAGGGAATCCTGCCTCCAGAGAATCAGGAATAATAACAGCAAATGAGGCCTTGGGAGGAGTTTGAAGGAAATGGCAGATGGAAGTGCTAACACTCCTATGATAACATGAAAACTGTTCTTATTACACTTAGTTCAGCAAGTGTTAAAAAGTCATTTTCTTCCTGGTTGGAGACATGAATTTCTTCCTGGTTGAAGAGCACGTTTGTGCTCACCTGTGACTCAGAGCCCTCAGTCTGGGATGGGATGTCCAACTCGGTGCTCTTCCCAGGTATTCCTGAGCCTGCCTAAAGACCAGCTTAGAGAACTCCTATTTTTAGCTCCCCAGCTGCAGCCCCAGGGAGAACAAGGCAGGCTCCGGCCTAGGCACAGAGTCACTGCTCCACATTTTTCCAAGAACTGTAACCACACCTTTCCTTTCCCCTGGCTCACTCCCTGTCCTCAGTGTACCTCCCTCTCAGGGAAAGGGAAAGGCAGAACATGCCTGCATTCTCTTCCCAGGTGGCTGCTGCTCTCTGGCCAGGCACTCATCCCTGGGAACAGCAGCATCCCAACCCACGACTAAAGCCTGGTGAGTCACGGACTGACATCACTCCCTGTGCCTGTTTGGTGGACACTGGGAATTAACTTACAGCTGTGCTGCTTGGGAATGCTCCCATTCCACCCTGGCTTCCTCCCTGCTTTGTGATGACATAAACAGAGCTTTGCTGTTCATTTCTTCTATATTTAACTGCCTCTCCTCAGCTCCCTCCCGCCCTGCACGGGCCAAGGGCCACATTCTGAGCTCAGCTGCCTGCACTGATGCAAACGGGCACTCGCTCAACTGATGGCCAGAAAATCTCTCTGGAAATGTGGGACATGACCTCAGATATCCCTCTCATGTCAGTCCCTGCACAGACTGGAACAACCCAGCTTTAGTGCTGGTGGTTCCCTTCCTGGAGGAGGCTCCTGTTTCCCACTTCCATGAGGTTTATGGCCCCAACTCAAACAGAACAGAGCCTTGAAGCTTTGCATGTTACTGTTTAAATCTTTCTCAGCTACAATTCCAGCACTGCCACAAATTGTACAGAAGGAACAGTTTCATTAATTCCTAAATCAAAGGTTTTTCCAAAGAAAGTCACCTTGTTTACCACTTGTCCTTATTTTAGTGCAGTTAAGAAGGCCAGAGCAAGAGAATTCAGGGAAGGCACGAGCTTATGATGCAACATAAATCTAGAAAGTTTAAACAGGCTGGAAGTTTATCACTGAGGTTGTACACTGGAAGAGAAGTCTTTCTCTTTGCCCAGAACAAAACTCCCTGGGTGATGAGGGATGGAACATGGCCTGCTGCAAGTGTTTTACCAACTGCCTGGACATTCTTGTTCCCACACAACAGCATGGAACTCCCCACCAGTAAAGCTGCAAACACACATGGGCCAAAAGGGTATAAATGTTGAAAGATAATTCTGAGTATTTCTTTTGGCCTCGTGGAGCATTTGATGTCAAGGTTAGGGGTGCACAGCTGGCACAAGGCTGTCCCTTTCCACAGCAGCTTGAAGGGCAGGGATGCTTTTAACTGGGAATGGTGCTTGGCCATGCTAATGAAGTGCTTGGAAGGCTCAGGGTGTTTTAAACAGTTCCTAAAATACTAGAAATGGCATTGACATGACTCATTGCCACACCAAATACAAGCTTTGGGTCATGCCAATAGAACTTTGCAGATTGTAATATCAGAGTCTACTTTGGTAATAAGTTTTAATTATACCTTATAACAATCACACTAAGAAACCCCAAACATCAAGTCTCTCCCTCCACAAAAAAGCCTCCAAACCCACCCCAACACCTCCCCTTTGCCTGGGCCATTTCACTCAGCTCGTTTCTGCTCAGAGTTCTGAGCTGCTGGAATGCCTTTGCTGCAGCAAAGTGTGAGGCAATGGCTCATGAATGTCCCCTGTGGCCCAGCAATGGGAGCTGAGCACACACCACCAGCAGCACTGCCCAGTGCAGTCAGCCAAACAGCGACTGCATTCCTCCTGCACACCCTGGCAAAGGAATAAAGCTGGATCTGGCCTATTCCTTATCTGCCTGGAGCCCTAACAAATGCCTCCTGTCTGAGAAAGGGGGCCCTGCCAGAGCCAGCAGGTTGGGGATTTCCTGAGTTTAGTGTGTCACAACCAATAACTGAGAGGGAAATTACACGGTTTGCTACAAAACCTGTTCTTGTTTTTGATCTTGCACCAACTTGGCTGATGCACTGTGGGAACATCACCTTCTTTTTGTTGGAAACCTGCTGGATTGCTCTGCATCCCTTTCTCCCTGGGCATGACAGTTCAGCACACACCTTCCTGCCCAGGAGCAGCAAGGCAGGGACACCCAGGATGCTCTCCCAGCCTTAAAGAAAAGAATATTGCAAAGTTAAAGTATATTTAGTCTCTCCTCACCCAGAAATTGTTTCATATTCTAATTAAGTTGTCCAAAAGGGTATTAATAGAAAAATTAAACCCATTTCTTTCAGGACACAAATTCCCTTGTTACACTGCTAATATATACAGATATTATAATACTCTTTATTTGATAGCACAAGAGGACCAGAAGGTTTCATTTTTGCCAGCACATACTGCAAGAACCTTCCATGGCTTTTTTTTTTTTGACTGTGAATGAGTTTAACAGTGGGACTTTCAAAGCAGTGACAGCAACACTTAGTGAAGACAGCAAGAATTGGAATTAGTTACAGATTTCAAACCTGGAAGAGCCCACCATGATCATCATGTAGCAGCTCAAGCCCTGGGGAGTACAGAAGTTCCCAGAATTAAAGCTCTTGTGAAGATTTGAGCAACTGTTTTAGAAATGGACACAGACTTCATTTAAAAGTTATGATTACAGAGCTTGATTCAGTATTCCAGTTATTAATCACTATCACTGAAATGTCTGTTTTATGTCTAGCCTGACTCTGATACTGTCCTGCCCATCAGGCAACTCCTGGTATTGCTCACCCATTTCTGAACTCTCTGCTGACACACAACCAAAATGCATATTAAGAGATAAAATATGTGTTCAAATACACAGTGGTCAGTATGTATTTTGTGTGCCAGGCAAAGGGATAACTAATTTGGCAAAAAGTCAGTGTTGCTCAGGAACCATAAGGTAAGGAAGAGAAGGAATGCATTTATCCAATTATCCTGCAAAAGGGGGCCAGAATGGAATCCACAGGAACACTGAGCTGCACAGAAATGCAAGGGCTGCAATCAAAAACCGCTGATTAAGTGCAATTGGTAATTAAAAAGCAGCCTCTGGGCTCGTGCAGAGGCCAAGAAGTCCCAGCCCAGACACTCTGCAGGAGGAATGTCACACAAATCAGAGCCTGGGGGCAGAGTTACAGTGTGAGCAATAACAGCGAGGCGAACCCCCGCAGGTAGAGGGTTTCCTGTTCCTCTGGAAATGTGGGAGCATTCCCAACGCCAGCGGCAGCTCCACACTCATCCAGGGGTTCAGCTGGGCCTGGAGGACTGCCAGGATGTGTGCAAACCCCAGCTCAAACCGAAAACGTCATGAGTGAGGAATTTTGTGAGCAGCCTCCCCGGCGTTCTGCTCCGGTGATCTCACACAAACCAAACCGCGGCTGGAGGAGCAGCCCCGGCACCATCCCGGGCTCATTCCCCTTCCCAATTCCTGTTTTCAATTACACCCCAACCTCCTGGAACATCTCCACTGGGAACCAAATCCCATAGAGAAACAGACAACTTGAGTCCTTTTGCAGGGTGATCAGCAAAGTCAAGTTTGGCTTTACCACAACAACTCATTGAGACTCATCAGCAGGCCCTGTTGTCCTGCTCTCATCTCAGCACCCACCACAGAATCACAGAATCAGTTGGGTTGGAAGAGACCTCCGAGGCCATCAAGTCCAACCCTTAATACAACCCCACTTTGACTGCCAGATCATGGCACTCAGTGCCACGTCCAGTCTCAGGTTAAAAACCTCCAGGGTCGGAGAATCCACCCCCTCTCTGGGCAGCCCATTCCAATCCCTGAGCACTCTCTCTGCAAAGAATTTCTTCCTGATCTCCAACCTAAACCACCCCGGCAGAGCTTGAGCCCGTGCCCCCTTCTCCTATTGCTGAGTGCCTGGGAGAAGAGACCAACCCCCACCTGGCCAGAACTTCCCTTCAGGCAGTTCCAGACAGTGCTGAGGTCACCTCTGAGCCTCCTCTTCTCCAGGCTGAACACCCCCAGCTCCCTCAGCCTCTCCCCACAGCACTCGTGCTCCAGTCCCTTCTCCAGCCTCGTTGCTCTTCTCTGGCCCCGCTCCAGCACCTCAATATCCTTCCTGACCTGAGGGGCCCAGAACTGAACACAACACTCAAGGTGTGGCCTCCCCAAGGCAGAGTCCAGGGGAAGGGTCACTGCCCTGGGCCTGCTGGTCACACTATTCCTGATCCAGGCCAGGACCCACTGGCCTTCTTGGCCACCTGGGCACACTGTTGGCTCCTGTTGAGCTTCCTGTCCCTCAGTCCCCCCAGGTCCCTTCCTGCCTGGCTGCTCTCCAGCCACTCTGTGCCCAGCCTGGAGCGCTGCAGGGGTTGGGGTGGCCAAAGGGCAGGACCTGCACTTGGCCTTGTTGAACCTCATGCCATTGGAATCAGCCCATCCCTCCAGTCTATCCAGATCCCTCTGCAGAGCCCTCCTGCCTTCCAGTAGGTCGACACTCCCTCCCGAATTAGTCCTCCTAATTCCTCATTCCAGCCCTTCCCAAGCAGGCAGCACTGCCCAGGACTCAGCTCCTGCAGGATCCAGCCCTTCCCAGGAGTCAGCTCCTGCAGGATCCAGCCCTGCCCAGGACTCAGCTCCTGCAGGATCCAGCCCTTCAGGCACACACAGCCCTGCAATAAAGCCAAGCTGCTCTCCCAGGTGGGGTCACGTTTCCCAAACCTCCTGTCTCCTGCTCTTCCCCGTTGGGGATGGATCCCCCCTGCCAGCCCTGGCCCACTGACAGTGTCATTAAGCTCAGCCCCACCAAGGACCAACCTCTTCAGCCACTGAACAGCGATACTTTTGTGCTGCCTAATGAGTTCTGTGGCACTGCACAGGGCAGAGGGAAGCCAATCCCCACCCCAGGCACGAGCAGAGCATTCAAAGAACACGTTGTGAGAGGTGTGTGTGTGTTTCTACAGAGCAGCATTTCCTTTTCCTCTGGAAGTGCTCAGGAGGGAACAGGCTGCTCCTGTTGCTGTGCTGTTTGCTCTGAGTTCACAATAAATACCCAGGTTGGTGGCACAAGCTGCAGAAGAGGTGAAACACTGCAAGGATGCCCCGTGTTAGTTAAAACTTGGTTGTAACAACACCAAGGTCATGGGTTCAATCCCCTGTGTGGGCCATTGACTGAAGAGTTGGACTTGACGGTCCTTGTGGGTCCCTTCCAACTCAGAATAGTCTGGGATTTTTTCCTTGAGATCAAGGTGATCTGTGATTGTGTGTAGGTGTGCCAACAGCTCCAGGCACCTTCCCCATCCCAGCCCAGGGGAAACACCTTCTTGGAGTGGGCAACTACACTCACACAGTGCCCACAAACAGAAGGAACACAGTTTGACTAAGGAATGGTTCAACCAGTCCAGAAGCAGCTCAAAGTGAGCTGTGGATGAAGCCCTTGGAATGACAAGCATCGTGATTCTGAGTTGCTGAAATAATTGCCAGAACTCAGAAGGGATTTTACGTCTTCAGTGCTCTCTGTTCCCCAAAGACAGGCCTTAAAACTGCTGTGAAATACAAACTATCACCACATGCAAAAAAAGAGAAGAAAAAGGGCTGAGAAAGTCATTGCCTCAACTGGGTGTCAGAAGGTTTGGTATCAGCCTACAAATCTTGGGTTATTTGATCTGTAAGTTCAGTTTCTTCCTTGGGAATGGGACTTTAACTCTTAAAGCTGAAATAATTTGCAGCTGCTGGTATGTCAATGTTTGTGTATATATATAAAATATATATATATACACACTTTTTATACATTATATATAAGGTGGATAAAACAGTTATGTCTGTTAATTTTTGATGACTTATTGCACAGGTTCTTTCACCCACAACCATATGAGCAAGAATTGCTACCACAAACCCTCAGGATTCTGGACACAGTGACAGCCTGTAAGGTCTAAACTTCCTCTACTAGAATTGCCATAAATTCAAAACATAACTCTTATTTTGAGCATTCAACTGTGTGAAATACACCAAGTGAGAATGAATGTTGCCCTTTTTTCTGACTATTTTTAAGTCTATTAAAGTTGCATCCATCTTTTAGTTTCTGGAACAGAGATATTAAAATACAAGCTCTCTTTCTATCATCATGGAAAATTCCTTCTAATATTGTCTCTAAAGTGAACAATTATAAATATATTTATGGAGATTTATAATATTACCAAAGCTCTATGCCTGGAGATCATGGGTCAGGCACTAATTTTCATGGGATTTAAAGAATACTTTTGTTTAACACATTTGGGTCTTACATCTCTTCTGAATTTTGAGGTTTTCATGCATTGTATTTTCAATTTTTTAAGAAAACCAGGAAGAACACGTCCTATTTCTCTCTTGTCTGGGTTCAGCTGGGCTGAGGAAAGCATTAATTCCCATATTTTGGTGGACAGCACAACTCTCACAATTATTAACAATAATGCCAAAGCCTCAGTTCTGTTCTGAGATGGCTCATTTCAAATACACCAACCAACCATCCCAAAGTCCTCATTCCAGGGATACAGTCCCTTGGATATGCTTGGAGAGATGGAACAGGAAACTTGGTTGCTGTCCATGTTTCATGACTAATGCTGGGGATGCATTGACTCTCAAGGGGAAGGGATTGTGCTGGTCAGGCTTTGATCTGTGGCCTTGATCCTGCTCTCCTGTTTCCAGAGTACATGGAAAAGAGTCCCGTGGGTGGAATCTGGGAGCAGAAAGATGGAAGTGTGTGAGGTTGGTTCTGCCTCCCAGAACCAAGTAATCCACAGTCAGTGGAGACTCCTCCATCACTGAACACACATTGCTGAGGGTTGGCAGCTGTGACTCCAAGGATTTCCAGACTACAGGACTTGGTTACCACAGAATTCCAAAATATCCCACCCAGAGAGCTGCCTGCTTAGGGATGCACAGGAAAATGCCCCCTGAGGGAGCTGCAGCTCTGAATGTTACATGGATTAAACTCCCCACGAGGTCACTTCATAACTAAAAGTGACAGGACCCCAAATATTGTGTGCCTTGGGTCCTCTTTGAGTCCCCTCTACACCCTGCAGAGAGATATCAGGCACCAGTGAGGCTCCTGGAACTCTGTGATGTGTCCAATAGCACTGAGATTCAGCCCAAACAGGCTCTGGGACACACAAAGCAGAGTGGCAGCGACATGAAGTGCCTGGCCTTGGGTTGGAGGGGACCTGCAGGGGTTTGTCTGGCAGCAGCACAAAACTGAGACCCCCAAATGTTGTCTCCCCCCTTGTTTATCCGGGTCCCAGCCAATCACACCTTGGGAACAGCTCTGCCCTGAGGATGCCTGTTTGGGAAGGACCTCCCTCCAACCCAATTTATCCCTGGCTCTAGAACAGCATCAGCTGGAAGGATGATTTTCCCAGTGGGAATTTCACAGAGACTGAGGTTATTCCACTGACTTTGATAACACTCAGGGGAGCCCCAGATCCAGATTATTTTGCATTTTGGAGAACTCAATGAGGTCATTAGCACAGATTTAAGAAAACCAATATTTTGGTTTTATATTCATGATCTTTTTTCCACTTTTTGTACTTTAAGTGTTGGCATTTAATGACTTTTCTTTCTGCCAGCTGTTCCCCTGTAAGAAGGATGAGCTACAAACCAGTTCCAAACTGGGGATGGTTTAGCAATCACATGAAGTTGAGGGCAGCAGTGAGGGACAGTAGCACTCAATAAAACTTTCCTGGTTCAAGTAAAACTGGCAGCAGCATTTTCTCTGTTAATATGATTAGCCCCCTGGAAACTGCTGTGCTTCAAGCAATCTGTCTCCTTCCTTTGTTGTTGCACTGATGGTAGAGATTTCCTTAAGGGCTTATTTATATGTTTGAGAAGCTCTGCAGGAAGCAAATGTAACAGAGCCCTGATGGAAGTGGCTGTAATAGCATGTACTGAACCCATTTAGGGGATGTGTGAGTATTGCTGTTGCCATGGCAATGGAGCAGCAGTTGATGGATACAACCCCCAAATCCACACAGGCCAACCCAGCACAAACACACTCACATTGGCTGAAGGCTTTTGGAAGGGGTTCAGGGGGATTTATTCCCCCACAGTGAATTTCCTGTGCGTGTAACATCCCCCACGTGCAACACTCCACAGGCTGAGCTACACCCTGGGAAGTTTGCAATGCCACGAGGGAAGGTAAAACTGGGGGAAAACCCCCACCCATATCCCTGCTTTTAATCACTGACACTCCTCTCTGTAAAGAGCAGGGAAACAAAACAAGTTGCATAAAAATTACTGCTCCTTGGCAACATACAAACAAATTCAAGGGAAAATCTTGGGAAACCCACTTAAGGCAGGCCTAAAGAAGCAAACTGGATTTTTCCTTGCACTAAAAGGGGGAGAAAAGCTCCCCAAGAGGATCTGAGAACAGACAAAAGCAAAGGTGGCTCCTCACTGAACTCGAGCAATTGGGTTCCTGGTGTTGCATTTCTGCCGTGTTTTATGTCCATACTCTGGGCACATCACACATCTATTACCTACTATGAACTAATTATCTGGGAATTACTGCCCTGAGTAACACCAGCAGAATTTGCTTTATTGCCTCAGCACAGCTGAGCTGGAAAATGCCTTATGGATCCATCTAATTCCACCAAGACAAACAACTTTATGGCCATCGTTAACACAGGCTGTAACTGCTGTACAAGCAATTCTGTAGGAATTCTTACAGAAACCCACTGCAGTTTTTATGGAATATAATCCCCCCGTGCCCCCCCTTTGGTGTCCCATCCACAGACAGGGAAGCAGGAATAGGGCTGCAGTCAGAAACCACATTTCTGATGTGCAGAAATGCAGCAATTCCGTGTAATTCAGCCCAGATGTAACCCCGGGGTGAGTCTGTTGGTGTAATCAGGATTTTCCAGCATGGGAGTGCTGCCTCCAGGCATTGGAAACACCTTCTCCCTGGGAGCACAATGAAACCAGAGCTGTGTTCTGCACCATCTGCTTCACCCTGTGCTGACTGTGCCCTGATCCTGCACACATGGACATTCCCACTCAAACTTCCCACCACAAACAGGGAGCCAAGGAAGACACACACGTTATTTTTGTGACGAGTGGAAATGGTGCCCCCTGAGCATCCTCACCAACCTGCCAGTGGGGCAGGAACTGAACCCAGCTGCCATTTCCCAACAAAGAGCAACAGGAGGTAAGCACAAACTGCAGAATCTGGCTTGGAATCACCCAAATCAGTGCCAGCCATGCTGTCCTTGCTAAGCAATAAAGACCTCTCAAGAAACAGCTTAATAAAAAGGAAAGGAGGGAAGAGGAGCAAAGGTCCAACCAGGAAACACCCAACCAGTGCTGCCTAATTAGAACAGGTCAGGTCACACCTTGCTCTGTGTCCTCAGGGATGCAGAGTTGTACAACACAGCCTGAGGTAAATACTGGAATATCATCAGCCTTAGCCCTGTAATTCCCTTTCCTGGCAGACCCAAAGCCCTCCAGCATGATCCCTCTCTGCTTTTCCAAACACAGCCATAGGCTTGGAGACCCTGTTTGGCAAAGGTAGGAAGGCAAGGAATGTAAAAACAAAAATAAAGTGCAAAGGGAGGGGTTTAGCTTATAAAGCAAACATGTTTCTCCCTTTTTTTTTATCCTTTCCCAGTTTCTGCATTCCAGGCTAGTGAAGGAAAGGCTGAGAAACCTGGGCTGGGGTTTGGGGGTTCATCTCTGAGCTCTGTGCTCATGTCTTGCATCACAGAGAGCCATTAGATACAACACTACAACTAAGTGATACCACGTGAATCATTTTGTTCACACACACGCTGATAAAAACAACCCCCAAACATGTGGAAGAAATCTCAGTTATTTCCTAGTTTTAAAAGATTTTAGGAATGAAATAATGATTGGGAATGATTAGTGGCATCACACGAGAAGAACTTTGTGACATGTGATTATCACACGGGACAAATTTGTGATGTGACACGAGGCAGACAGGAGTGCAAAAGGAAAGGGGGAAAGGCAGAGCTTTTCTAGGAAGAACTTGGTTATTTGTGGGCTAAAAGAATGACTTGGCAACCAGAAAAAAATTTATGGAAAATACATGGGTAATGAGAGAAAAGAGCCATAAACATGTTCAGGTGCTATGAGACTATTAAAGATGAAAAAAAGAGGTTTAAGAACTATATAAGGATCAATTATAATGGAAAGGAAGTTTTGAGTTGATCCAGATTCAATTCCTGAAAACAACAAGAGCTTTTCAGTTTGCCAGATGAGTCAGTAAATGAATATATGGAACTGTAGAGTTTTCTGGGCCTCCAGGGAAAAAACACCAGTGGTTGGCACTGCCATGTGTTCAAAACTATGAAATATAACCAGACATGTTGTTGTATTTTAAATGTATGAACCAGGTTTTCATTGCACCCTTCCTATGCCCAAAGCAATTTTTAAAACAAGACAGAGAGAAGTCCATATGTTATCAATTTATATTTTGTCAATGAAATACCAAAACAATTTTTAAAAAAAATTAAGGTTAACCACCCCTCAAAGTGAGAGCACAGACTTTAACAGGGAGGGGGAAGGGAAAAAAAAAGGGAAGAAGTGGTCAAGAGCAAGGAAAATGAAGCAGGAAACTCAAAGACAACATTCTGTGACTACACCAGGACAAGCCTTGGCACATCCCAAGACAGAAAACAGCCTTTGTGTTGTGGGCTGGTTCTTGTGCAGGGAACAATGACAGCTCAGTACACTTGGTTTGGACTCGAGGTTCCATTGCATTCAACAGGGAGTGGGAAACAGAGGCCTTGCCCATTTTAGAGGAATATCTTGCATTCCACTTATCATTTTTTTCATAGTAATTGGATTTAAACTCAGAGGGAAAAAAAAAAAAACCAGCACAAATTATATTCCTGCAACTCATTAAGGGTGATGGAAAATCAGTGGAAAAAACTTGACCCAAATCTCCCAGTGTTGTGGGATCATTAGTTGGTTTTGCCACTGTTTTCCAGGCTCACAGAAGGGCAAACCTGCCTTGGTCTCTGCTTGCTGTACATGGGATGGCCTGGGCTGTTGCTGTGGGATATGTCCATTTTTCCAGCTGAAAGGATGTTTTACATCTGAGCAAACCTCTGGAGCACATTAAAAGTGGCATGAACAAGTCAAGGTGCAGATTTACAGCTACTTCATGATGTGCTTCCTCCTCTCCAACAGAGGAGCCCCCCCTTCTCCTTGCATGTATCCTTTGTGGCCCCAAACCCAAGGAACACTTGGATTTCTGCTGGATGAGGTCATCCTCAAGGCAGCTCTTTCTTCCTCTCTCTACAGACACTTACATGCTGTCCTCAGAATTTGGCCATGGCATTCCAGATAAAATTCTCACTTTCCCAGCCCTCAGTGTCCTCTCAGTTTTCTGTGTGCAGTCAGTGCTGGGAGGACAGAAGAGCTGACAGATCCCTTGGGCTCCAGCCAAGATGCTGCTTTGGAAGTGGTTCCTGCTATGGTTTGGATTCATTTCATCCCCTGAGCTGCCAACTTAGTTGGAGTTCTGGGGGTGTTTTCAGGAATCATCTCTATGAGAGCACAAAGTGACCTCTACAGGGCAGTTATTCCTGGTTTTGAGAAAACTCCAGCAGCTCTTTTTGCAAAGAGGAATTAAAGGAGCATGGCAGGAATTCAGGGTAAAAATTCACCAACCCAAAATGACACCAGCACAGGTTTCTCAGCCACAGTCAAGGGTTGGACTTGATGATCTCTGGAGGTCATTTCCAATCCAATCAATTCTATGATTCTATACCATGTGAGCCTGGCTTTGGATAAGCTGCTCCCAAATCAGAGGTTGGTCTCTGTTCCACAGCAAGGGGTGTGGAATGGCACACCAGAGGGAATCTTGGGTGGCCAGAGGGGTCGTGGTGCCTCCTGGTTGTGCCA
This sequence comes from Willisornis vidua nigrigula, assembly GCA_021164005.1. NCBI lineage: Eukaryota > Metazoa > Chordata > Aves > Passeriformes > Thamnophilidae > Willisornis > Willisornis vidua. The sequence goes on along the minus strand of JAJPCS010000371.1, from coordinate 161,282 downwards.
AAAGCACCAGGCACTGCACCCAGGGAATGGAAAGCACAGCAAACAGGGGGTTGTGCAAGCACTAATTACACACATCGGATTAGAACTACAACTGGCAAACCAAAGGAGAATTATCAACACTCATGAAGTGATTCCAAGTGAGAAAAGCACAGTGGCAATCCAATAACAACATACCTTAAAGGATTTCTCTTCTCTCATCAGAAGGCTCTCTCTGTTTTCACAGCTCTGTAAACAGAAACAAAGAGTCAGTGCAGAGAAAACCCCACATTTAACTTTATTGTTATTATTACTTGGTTCCTGCAGTGCAAAATCCAAAGACAGACTTACCATGACCAAGGAGCAGCAGCAGCACATGAAGGTCTCCCCTTCCCCAGGTTTCCAGAAGGCTAATTGATTAATTCTGATTTGACTCCAAGCACTTCATGAGCTGCATCAATATTTAAAATTGAAGGCCCAGAGAGGCTGCCTCGAGTTGCTTCAATAACAGCATCAGGATTGCCTGAGGTACAAAGATCTCATCAAGAGGCACCCACAGACAGTCTGAGGAACTCATAACCTGCCTGCTAAAAGTTGAGTTTGGTCAAAGTGCTGAATGTTCTTTAGCCCTGAGGGTTACAGAGTGGGATTTGGTGGGAATTACCAGGAGAAAAGCCATTATTGGGGTCTCAGCATTATCACCTGACAGCCTGAATGGATGTTACACCAAACTTTCAATCTCACCCTGGAAACTCATTGCATAAAAACTAGAAATAAAGCAGGAAATCAATCCTCTTGGCCTTCCTGAGAGCTGTCCTTGCTCATTATCTCTGTCTAACTTGAATAAACAGTTTTTGATATATCATTGCTGAGTGAAGAGCTGGAAGAGAATTGAAGCAAAGTGGCCTTGGCTCCAAGTTATCCCATTTGCATCTCCAACTGTGGTCACTCTGTAAAAACAAAGGCAAAACACAAACAAATGAGAGCATTTCTGGGGAGTTTATCTTTGGTACTGACTGCAATGAGAGGCCCTTGGAGTTAAAGCACATCCCTGTGTATCCTTGGTGTGGAGGGGCTGCAGGAAGGGGGGCAGTTGGCAGTTCTGTCAGTCTGGCAGGAGCTGGTCCAGAACCAGCATCCAGCAAAAAATCCTTCCACAAATACCCAGTTGGCATCTCTGCTAATGGAATTAAATCAGCTTCAAACACTCCAGTAGCTGCCAGATTGTTTCAAGTACAGCAGAAGGCAGGGATAGTGCCAGGGAGAAGATGCAGATCAGCAGGAGGAAGAAATACAAAACTTCAAGGGTAAAACCAGCATTGCACTGAAAAAAAAAAAGGTTTTTCAATTAAGAAGTGAAGTTTTATCACTGATATTTATAACAACATGAAAGCCCCGTGGCTGCACTGCCACAGAGAGGGGTTTATGTTCATTGTTCCCTGTGAAGGATCTAAATCCAATTATTTGGGTATTTTGTGAGGTCAAAAGTTCTGGAGTTCAGTCCCCAAAGTTCAGAGCCCAGCGAGTTCTCCCATAAAAACTGGAGCATTATCAAAACCAGCTTGCAATTCTGTGCTTTTCTTTGAACAGACAAAGCAAACTGTCCAGCTTGGCAACAGCAAAGCAGATGGAGAAGGACCCGCAATGGAGGGAACATCAATGTCAGATTTTGTCATTGAAGTCCTACCCTGCGTTGGGGTTGGCCCGTTTGCAGGGGCAATTTCACGGTTTGTTTCCTCTGTCTGCAGGTGATTCCGTGGCTTTCTGTGGCAAATCTCCTCCTCTTGACATGCAAATACCAACCTCAGGTACAGGGAAAAAAGGTAAAATAAAGGTCATGTTTTAAGAACTTTTTGCAACTTTGACAAATCCAATACAGAAGAAAAAAACTATATTTTCTAATCAATCCCTTTTCTTCCACATGAATCCCCAGGGATTTTGCTGCCTGATAACAGAATAAAACTCCCTCAACATCCAACCCACGGTGATTTTTGATCTTCCAGCACAACAAGGTCCTTCACATTTTGGTGGGAAGGAATTCCTGGGTAAAATTGAGTAGCAGACAAGGCTGCACTAAGAGCTCTTCATCCAAAAATGAGCCACTTAAGTCATTCCTGTCCCACTTCCCTGTAGGAATTAAGAGCCACAGTTAGAACAGCAAGCACAAAGAAGCTTCAAGATTTCAATTAAAAAATAGAAAATTGAATGAGAAGTGAATGTGCATTATTAATATAAATATGCTACCAAGAGGAAAGAAAACATTTTCTAAATCATTCTAAGAGGATCAACTCAGTAAAGACAAAAACCTGAAGAAAAAATATTTTAGAAAAAAACACTGAAAATCTCAAGTTGAGCAATTGCAGCAAACTCAGAGATAAAAGCACTCAGCATCTCTGAAAATTCATCTTGGAAGCACAGAAAGAGCATTCTAAGTGTTGCCTGACAGGCCTTTCAAGGACTTGAGCAGCATTAAAAGCACCTGAATGTCATTTTTTTTTTACAGCTTTTTATTGAAAGAACCATTCCAGGCAAAGATTTAATTTGCCAGTTTCCAGTCCAGGCTGAATTTTTATGGCTGAATTTGAGACTCTTGAAAATAAGTGTTTATATAATGGAAAGGGTGACACCAGCCTGACTTCAGGGAGGAGAAGCACAACATCAGGTTTTCCTCTCCTGCAGGAGAAGTTACAAATGGCTGCAAGTAAAATTGTGGTGGAGAAGAGATAAAAGTGATCAGTAGAGCTCTTGGGGAAAAAAAAAAAAGCAGTTGAGAAGGGCAAATCAGATGAGATTATAAAGCAGGTTATGGAACAGCACATAAAACAGATGTTTGGGAAAGAGCAGGGAAGAATCTTCCTTATCCCTGAAGGAAATTGAACTCAAACCCACTAAAGCTGCCCCGAAGTGAAGCAGAAACAGGTGCTGGAAATGCCACTTTGAAGCATCTTTGGGGTAGGGTGGTGTATGAGATCAAGCAGCAATCAGTTCCCTGGGAGTTCTGGGACACAATCAGCACTCTCAGGATTTCAGCAAACACCCTTCTAGTTCCTTAACAAGGACATGACAGCCCCTGAGCAGCTGCAGGGCAGTGGCAGAGCTGGTATTGCCTCTGAGCTTCCAGTCTGGGGCTGTGCAAGGGAGACAAACCTGTGGAGAAACTACCCTTGTTCCTCTTGAGTTAATAGAACCACAGAATCCCAGACTATTCTGGGTTGGAAGGGACCCCCAAGGATCATCAAGTCCAACTCTTCAGTCAAGGGCCCACACAGGGGATTGAACCCATGACCTTGGCATTATTTCCAACTAAGCTCATCTCAAATGGCTAATTAAAATCATTGCTGTTTTCATTTTTAATAAGCCTTTTTGATTTTGGACTCTAAACCCACCTTTGTCTCCTTTTAGGGAATTCAGTACAGCAAAGTATGGGATGTTCCAGTGCAAACTTCTGGCTGACACCCGGTCCCAGCCCCTGGGACACGCCTCAGGACACCCAGTCCCAGTCCCTGGGACATGCCTCGGGATGGTGACAAGGACTGAAAGAAATCCATGCAAACAGATTTCCCCTGCTCCCATGTTCCTCAAATCCCCAGCAGAGCTGGTTTGCAGCAAACCAAGTGAGTGACTGAATGGAAATTGGTGGTTTGTTCTGGAAGTTCAGGACAAGAGCAAAGCAAATAAACAAATGCTGCAGAGCAGAACATCTCAGCTGGTGCCAAAACAAACGCAGACAGATGCTGGAGTGACTCAGGCTCTGGGGAGAGCACTCACTAATGTTTTCACTGCTCCAACAAAAACAACAGAGTTACCCCAACCAGGGGGTCACTTATCTGGGTCAGATCTTCAAAGGACCACCACAAACCACGGTTGTGTCATGGTCAGGATATTGCATGACAGTCCAAGCAGAGCTCATTCCCCAAGTGTCAGTCACACAGGAAAACAAATTCCCTAAATACCCACCTTGGCATCCATTGGCTTCCAACAGCAGAACTCCTTTTCCCACTATGAGTGATGCTCTTCCAGCTCTTGCGCTGAGGAAACTCCCTCGTTCCTCCCCAAACCTTCAATGTCCAGCACCTCTTTGGAATTCTGCACATTCCTACCCTGCATTTCAATGGTCTCTGCCAAAGCCTCTCCTTCCTTTTCCAATACCAGAGTAAAGGTCCATTTTATATCATCCCCTTTCTGCTTGTTTGGAGCCAAGAGTGGAGGAATAAACTGCTTGGGAAGGACAATATGAGTGAGTTGTAACAGACTTCTAGACTAGGACAAGGTGAAATATAAACCAATCTAAACTATCTCAACAGGTAACAAGCAAATTTTTTCCAGATTCAATTTGTTGACATGACCTTCTGCTGAAAAATAAATGACTTCACCTTGTTGTCCTTGTTTTCAGTTCTTAAGAACCTGGATTTTAGTCACAATTTCTGGTTTTTAGGTTTCACACTTTGCTGACTCCTTAACTCAAAGGACAGTTCTTGAGTACATTATTAAGGGAAGAGGTGAAGCATAAGAGGATTTAACCCAGTTTATATCATCTGGGTGGTTACTAAAGGAACCTGAGATGATTTTTTGGGTGGCACCCAGTTATGGCTGTTGCCTGTGACAATATTTAGCAGCTCTTGTGTGTAAAACCATTTGATAGAGGTAAATAACTCCTGGAGGAGCACAACCAAGTCTAAGTGTTTGGTCACTCAAAGCACAGAAGGAATGAAAGCACAAGGATCAGTGTTGGGTCCTCCCTGTGAATCAGGACTGGAGTACAGAGAGTAAATAGGAAGGGCCACACTGGTGGCCCTAATTTTGTTATTACACTGATTGTACTCCATGAATAAAGATGGTTTTTTAGTCTCCAGCTGCCTGAAAAGCACAGATTGCTTGGCTTGGGCACACTGCTAACAACTGTTTATTTCCTACCCTGGTGGGAAGCACATCCCTTAAAACACAAGTCAAAACCCACTGTCTTGAAAATTACTCAGGAAGCTTTTAATTGTCTGGGAAAATTCCAGAAGTGCCCTGGTGATGAAATGAGTAGGTTAATGAGCTAATGAAAATAACTGCTGTGAGTTGAGCCCAGTGAGATCTTTAGAAGTGAACCTGCAAGTAAACCCAGAGCCCTCCTTGCCCTGTGGCACCAGCTGGGTGGAGGCTCTGCCCATTCAGACTCTGCCAATGGGCACCCAGCTGAGTTTTTGTTGGGAGACACAAAGAGGGCAGGAAAACCACTGGGTGGAACTTGTTTGGGATTTGGGTTTGCCTGGGTGGTAAAGAGCTGAGGGCAAAGCCTGGGCAGTTGTTAAGCAAACAAGGCTCAGCCAAGCTGCTCCTGCTTGAAGGAGGGGAAAAGACAGGATAGAGGAGTTGCTGCTGCTGCTGAGGAGCCAAATGGAAGAGTTTAGATGTTGTACATGAAGAGATTGAGGGAAGGGCCCTCCAAGGGAGCCAGCACAGAGAGGGCTGTCCCAGTGCCACCTCCCCTAGATCAGGTGGCAGGGAAAGAGGAAGGGGGCACAGCAGTGAAGAAAAAGGATTGCCCTTTCAGCTCCCCACCCACCTACAGAACTCCTGCCTAAGCCAAAATAACTCAGAAATGCCTGTGTGCCTCAAGAACCCAGAGCAGGAGCTTTGGGCCTCTCCTGTTCCCTGAGGAGCCACCTAAAGTGTTAAGCACAGCTGAAATCAGAAGAAAACGTGCCTCAAACACCAGACTGGTTCACACACAGTCATGGAAACCACACAAAGGGGTGAGGTGACTTACAGACCAGTTGAATAAAACATCTCCGGCTCCAGTGTCCAATTTTGAAACAAGAGAGACACAATTAAGTGGTGTTACACCTCTGAGCTGCCACCCTGCTCTGCTGGGGGAGGGTCAGAGCAGCTGGACCTAAACAAGGGAAGGAATTTTGGTCTGTTCCAGTAGCAGGACAGAAACCAGTGTTAGACCCAATCAATGTACCAAACACCAGCAGTGAAAAGCAAAGCCCTTTCCCACAGTGCAGACATCACAGGTAGGTTTAGCTCCTGACTGGACAATGGCTTTGGAGTTCTCCTTGCCCCCAGAATCCAGGCCCAGGGATTGCTCCCCAGCACACAAAACAGATAATTTAAGCACAAGATCCATTGTCAGGTCTGAAGGGCAAAACAGGCAGCAAGACTCAAGGAGAAAATCCAAGCTGGTGGCTGATTCCCACAGTGACAGAAGGGCTGCTCTGGCAGGGGCAAAAAGTGGAGTTAGTTTAATCTTTTAAAATACAACACTAAACACTGAACTACCAGAGGGCATGGCCAGCACACAGTGAATCCACAGGCACTTGGATTCCTGCAGGGGCTGTGCCTGGAGAGAGCCAGACCTTAATGGCAGGGATGGTCAAGGAAAAACAAACCACACTTATCATGAGTTCTGAAGTTTTTTTTACTTGGTTGTAGCTAATTGGGCTTGGTTGGATTTGGAGCAATTGGGCCAAACCACTGGGTGAGTAAATAACAAAACAGGAGGAGCACTGGGATGGGATTTTGGCTCAAATAGTGAATTCAGGAGGTAGAAACATTTTGCTCCAGTCTCATAATTTGAATTATAAAATGTGACACACTTGAGGTTTCTCCTTCTCAAGCACCAAAATGTCAGAGCCACAGGACCTGGTTTGTTTTACCAACTCTATAGTCATGAGCTCAGTGTAGTCCTGGGTAGAAATACATCAGAAGATGAGCAAAAAGTGCCCTTTGCTCAGATCACCAGTGCCAAATAATATTGTCTCTGGTTTTGTTACTTCTGCAGCTTCTTGAAAGATTTGGAAACCCAGAAATATTGATAAAATTTTTAAGGAATATCTTTTTTCTCTCCAATCATACCTGTTGTACAGTCACCCTTTAATATTGCATCAAACCAAAATAAGCTGTTCACACCCACCTACTGCCCACCAGTGTCTGACAGTCAGACATTTATTTAACTCCAAGTTCATCATTTTCAGAAAGGCATTTCTAGAAGCAATGAACAATGCAAGACAAATTTCTGCCCTTGTTGCAATGAATATTTATGAAACATTCCTTATTGGATTTTCTGTGCTCTTCACAGCAAACCCTTGCTTGTATTTTTGAACATGGTTTTGCTGAGAAGTTGTTGTTCCTATCACAGAACTGGGATGAAATGATGCCCCTTTCAGCCCTAACTCTTTTCCAGTTCATCACTCAAGCATTGAGTTGTTATTAAAAGGCAGACATTTGAGACACAATCTAACTTGGGTATCTCTGCAGAAGGGACATTTCAGTGTCCACCATTCAGGTCAGAAACATTCCTGTATTAACCTGCTGCTTCTTCATGACCAGCAGCATCTTAAACAGATCAGAAAGCACTGAGAGGCAAAAGGAAAAAAACTACAACTTGGGATAGTGGCAGGGAAGGAAAAAATGAAGAATTAACAAGATTAAGAGTACAGAAGGAAAAAAATCAGAGAGATTATAAAGTTTGGTGAGACCTTGTAAGGTCAGTGACATTAAAAGAGAATGGTCTCACATGAAAATCTTTCCTCTGTTTAAATGACAGAGTATGTGACATCAGGGGAAACTTTCAGGGCCAGAAAATGGTCACAAATACTCACCCACCACTGGCTCCCACTCAGCTTTTATGGGCAATCTTAAAAACAGAGAGTTGTTCCAGTTTGAGAGACAGAAGAGCCGAGGCAGAGGTTGGGCCCAGGTGACCAGAGAACTCTCAGGAAGCCAATCCTGATCTTCCTCCTTTTTTCATGGCCATACATTAAAATATGGCACCTGCTCCAGCAAACTCTTGTCTTTAGTCTCTGATAGAAGGAATCACACACACAATCAGACATTTTCTATTATTATTCTGTTCTTTTTAGCTCATTTCTGAAAACTACTGGAAATATTTGTGTCCTTTAGTGACTTCATCTGGTTCAGATAATCAATTACAGAAAAACTATTTCAAATTTACCATCTCATAACTAAACCCTAAACCACCAAATCCTTTTTTACTCTGGTAACCCCCAAGCACATATTCATGGCTTTACCTGCTAATTAATTAGGACTGTGTCCTCTGCCCCCCACTGATTACAGGCTGACATACAACAGTAAGTCATTAAAAATCTCTAGTTCAAGTGCTATAAATCACTCAACAGCAGCTCTAATGAAGCTGTAATTTATTTACTCCATAACAACATGCACAAACAACTTGCATACTGTTTTTCTACACACAAAACCTGCAGAAAGGAGATTTTCCTTCAAGACCAATCCACTGCAAAGACTCAAAGTTCCAGAGTCAGGGTCTCCAGCAAGAAAAGGGGTGGGCATAGCCCTGGTGAGTGTGTTGTTCTGAGTTGTGTCAGAACTGCCAGACAGGCACTGTCAGCAGCTCTTTCTTGCCATTGCCCCTGTTTGTTGGGCCCAGGTTCCCTTGGCATCTCTCCAAGACAAAACCCAGCAGGAACAGATTCCAAAGCTGCCAAAGCCCAGGGAATCCAGTCAGGAAAACAAGCCCTAAAGGAGAAAATGGTTGAGGGTCTATAAAGGTGCTGAGTTCTGTTCCCAGCTGGGTTCTTTGATGGAACTCTGCTTATAAAGCCACTCCTGGGGCAATTCTGGCACCACGGGGTGAGAGCTCATTATCTGGGAGATAACAGGACCCCTCACAAGGAGAGGAGAGCTCAGGGCCACTGGGGACATCAGAAAAGGGTTGCATTTGAGAGCTGTCGGGTCAAATTACTTCCAATTCTTACGTTATCCAGCTGTGAAAAATATTGGTGTGTGTGCTAGGGAGAAAACCAGCCTCAGTAAATAATAATGAAAGGAAGGTTTTCTTTGAAGCTCAGGGGTTTTAGGCAGGATTCGTGATTAGTAGTTACAACCAAGATGCCTCCCAGGAGCACCTTTCTCTTTAAAAGGCAGAGCTGGAGTGAGAGGAGTGACCAGGATGTACAACTGGCCAGACACGCTGTGGAACTCTGTGTGCAGGGTGAGACAAATGAAGGGGGAAAAGGCACAGTCTTGGTAGTGTTGTAAATATTTCTGTTGCACCAAAGTATCCTCAGAAGCTCAGAAAATATGGGGATGGAAAAGCCCAACCTTCTGCCACTGGGGTTTGGCAGAACATGGACAAATAACGTACAGGTTATATGAAGAGATCACCCAACTCATCCTCTGGACTGAATAAAGGCTGCAGTTTCTTGGGAAGGGAGTTCATTAAAAGTGGTGAAAGGAAAAGAAAAGGCTTCTAAGTCAAAAACCTGCTTTGGAACCACCACTGGCATGAATAAAACTATAACTGAATGTTTACCTTTGTTCATTTGAATTGACTGTTCAAAACTCATCTCCAAACTTAATAATAAGAACAAAAGTGCCATTACTGATAATACATCAACTTAAGTATCTTCTTTCTGGGTCCTCAAATGTTAAATACTTCAGCAAGTTCTGATATTATTATTATTATTATCATCATCATCATCTCTGGGATGGGTGGATTCAGTTCCTAATTTCTGCTCTGGCCCAAGTGTGGGAAGTGGCCCAAAGGATGAACTACAACAGCCTTGGCTCTTTTTGGTTTGTGGACAACTAAACTGCACATGACATTCCAGTCTTCTTGTTTAATTCTAATGTCCCACAGGATAAAAGATGTATTTTCTTCTTTAAAAAGCCTCTACATCACACCAGACTTGACTGTTAATTCTCTCACTCTTTCTTTACATGTAACAGCCCTGCAAGGCCACCCAGGCCTTTAGTCAGGGCACACAGAGATCCAAGTCTCCTTTTGCCCCTACACTGATGCAAACAAACAGCAGTGCTATTTATTGCAGGACTGCAGAACAAGCCAGACAAGCAGAACTTTCAAATGACAAATGAATGGGGTACTTTGTGAGGAGAAAGAACCTCAGCCCTCAGGATGGATAACCAGGGGCACTGTCCAAGAGAAAGGAGTGATAAAAGCCAGGAGAAATCAGGCCAAGACAGTTCAATTCACTTGTAGAGCAGAGAGGCCCTGGGACCATGAAGAGGAGACGAGTTAGCCTTGAATTTATCACAGTATTCATGAGATACATAAAAATAAATCTGGGAAGTGAACCCTGATTAGACCTTCACTAGAACAGTGTGGGCAGCTTGGATTCTGTGCTTCAATAAAAACTTGGAACATGGGATGGAGCTCAAAGGCAATCAGGAGAAATTGTCCCAGGTCTGGCTGAAGGAAAATAAATGCTGGATTAGGGTTATGCAAATGTTGGTGCCTTCCTGCACTCCTGATTCAACTGAGTGCTGTGAAATGGAAGAGAGTGATTCTCTTTCTTCATGTGCATGTTGAATAACACAAGAAAAAAAGGATTGAATTGGAACAAGGAAGATTTATGAAAACCTTCACAGTGTAAAAAGCCCTGCAATGGCACGATGGGTTCAGGAGGTTTTGGGATCCCTCCACTGGAAGATTAAGCAAGAGCTCTACAGCTGTGTCAGGAGTGACAAATACATTTGTTGGGGGGAAGGCAATGGACTAAACCATCTCTTGAAGCTGCTCCCAGCCTTGTGATTCTCTAATTTCATAGTCCATTCCTTTACACAGAGCTACATGTTTAACATTTTACCATTTGGAGCATTTCTCTCAGGAATTATATAATTTTCTCTTATGATTGACCCTTACTATAGTCCTTTCACTCCACATTCAGTATAAATATTGTACCACCACCCTCTCCTCCTTGAGTTTTTATTTCATTAAACTCTTCCCTCTGTGAAACACCCCCTTCAATACAGCATCACAGCCACAATAAATGAAGCTCAGCAGAGGCAGAGCTGGGGTGGGGATCGTCTAACAGAGGAATTCTCCTGGTTATAGACATGGAAAATCATGTTACACTTACCCCTTTACTCTGAAATACCACATACTCTTATGTGACTGGGCTGCTTCATCTCAGCCTGTTCCTTTTGCCATGGAGTTTTCAAGGAGAAACCCTGACCAGTCCCCACTGCAGAACATCTCTCCATAAGGAGCTGAAAGTTCCCGTTCTCCGCTGTCTTTCTGAACATTTCTTCCCCTCCAAATCCAGTTGGATTCCTTGTTTCTTGGAAAAAAACACAGATAAAATACCACTTATTATAATGATGCCAACATTTGCAGACTTGTTCATTCTCTTCCTCTGCCCTGAGAGAGCTCAGAGCTTAAAACCAGGATAGGATTTTGACCTTTTTTTTTAAAGGTAGGAGAAGTGGTGACTGATTTGATGTGTTTAAGTTGTCAGAGGTTTAACTCAAGCACTGGGAAGATGAATTGAATTCCATAATAAACCCTTTATCACCCCTGAATTTTAGAATAAGCCCTTTGTCACCCTTGAATTTGATAATAAATCCTTTATCAAACATCTCAGCTGGGCCAGGGACTCACAGAAGCACAGTTTGCAGTCAAAATGGAGCCTTGTACAGACCTGTTCTAAAAGTGAATATTTATGTACAAAATATCAGTTCAAGACTCAGGGGTTGCACAGCACTGTGGCAGAAAAGCACAAGTATTTTAGTGTATTTTAGGCCTTGGTGTCTGGAATGGGAATGGGTAGATCTCAGGTGCACATTTCTATACATTTGCCCTAAAATTCTCTCCTCCCAGGAGGAAGTTCTTTTGTGGCTCTGCACAAAGATGCTGCAAACCAAGATGGAATAAACATGTGAGCCATGAGAAATCAGTGTCTGTTCTGGAGAATGGACTCAGGCAGAGGAGCACTGAGGATGTCGCCTGTTTGCTCTGCCAGGAGATGCTCTCTGAGCCTGTCCTTGTGCCACCCACAGGGGCAAAGACTGAGACTCCATGTGAGTTTAGACCTTGTGATTTTCCTCGGCTGCCTCTCTGGTGCTTCTGTGATGCATTTCAGAGTGAAGGGCAGCTTTGGTACATTTAAAAATAATAAAAATCAGTGAACTGCTAAGTTGAAAGACACTTCCAACCACGCTGTGCTGTAGAACAGTTAAGAAAACCTAACAGGCCATTGAGTCATTACCCTGATATTTATAACATTAAGAATAAGAACCTCCTGAGGGAGGAGAGATTACAGAGAGCATGTACAGTCATCCTGGACCCAGCACAGCTCCAGCAGAGCAAGATGCTGCTACAATCATCTCAAGAAAGGACAAACTGCAGAACACATCACATTCTCCCCTCAGCCTTTTGGGGAAGTGCTGACAAATTGCACATGACAAGCCCTTGGCCAAATGTGAGCAAAAGAGCCACGATAAGATGAAGAGTTCAAATCAAATCCCCACTTACACACGAGCATCCAGTCAGTGCTGAGGCCTCAGAATCACCACTCTCTGAGGAGCAAGTGAAAAGCTGTGCAGTTTTATTGTGAGAGCCTGTGTGAGGGAGTTTCTAATGTATCCATGTCAGCAATGCCTTGCTAGTTCTTCATATTGAACCTCACATTTAATTGTCTCCTAACTGGACAGCAGAATGCTCTGTAAAGGTATTTCTCTTGTCAGTCTCTGCACTGGGTGACATCACTGACCCTGAGATGCAGCTCCTAAGGGCAAGAAATGCAAATTCATGATGATAGAAACAGTCTCAATCAGATTTAGAAAATGCATATTATTGCCATATTCAGTATTGTCCGTCACTAAAGCTCTTCAGAGACTCCCATAATAATCCTGTGGGTGCTTTTCTTCTTAATTACTCCTGGTTGCCTCATTAATACCCCTGCTCAGAGGCTACAAGCCAGTTCCTCACCCTTTTCCTTAGAAGATGTGGCATGAAAGGCCATTTCAAGCCATCCCAGCCCGCCCACAGTGGGAGCAGAGGGGCTGCTGCTCCTTCAGCCTCCAGGGCAGGGCACAGAATTCCCAGTGGAAGCGAGAACAGGGATCCTGAGGATGGAAAGGCAGAGTCCGGAGCACAGGCAGAGCAAGTGTCAACACTTAGGAGCTGAACACTGTTTTCTTTCTCCAGGACAGGAGGCAGCCCCGCAGCCCATCCCCTGAGCACAGCCCGCAAATCCCGGAGCCCTCCAGTGGCCAGAGGTGCCTCAGCCCCGACCCGGCTCCTGTTCTGCTGCACCTCCCTCGTGCAGATCTTTAACGCAAAAATGCGCTATTTTTACCCATTCTGACGCTGCTGATGGATGGAGTCCCTGGCAGAAGGCCAAAGGCTGCTCTTCCCTTGGGAATGCTCCTTGGCTTCCCAACTGCCCGGGCCTGCTCTCCAATAACCCAGCCCTATTTGCTCCCTGTGCCTGCTGGAATGGGGATTGCTGAGCTGGGCTGTGGGGAAATCACAGGAGTGGTTTGTTCTGCCACTGTTTCAATAAAAAACAACTAAATGGCCCTGGCAGAAAGCTCGGGGACAGTAGTGGAGTGTGAGGCTGGCAAAGTAAGGATTGCATGAGGACAACGTGTACCCTCAGTCACCAAACCACCCTCTGGTGACTTGGGCTTTACTGTGCATCTCTTGATCCAAATTCTATTCTGTTTCCACTGAAATACAAAGAATCCTTTTATTCCTTAGGTGAAGGCAACAGCTCTATGAAGAAGTCAGAGCACCTCACTCAAGAAGAGATCTGGGGGCATAAAACTCAAAAGAGGCTGTATGAAAGGAAAGCAAATCTTGCTCCCAGCAGCCAGCCCTTTATTCCATGTTATTTTAGGCAAGGGCCTTGCCTAATCAGCAGGGACAGAACTGCTGCCCAGAATTTTGGCACAGCAGTGACCAAACTCTGAAGTTGTTCCTGCATTTCTTTTACAGAGCCCTGAAACCAATGCAAGGTGTCACCCTGCAGACAACCTTCAACAGCTGGTGATATACATGTTCATTGAAGGAGTTGGGGAAGAGCAGAAGGCACCATTACACGACTTTTACCACACTTGGCTGCTGCATTACCTCCAGGAAAACAGTCCCCAGATAGATTAGACTGCAGAGGTCAGACCTGTGCTCTCAGCAGAGCCACATGTGGGTGATTAACTCTTCCACAACAGAGGCCCAAATTAAAACACTCAAGGATAGACTTCCTTTTACCTACAGAGTCACCCCAAAGGGTTAATTCTCAGCATTTTGGAGGAAGAGTTTTGGGAATTACATTTCCCAAGTAAATACATTTTAAACCCAGAAAAATATTGCTGTGTCTTTGATACCAACATCCCTTATCAGTTCCTTTTAGCTGAGAAACACCAGTGGATCACTTCCACTCCCCTCACTTCAAATCCCACTTCAGCCTCATGGAAACCATGGACTTTACAAGGCTGAATTTGCTCTTTTCTTAAATTAAGACCCCAGAGGGACTAGAGAGGTATAGCACATATTTCTGCTCACAACAATCCCTATCTGCCATATTTTTCTTGTTAATTACTCCTCCATAAGAGATGAATTGGTTATTTTTGGCCCAAATGACACTGACATAAGCAGGAGGCCTTGGATGAATGGTCCCTGCTATAGCACTGCCTTAAGCATTCTTAATCACCAACATCATTTTCAAGCCCTCATTTTCCAAACCCAAGGAATTTCTATTCCTATAATCTATCTTTCAGCTCTGCACAAGAGCAGCAGCGTGTTATAAACAAGCTGTAAAGCAGCAAAGAGCTATAGCATGTGAAAATTGGCTTTTCCCAGAGATTGCTTGCTCTGAAGTAAATATCCTGGTGCCCTGCTGATAAGGCCATTACTTTTTTAGAGCTGCAAATAAAGCCTGTTCCCCCCTCCAGATGCCTTTGACAAGCTCTTGAAAATATGCCTTGGCCAGGCACTGCCTGTGAGTCAGAGCATTGCCCTGAGTGGGTTTGGAACAGCTGGACTTGTAAAAGCACTCCCAGCCCCTCCCTCAGCTGAGCTCTGCTCTGCCCAGCCTGCAGAGGAGGAAGCAAAACTCAGTGGGGAGCCTCACAAACTGAACAATGGGCAGAGAGTTCCAGAGGTGTGTGGCCCTTTCCAAGAGAGCCTTTCCCAACAATCCAACTTGGAATCAAACATCTCTGTGGATTGCAACCAGGCCAGCAGTTGGTGCTGTGTCACTGCTCTGTATCCCTGAGCAACACGGGTTGTGCTGCACTTATGGACTCAGGCTTGGACACAAGGAATTCTCTTCCATCAGGGAAAGGGACAGGAAGCTTGCCAAGAGTCCAAGAAGTGTCCAGACAAGTGGTTCTTGCCAGCAAGTCAGCAGGGCCATTTCTGACTCAGGACCAGAGCTGCTGCATCTGGAGTTTGGCAGCAAGTAACAGACCTTCTGAAATAAGAGTGGGATGTATCTTTTTGAAGGTAAGTTATGGGATTTATTTCACTCAAGGGATTTATTTCCCATAACTCAAGTTATGGGATTTATTCACTTAATGCAAAGGCATTAAGGCACAGAGTGCCTCAAAGCCTGAGGTGTCTGCTGCAATGCTCATGGGCTGAAAAGACCTTGGGATTTTGGTGGGGAAAACCAGCCCTCTGAAACACACCCTGGGTTTGCTGCACATGCTCGTGACCAGTGTGGGGGTTTCCTGCTGAAGGGAGGAGTTCCAGGCAAGGCATGGAGCTGGCTGGATAATCTGAATTCCCAGGGACAGAAGGAAGCCAAGACAAGGGGCTGCTGGAGTTCCATGGCCCTTGGATAGGTCATGTCTGGCTGACCATCCTGGACAAGGTGCACCATTCTGCTCCTGGGCCTGCTCTCGTCCATGAGTCCCGAATTCCTTCTGCCTGATGGCTCTCAGGAGCACAACACAAAGCTGATGGAGCTCTGGTAGATGAGGGTGGGAGCAGAGCCAGCAGCTGACCCATCCTAAACATCAGAGTCTTAACAAGCAGCCAGGAACACATCTCCCAGTGACATCACCATCCCTGAGGCTTCTCAGTCCCTTGGAAATGGCATGTTTGGTTCCAGCTCATGGAATCATAGAAATGGTTGGGTTGAAAAAGACCTCCGAGATCATCCAGTCCAACCCTTGGGCCAACTCCAGCCCCTTTACCAGATCATGGCACTCAGTGCCACGGCCAAGCTCAGGTTAAAAACCTCCAGGGATGGGGAATCCACCCCCTCTCTGGGCAGTCCATTCCAATCCCTGAGCACTCTCTCTGCAAAGAATTTTTTTCTGCTCTCCAACCTACATTTCCCCTGGCAGAGCTTGAGCCCATCGTGCCCCCTTGTCCTATTGCTGAGTGCCTGGGAGAAGAGACCAATCCCCACCTGGCCAGAACTTCCCTTCAGGGAGTTCCAGACAGTGCTGAGGTCACCTCTGAGCCTCCTCTTCTCCAGGCTGAACACTCCCAGCTCCCTCAGCCTCTCCCCACAGCACTTGTGCTCCAGTCCCTTCTCCAGCCTCGTTGCTCTTCTCTGGCCCCGCTCCAGCCCCTCAATCTCTTTCCTGACCTGAGGGGCCCAGAACTGAACACAACACTCAAGGTGTGGCCTGTGTGGAGTAGTGTCCATATGCTGAGAGGGAGAGCAGCTCTGAGGAAATGCAGGGATTTTTCACTTGTTCTACACGGAAAAGCGCTGCCTGCCAAGAAATGTCCTCTCTGTACTTGCTCAGACAAGCTGTTAATGTCTGTATGGAGATGGAGGAGATAAACCCACCCCTTTGTGTGTGCACATGTGGCAAGGAACGGGCCAGCAAGACGTACATTTGGAGTGTGCTGAAAGCACAGCCCTGGGGGAAGGAAGAACTCCCTCCCGAGGAGGTGCTGCTGGAGAGAAAGAACAGGAGGATCTTTGTGAATTAAATGCTGCCTTTCCCCCTCCTCCTGTCGGTATTTAGCACAGCCTGATTGGCTGAGTTGGAGGGATCAGTTCCCCAAAGGGCTGGGAAAGGAGGGCTCTTTATTCCAAACACATGGTGAAAGCGCTGGATGTATGTTGGGAATTCACAGCTGGGAACCGGATAGCAAAAAGGATGTGAATTACAAAAACCAACATCCCAACAATTAAATCATAGCTCAGAAAGGGGGAAGGAATGAGCACAATCTTTGCAGCTGGGATAAGGTAGGAAGACAGAATGGATTTGCACATTCAGTTTATTTATTATCCCCAAATAAACTGCAAACAAGGCTTAGAAGTGCAAAAGTGCAGCCAAGCAGTGAAAGGGTGGGCAATGGTTGTGCTGAACATTTTTGACAGATTAGTCACTTGAATATGCCCATATGTATCTTCAAAAAATGGACCAGATTCTCTGTGGGTGTAAAAGGCAGCAGTTCATAGAACTCAATTATTTATATTAACAGAGTCTCTAGTTCATAGTCCTACTCCTGGCAAGCACCAAAGCATAAAAACTCGACAGAACCACACAGAGC
>JAJPCS010000371.1:108463-134073 GCA_021164005.1 Willisornis vidua nigrigula | reverse complement strand
CACTCCAGACTTCCCAGGCAAACTGAAGTTAGCAGGACTCTCAGGAAGAGACAGGTTGAGATATTTAGGAAACAAAGGTGAAAAAGCAGAAAGAAATCAACTGAGAGACATTGAAATCTGATAGTTGCTTGTTTTGCTTTCCAGGGTCCCCAGAAATCCTACACTAAACTTGTAGCAGTCCCTTGACATTTTTCAATTGGAATTCAAACACAGTTTTGGGTAAAATTTCCCAACATTGCCAAAGTAGAACATAATCAAAGCAAAAAAATCACCACCCCACATGGTCTTTCCTACCAAAGGTCACAAACACTTCGCTCTGAAAGTCAAAATCTGGCAATTCAATTAATGGAATATATTTCTATGTCCTTGCCCTGCCAGTTGAACAGACTCCTCACATCACTTCAGTGGGTTTGGGATAAACAACCCCTGCCACACATGAAACACCAGTTACCAACCAAGCCACCATTTCCCATCTGCAAACCCCTGGCAAGTGTTCAGGAGTTAAACCCCTTGGAGTGTAATGAAGTCTGGGACAATATCAGAGGCACAGCTTGGTTTACTTATCCCCAAAGCTTCCTACAGGGCCTGTGGTCACTCTGACAGCTGATGAAATAAAAGCTTAAGCAAAACACACCAGCACTTGTACATGTTTGAGAAGGGCAATTTATCAGAAATACAATAAACTCCAGCTGGGAGTAATGGTTTGAATGGATTTTTCTGAGTTTATATCAGCAAATTATTTATGCCTCACAGTGGTCATGTTGGAAATGGCATCAAACAACCCCTTCCACCAGGACCAAAGTTCCCCTTCCTTACAGGCTGGAATTAAAGACTGGTTTGTGCTCCTCTTGGCAAACAACAGGCTGGAAAGTTGTCCTGCTCCCAAATGCAGCTGAGCACTGCAATTGATAAATATTTTTTTGATAAATATTTTTTCTAATGGCAACTGTTGTGTAGACAACTAAGCTGGAGGATTATCCAGGCAGATGATGTTCAACTTGCTTAAATTCTGAGGCAAGTTCCTGCTTTTGTGAGGAACAGACTGGGCAGCAAAATTTTGAACTCTGATTTTACAGAGGTAACTCCTTGTTGCTTCTGTGTCTCCACTTAATTAAAATTAAAATGAAGGCTCAGGTGAGTGAGAACTGCAGGTCTGTTTTTCTTAATTGTGACTTCCTGCTGGAAGAGACAGGAGAGGAGGAAGTTGTACAAAAAGAACAACTAAAAGCACAAGTGCTGAGGGGAGAGGCTGAGGGAGCTGGGGGTGTTCAGCCTGGAGAAGAGGAGGCTCAGAGGTGACCTCAGCACTGTCTGGAACTGCCTGAAGGGAAGTTCTGGCCAAGTGGGGGTTGGTCTCTTCTCCCAGGCACTCAGCAATAGGACAAGGGGGCACGATGGGCTCAAGCTCTGCCAGGGGAAATTGAAGTTGGAGAGCAGAAAAAAATTCTTTGCAGAGAGAGTGCTCAGGGATTGGAATGGGCTGCCCAGAGAGGGGGTGGATTCCCCATCCCTGGAGGTTTTTCAACTGAGCTTGGCCGTGGCACTGAGTGCCATGATCTGGTAAAGGGACTGGAGTTGGACCAAGGCTTGGACTTGATGATCTCAGAGGTCTTTTCCAACCCAATGGATTCTATGAAATTTCTGTTTTGACACTCAAAAATGCTACTTCTGGGTGACTGACAGCAGAGTGAGACAATGGGCAGGAGTTCCTTTAAAGAGAAACTACTCATAGCTTATTAAAATATTATTTCAGTGCATTCCTTTTCTCAGTTGAAAACCAGGACTGACCAATGTGTGTGAGCACACAAATCAAGCAACAGAACAACTGAAGCTCAAATCAGCAGGAAATGCACATGCCATTTCTCTCCCTGAGCCATTGGAAGTGCCTCCACTTGGGAGCAGGAACTCCAAATTCCAGCATGGAGCAGAGTCACCCCCAGCACTCCTGGCCCTGGTGCTCAGAACCCAAGGATTGTTATAGGCTACATAGCCAAGTGGGTTTGAGCACAATGGAATTGTTCACCTGCATGAGGAGGGCATGCTATGGGTGTTGGCAGAATCCATATGTGCCCCCACCGATGCCAGCAGCAATACTGCCACTGAGGTAGGTCCAGAACTTCATTGCCCTGCACTTCAAAATTGACCTTCTGTGCTTTTTAGGTTCTTGGCTCAAACACTACTGTGCTTAAAAGAACACAGAAGTGATTTTAAAAACCTCTTTTCAAATGGGTGTCCTTAAATGCACCCAGTATTTGCCATCCTTAGGTTGGTAACATCACTCAGAGCTGTTCCACAAAAACAATAAATAAGGAATTAGTTCTACTTTGCCAACAGATGAGATGAATTCCTTGCAAAGCCCAAGTTCCCAGGAATGTATACATATTTTGCATGCTCTCCTGGGATGTGTTTTAGCAAAGGAATCCATGAAGGTTTCTGATTTCCTTTGCCCTGCCCCTCACACCATCTCCTGATCTGTACAGCACAGCACAATTCCCTTTCATGGCAGGGAGCACTTGGCTCTGATATATTTTAATTAATGGCTTTTAAACACTGCAACAAACCATTAAAAAAATCTTTCCTATTTTTACTATCTTGACTATAAACTGCTGCAGTTGTACCTTGAGACATCTGATCCCATGCACAGAGATTTTCAAGAGCAGTTGGTTTGGCTTAATGAGGTCTCTGCTGAGGAGCTCCTAATGAACCGTTTTACTAAACGGTCCTTTGTCAATACAAGAAGAAAATAAATCAGATGGATCAGATAAATAAATCAGATTTCTTAAAATAAAAATAAAATAAATGAGATTTAAATAAATCAGATGAAATCAGATTTCTCTCCCTTGACAAGCCTGGAGCATCCACCCTTTGCTCATCTGTTTTTCTGGCTCTCTTTGGAGCTCCCCACAAAGGCCTGTGATGCCCCAGAGCTGGGCCAGGTCAGACAACAATTCTAATTAATTCTCTGAGCAAACCCTGCTGCTGGGCCAGGGAAAAACACACAGAGAATCCATTTCTTTTTGTGCAGCATTGCCAAAAAGATGGGAAAAGGCATCACAAGGGATGGCAGGCACCTCCATACTCACTTTTTGTTGATATGGCTCCCTGGGCTTGTGTTTACTGCTCTGTCACATCCATATTAATCCCACTAACACTGAGTATATAAACACATACAGATTTTGTAACTATTTCTACTCTGCAGCTGAAACACCCTGGACTTGCTGGTGGGGGATGTTACACCTTTAGCCCCAAGAGTCCTGCAGCACTGGGTGGTTTGGCAGAAACCACTTGCAGGCAGGAGTGGGGAGTTCCCCCAGCTCTGTCTGTAACAGCACAGGATTTACCTCACACAGATGTGTTGGATTGTTTGGGAGGGAAAATACACCCAAAATCAGAGTTAAGAGCAAAGCTGAAATGTGTTTTGCTTGCAAAGAAATGGGATAATAAGTCACTCACTGGCACTGTCACTCACTGGAGAGCAAAGTGTGCTGGCAACATAGACCCAAAACCAAAGAACCAGCCAAGAGGTTCCAACTGGTTTGAAAAAGAAGAATATTTTACAAGAATTTCCTTTGAAAGATGCTCGAAAGCTCTGCAGATAAATTCAAATAACAGACCTGTGAGAACCTCCTCAAGGCCCAGCAGGCATTCCTGACTTCATCCCTGAGCTATCCCTCCCCTCCCACTCCAGTGCCAGGGATGCCCCTGTTAACTCCACTTAGTGCACCTTGAGCTGCTCCACAGAATACTCAGAATATACTTGGTCCAGATTTTAAACATCCTGTAGTTTGAAATGTGGGACTGAAAAAAATAAAAGGCTGAAGATGCATTTTTAGCTTTGTTTTTCAGGCTTCAATTAATTCCTCAATTAATGGCCCCTGGAAATTTAAAAATACATCTATTTTAGCATTTATTGATAAGAGCCACTGAAATAATTTCTGTTTGACACTTTGAAAAGCTATTTATGATCACATGTGGCAGGAACACGTTGTTTAGCCTTGTTAGTCTGGACACAACACTTGGAAATGTTTTAATATCCTATAAACTAATTACACCTTTTGGTATACAGTAGAGACTCAAAACAGGTGGGGCTGCAGTTCTAGTTGTGTCACCTGGTTAAGGCAAGGCCTCCTGTGCTCCTGCACAACTTCAGGGAGATCTGGCAATTTATAAAGCTACTGAAATAAAATCTTTAATCCCTAAATGTCATTTAATTTGTAACATCTAAACTTTTAAAGCCACTTTTCGGGGGGCTCTTTTTTTTCAAACATTTGGGGGGGGTGTTTTAAAACATTTTTAGTGGGTTTTTTTTTTAAATTTACCAGTCATGAGTTCACCCAATTTTAGGCAAAACAATAACTCATAATACATATATAATAACTTAGTTGCCTTTAACATTTCCATGTGGTTTTAAAAGCAAGTTGACATTTTTAGTGCCTTAACCCACTTTGAATGAACAAAACTTTTCAGCTCTAAATTTGGTTAGTACATCCATTACAATTTCAAACATAAAATGTTAACAATTACACAAAAAAGAGCTACAGCTTGATATGATTTTCTACATGAAAACAAGCTGGAAGTAAAACTCTTTGCATAATAGTCAAGAAAAACTCTAAGGGAGGTGTTGCAGACTGCAGAAAAACACAGTTACAGAGGTAAACCAGAACACCTTCCACCAGACCAAGTTGTTCCAAACTGACCCTGAACATTCCCAGCTCCTCTGGGAAACCTCCTTATGATTCTGTGCTCAATTCATGGGTTTTACTAAATAATATTTGTGCCTTTGGAGATGTTGTCAGAAACCTGTAGTGCATTTTTATTATGGGTTTTATTCAGATTCTTCCCCTGGCAGAATAATTTCCATTATGGATTTGAAATCAAGGCAGGGAGGGGATGTTGGAGTGGGAAGTGCAAGGATTTGCAATCCTGAGCAAGCTCACATTATTGAACAAGGACATTCTGATAGCAGGAGTTACCTGGAAACCACCCCAGGAAACATCCAGGCAGAGCTACAGTGCCAGAGACACAGAAATTCCATTTCCTCTCCCCCTAATTAGCCCCATCTCTCTCCCAGGCCCTAATGAAGGATCAGCAGCACGAGTGGGATCCCAGCTGGCAGAACTGCTGCAATTCTGACCCCCCAAACTCTCCTGCAGAGTCACACTCTGTGTCCTGTGTGGACATGATCAAGGAGTGCCCATAAATCTGCTTTCCTGGTTAGCTTTAAAATATTCCAGCCAAGGAGTGTCCAACAATTCCTCAGAGACACAGAGGGCCTGGAGGAATTTGGACACCTCCTCAGTGTTTAGAAAACAGTTGGGAGAGACACCTCCACAGTGTTTAGAAAACAGACTTGATTGAGTTTGAAGCTTGATTGAGATTGAAGCTACTGGTCCCACTTGCATAAAGTCTTGCTGTAAAGGAAGGAAAGGTTTTAAGTTGCATATGATGCCTCTGCCCTCAGAACTTCCCCATCCAGCTGCCTCACAAAGCCAAGGGCAATTAATTTCCAAATGCTGATGGTGCTACACCCTTGAATATTCACATTTATGGCAGCTCAGCACAGTTCCATCCACAACCAGATTTACCAAGGGCTCAGATTGTAAAGCTCAGTGTAAAAGTGCCAGGTGAGAAAAATGTCATCCCCAGCTGGTTTATTGCCTGGGTGGCACATGTGAAGTTCACCTCATGGGAAGCCCCAGGATTGCAGCTGAGGGCTGAAGGTGGAACACAGTTCATGCTGTTCTCTGTTGCCCCTGAGGAACCCAGGACCCAGTGCCTGAATCACACAATCCCAGACTATTCTGGGTTGGAAGGGACCCACAAGGACCATCCAGTCCAACTCCTCAGTCAATGGCCCACACAGGGGATTGAACCCATGACCTTGGTGTTATTACAACCAGGTTTTAACCAACACAGCTCATCTCAGGGTCATTACTGCCTTCATTATTACATCTTTTAAATACTTCTTCCTTTCTAAGGGCAGAGTGATGGCCTAGACTGCACTCACCTCCCACACACCTCCTTTAAGCCACACTGCTATAACTGACCATGTTCACCACACCAAACTTACAGAGCAAACAGCAGCAGATGGACAGAAGGGCACATAAAATACCCCCAAACCAGTGGCATTGCATTCTTGTATTCATTATACACCTTTTGCCCCTCCCCTTCTTCCCATTTGTTCCATTTTTGGCCTGATCCAGGCCTGTGGTTTTCCCTTTTTAGCAACACTGCACTCAATAATTTACATACAAAATCCCTGGAATGAGTAGATAGCCATGAAATGCCTTTAGAAACACCTCCATACCTGCACAAAAAGCTCAGCCACACAGCAAGTCAAAGTGGCTGATGCAGCACAGCCCAGCACTGAGGTTTTAGCAGCACTTTGATGCCAAGCAGCAGCAAACAGCTCAATTCACACTGTCCCTTGCCCAGCAGAAGGAATAATTAATGTGAGGAGTTATTATGGAAGAGCACAGCCAACCTCATCTGCATCCATGATGCTCTGCCAAACTCCTCACACTTGGTGTAAACTGTAATTTCCAGGCCATTTCAGAGTCCCTTGGCATGAGCTGCATGAAGGGCATAAGAAACAATAAAAAAGGAAAAAGCCTGAAATGCAGATTAATTTCAGTGTGAGGAGTTGGATGTTCTCAGGTACATTAAGTTGCATATTGAGCATGAAAACACCCCAAGACCCCCTGAAATTCTGTTCTGGTTTGATTGCCATGTAAACCTTTATGTCTCAAAGTAATTGATGCTGAAGCTACTGAAGGTTTGTCCATAACACAAAACACTTCATGAACTTGGGAGTTCCTTGGAGCTGTCTGACCAAAGTGAGCTAAACCATGGGAAGGAAATGGGAGAGATCTGCTGGCAGCACATGCAAAAAATACATATTTTATACTGGTTAGTGAGGGAGGAAACAGTAAAATCTAGTTCAAAACCCACTAAGATGAGCAGAATCAGTCCTATCATCTTATGTTGTTTTTTCTCAATCAGCCCCCTAAGTTGTCAAAGGTTCAGAAGACAAGTGTGCTTGAATCCTCCTTTTTTCAACCTTGTTTTTAATTACTTTCCCTCTTTTTCTCTGGCTAGATATGCCCTTCTCACCCTCCTTTCATCTGCAGTTCTGAATGCAAAATGAAGATTTGCTTCTTTATATCTGCTCTCTACCCACATTTTGAAGTGGAGTGATGCTGACAATGTACTGGAATATTTTCCCCTCAAGTTCCCCACTCCTTTCCCTCCATCCTTCAAATAAAGCAATTTTGGGGGTGTATCTCCTCCCACTTATGAACACTGGGGCAAATGAACTTGCTAAGCTTGAGATGTTCAGGCAGAAAAGTGTTATTAAATCCAGGTATCTGCATCCACATCAAACCTGCAGTGTATTGTCAAAGCAGTTCCATTGCAAACTCACCCTTCTTTCTTCTGAGATCCATTTCAGGATCAAACTCCCTTGGCAACAGAAAATGAGATCAAGTACTGGCAGCTCAACGCATGATAATAATAAAAGTGATGGAAGAAGAAGAAAAACTGAAACCTAATAATTTGGTTGCTGTAGTTGTTTTCTTTTCAACTCCAAAGGAACAAGCAGTCCCTCCTTACCACCTACAAAGTGACTTATAAGTCCCAGCCCCCAGTAAACACCCAGGATAAAGCAAAGATCTGATAAAAACATGAGGAACCTCAGTCCTTTTAGAGGGATTTGTACAGAAATAGCAATTTCCTAAAGCTGAGTCAAGGGTGCAGTTTGGACAGGGTGAAAAACACTCCTGGGTGTGATGGTGTGGAAAAGGGAACTTGTGAAGAGCCTTGAGGAAAAACCATCACCTAAAACCAAAGAAGGTCAAAATTCTGAGCAGCAACTACAAGATCCTCATTTCTTCGTTGTTCCAGTTCACTCTGTAGTTGGAAATTTGTGATCCAAAATCATTAACTGGGTTCACCAGAGTGCTCAGAAGACCAGCAGAGGTGTCTGTGGTAATTCAGACATCCCTCAGGACAGCACACACAGTGAACAGATGCCACAACCATCAGTGACATGTGACCTTGAACACTGAGAAAGCACAAAGCCTCAGCTTTCCCAGACTGAAAACTACCACCATTTCTGACACAGTTTTCATAGACAAACACCTTTTTCCCAGTCACTTAAAAACATCACTCTCTCTGTATAGGTGCTGCATTTTCTGAAATATTAAAAAAACCTCTAACAAACCAAAGATTATAATTTCTTCTTTCCCCACTGCCTGACCTGCACAACTCAGAATAGGAGTGCACAGAAAAAATAGCAGCATGAGGACTTGGTGACTTGGACCCTCAGAGCATTCCCAGCCTCACTGCTGTCTGGATTAACTACTCCAGAGAGCTGATTTCAGTCACACAAACTCATGAGTAGAAGGGGTAAATTCTGCAGTACCTGTCTAATTCTAGTCCCTGTTCAACTCCCTTTGGCACCCACAGACTCAGGAATAGGCCAGTCAGCTGAGAATGGTCTGAAAAAGAAGTGCCAAGAAGAAGTGAAGTCCTTACCCTTCCAGCTTGTTTAATGATCAATCCCTGTTTTTAAGGCTGCCATAGAATTAAGTTGACTGTCACTACTTTTTCAACAGCCTCCAAACTTCTCCCTTGTGTTTCAGATCACGTAGAACATTCTCAGGATCATCTGCTTGACTGGAAGGTAAGTTCATACATATCTCTACACATACAGAGACTTCAGGCAAACAAACTCTAGTGGACAAGTCTGATGAACCCACATGTCACATGAAATACACACGAAGTCACAGAATCCCAGCCTGTTCTGAGTTGGAAGGGACCTACAAGGATCATTGAGTCCAACTCTTCAGTCAGTGGCCCACACAGGGGATTGAACCCATGACCTTGGCATTGTTACAACCAAGATTTAACCAACTGAGCACCACACCCATGGAAAAGCCAAGTGCTGCCCATTCAGCCATGAAAATAATCCATCTCCTCTCCTCTTGCTCCACCATGCCCTCTCTCTCAGTGCTCACCACGTGCCTGTTGGAACAGATCTGGAGGCAGACAGAAGAATTTATCCTTGTTTATTCCTGTGAGACAACATGTCTTGGTGGGTTTAGTGTATCACAAACAATCTCAAGTGGCTCTGCTGCACAGGAAGGACACTGCAGTGTAAAGAAGGGTTTGCCAGCAGACTCTGTGAAGGCAGAGAGCACTTCAGTGGCCTGTGGATGGATGGCCTGAGCTCTGCCTGACACTGAGGTGGCCAGTCCTGGAAACTCTGACAGGCTGCAGCTCTTGGCCAGCTTACCCCTGTGTGCAAACAGCCCTGCAAAGGTAACATGCACAACCCCTGCTCGTGCCTTCCTGCACAGCCTCATCCCAAAGCATTGTATCCAGATGTTGCAGTCAGTGTTGCCAACTTGCTGCTGCTCATAAACCCCAAGTGTCTGGGGGGTGACTCCACAGCCCCAAACACACTTGGACACGCGACCTCTCCCATTGCGTGAGAAACGCTTTGCCAAGAGGCTTCCCCTGAACATCAACAACTAAAACACCATTTCAGGCCAACTTTGAACAACTTCTACCATGAAAAAACCCCTTTTCTTAATTATTTTTAAACACCAAGTGCTGAGAAAGCCAAAGAACCAGGTTGCCAGGACACCATGTTGATAACTGGTTGTATTTTTGTTTTATCATCTTTCTCTCCACTCATTTTGGCTAATTCTGTCTCTGTCCCACCCTGGGCCCTGGTGCAAAAAAAAACCCTTCCCAAATGAACCTCTTGCCTTTTCCACCCCACCCTATAATTAAGCAGAATATTTCACACAGGTTTATTCCCTATGCAAAAGAAGTATTTGTAGGTTTTAAGTAAGAACATCATCTCACAAGGTATTACAGAACTCATGACCAACAGTAGCCAAGTGGCTGAAAAGCAAAAAAAAAGAAATTAATTTGATTTTTTTTTTGAACTTGACAGCATCTTTTTTGAGACTGAATTCTGTGCCTCAATTTCCCAAAGCAGATTCTGGATCAAAGGGGCTGGTAAATTCAGGCCATTTTAGAGCAGTGAAATAAAATAGTGTCATAATATAATGATATTTATGAGTTCTTTGTTGCTACAAAAATTCTATACTTTTTCACTTTTCACCTTGATTTGGGATTTTTTTCCCCTCTTTTAATACCAAGTACAACCTCACATGGACCCAATTATCATGAACAGGCAAAGCAATCAAAACCACTCAAACAAGAAAGCAGCTTCCAGCTTTTTCCCCCTTTCCTAAACATGTTTAGTTTTCTCAAATCATTTGTGGAAAAATAACACACAAAGAACTGGAATGTGGGTAATCAGGAATACAAACACTGACCAAAGAGAAGAGAATAAAGCAATAAAACATTGAGCCAATTCATGAGCTTGACATGACTCCACTCCATCAGCATGTTCCAAAGTTCTCCTCACTGCAAGGATGAATTATTGTATTCACTTTCATTTCAGTTACTTTATGCACATTGAAGAAAAAAAGGTGTTGAATTGACCCTGAGATTATCTCAGTTGGTTAAAACTTGGTTGTAACAACACGAAGGTCATGGGTTCAATCCCCTGTGTGGGGCACTGACTGAAGAGTTGGACTTGATGGTCCTTGTGGGTCCCTTCCAACTCAGAAGGGTCTGGGATTCTGTGAAAAACAGTTGATTCCAATATACTTGGCACTGGACAATCAAACCCCCTTTCCTTCCATGTTCTTGAATCAGAGTTCAGATCAAGGCACATATATATTGGCAAACTTGCACATTATGTTTTTATTGCATCAACTCCACACATCCACACTGGGCCATCCTGTTCACTATTTCAGAGGTGTCAAACAAGCACAAACCATGAGGTACCAGCAGAGTGTGGTCTCAGAGCAGGCAAGATGTGCAGAGTCAAAACAAGGCTTAAGCTCTGCCAGGGGAAATTGAAGTTGGAGAGCAGAAAAAATTCTTTGCAGAGAGAGTGCTCAGGGATTGGAATGGGCTGCCCAGAGAGGGGGTGGATTCCCCATCCCTGGAGGTTTTCAACTGAGCTTGGCCATGGCACTGAGTGCCATGATCTGGTAAAGGGACTGGAGTTGGACCAAGGGTTGGACTCTATCTCAGAGGGCTTTGCCCACCCAACTGATTCTGTGAACACCCAAACAGCAGCAAAGTCTGCTTGGTCTCCTCACCCTGTCACAGGGATTTATGAGGCCTGGTAGTGAAGCATCAGGGAGCAAATCCAGTAGGTCTCAGTCCTTGTATCAATGCCATACATGAAACAAGTGACCAACTGCTCCAGTTGTCCCCAACCAATACCAGTATCTTTACAGACAGAATCCCAGACTATTCTGGGTTGGAAGGACCCACAAGGACCATCGAGTCCAACTCTTCAGTCAATGGCCCACACAGGGGATTGAACCCATGACCTTGGCATTGTTACAACCAAGTTAGAACCAACTGAGCTACTTCCTCCTGACAGGGATGATCTTGTGACTAAAACAAGTACATCTTGGGAAGCAAGCACAACACATCTGGTCTTACCTTGGGCACCTCCAGTTAGACCACAGCAACCCAACAACACTGCATATCTAAGGCAGTTGAGGAATGGGATGTTATCTTTTCCTACAACAGACTCTGGAACCACGTTGTATTCCATGAGCAGTGTCTATTTTGCCCTCACTTCCCACCCTGCAATTCTGATTCCTGTTCTACATCTGCAGCCCTTAATTCCTTCCTTGTACCTGACAGGACTGCTCTGGGGTCACTGATGTATTGGCTGTGCTGCTCCCAACTCTTCCAGCAGCAAACTGGGAGCTGGCCATGCCTTCTTCCTGGAATAGGAAGGGAAAAGCAAAGTGAAGCTGAGAAGAGCCAAGATCCCTTCCTGTGAACAACTCCCTATGTGCAGGGGGTACAAACCCAAGCAGACCCAACAACAAACAGCTATAAACCCACCACTGGCACATTTGGGCTAGAAATCAGGAAATTCCAAGTTACTCATGACATGACACTCCCTATTAAGCTTCCACCAAGATTCACAGGAACTTGGGAGACAAAGCAGCCAGGGATGGATCTTGACAAACTCCAGGCAGGATGACATGGCTCTGTCACACACAATGAGATGGCATCATCTTCATGACTCAAAGATCCTGCTGGTTCTCCACCTCACATTTCTCATTTAGGATTTGTGCCATGATTGATTCAACTATTTGATGAACCTCTGCAATTTAATAATTACCATGAGAGTTTATTTTAGTAAACAAATAGAAATATCTTCTAATAAAACACATTGAGTGTCTCCTACAGTTCAGCATTTATTCTTTAAACCCTCAGTAAAGTAGCAACATGAATATTTGTACAGTGTTTATCATGACAGGAATCAAGATGCTTAATCAGAAATAGTTTGCCATGAACAAACTGTGATTTGGTGAGCAAGATCAGCTCAGTTGGTTAAAACTTGGCTGTAATAATGCCAAGGTCATGAGTTCAATCCCCTGTGAGGGCCATTGACTGAAGAGTTGGACTCGATGATCCCTGTGGGTCCCTTCCAACCCAGAATAGTCTGGGATTCTGTGTAAAGCTCCACTTCATCAGTTGAAGGAATAATTTCCTAAAGGGTGGCACCTCGTGGACACTCCCTGCAGGTGCACCAGCAGCAGCCACTCCCTGCACTGAAAAGCTGGTGCAGGAAGGGGGGAAAAAAATCTCTGCTAATGTCTCATCTACACAAGAATAAAATAGGACTGCTGAGTTTGGAAGGAGAGGGTTGGAGTCTTTCTGAGCTCTGCTATGAACTCCTGCACCAGAGACTGCAACTCCACCTTGCCGTTCTCATCAGTGCCATGGGAATGGTAATGCTCATT
Source organism: Willisornis vidua nigrigula (assembly GCA_021164005.1). Classification (NCBI taxonomy): domain Eukaryota; kingdom Metazoa; phylum Chordata; class Aves; order Passeriformes; family Thamnophilidae; genus Willisornis; species Willisornis vidua. The sequence goes on along the minus strand of JAJPCS010000371.1, from coordinate 121,210 downwards.
ATTTGATGTCCTATGATGTGAACAGATTATATACTTGGTAAAGATGAGCTGCTCCACATATTGACACAAGCCCTTCACAAAATCCCTTCAGCAACCAGGGCCTGCACAGCAAACCTGAGAACTAAACCCACCCTTGGTTCAGCAGGACTGAGGACTGGCCCTTGATGGTTCCACCTTGGCCTTTCCTGCCAGTCTGAACAGCCATCACACCTCTGCATACAACTCCAATTATAATACTCTTTTAAATATCTGGCTGCCCAACAGTGGACATTACATTATTTGTACTCTGAATTGCCAAGGACAACCTTTAGATTACTAGGGTTTCAATCAATTGCCTTTGAAATCAAAATTAAGGGAAGGAAATGTGTATTCTCTTGGCTCTCCCATTTCCACAGCAATACACGTGCTCCATTGCACCCTGAGATGACTCAGCAAAGGGACAAACTACTGGCAGCTGTTTCTGCTCAAACCCCACAGCTTTCACAGGTACCTGACAGGAGCCTTCCAAGACCTGCTTCTTCCTCTCTGGGTTCTTGAGCTTGTATAGAATTTCAGATTAAAGCTATTTACCAAGAGCTTAAAATATTCACTTTTGTTTTCTCAAGCCCAACACAACTATTTCCACAGCAAATTCAGAAAGAAAATCAGGAAGATATGAATTGCCATAAAAGATAAATCATTTAAACAGCAGTCTATTTCTTTCCTTATCATGTGCTCTTGCATGAGTACCAGGTATTGATTTGGCCATTAATTCAGGCTTTAATCACTTATTTCACTGGAGTGTGATCCAGTAACTGTAGAACAGTGACATCTTCAGGTGGAAGAGTTATAGAAGTAAATAAACAGGATAAGCTGAATATAAAACACTCAAAGAACCCTTAAAGCAGTTTTTCTCCTCCTCATGTTTTCCAGTTTGGCTCTTCTCTCTATGAAGGAGATTTTATTGCTGCAGTTCAAGTGTTACCAGGTATGACAAGGCCTGCAGCTCTTCATGTTTGTAATAGGTGTAAAATGGCATGAGGGTTCTTGACATAATATTCTACCAAGTATCAATAAAACCTACAGGTTTTCATTAAAACCAAGTCAACTTGTTCTACTCAATTTCTGATCTTGGCACAGTGAACACAGAAGAGCTTTCCTTTAGTTGCTCCTCTTGTTTCCAGCAGTACTTTCCCACTGAGTGCACTCTCAACATGGGAGTTAATTTGACTCAAGTCAAGTAAACAGAATAATTCTGAATTTATGGTTGTGACAATGGAAAATATGGCCTTGTGGTCCTGTCCATACCTGCACTATATCCAAGGAACTGCCAACATACTTCTGACACTTCTCAGCATGCAGATCCTCATAAGACATTTCAGGCAGGTATTAAGGAAAAAAGATTTTTTTTTTCTAGGGAGGAATCTTTGGTAATTTTATTATGTGAGCCATATGATAGTCATGATTCTGGTGACTCATGAAAAGTTCACCTATTGGAGAAATTCTAGATAATTTACAATATTAAAGCCTTTTGTGGAGTTCTTATAATTTGAGCCATTTTAGTATTTTATCTGTTTCTCTAATTATTAGCACAGACAATATCTATTAAACCCCACCAAGCATATGCTCATCCCTCTAAATAAGAGTACCCCAACCCAAATACAGCACCATATGGACAGAGATTCTGCAGCTCCTGGTTCAACAGAGCAAGGAACTGCTACATCATCTTGTTATCTGGAAACAGTCCAACAAAAAGCCTATTTTTGACTCCCTGTAATGAATTACAGAAAAAGAATCAAGTGGGCAGAATTACCATGAAAAGAGCAAGCAAATAAGCAGTATTGAGCCCTGGCAGCAGAGGGTGTCCCTGGCAAGGCTGGGGTTGCTGGAGGAGCTCCCCTGTGCAGAGCTGTGTTCCCAGGCCACCACCAAGGGGTTTTCTGAGACCAGCTGCTCCCACATCAATGAGCCTCTCTGAAATGTCACAGGTCATTTCCCTCTGCTGAGCCTTCAGGAGTCCACTGGCTTTCTTGGGGAGATGAAGGTCTTGGGGAGATGATGCGATAGGTCCCCATGAGCCTGTGACTCACTGAGGTCAGTGAATAAGTTCAGAGCACCCTGTAAGAGGTCACAGGGAAGGCCAAAGACTCCCACTGACCACCAGCTTCAGGTGGTGGCTGACAACACAACAAATCACCTCACCACTTCTGAGTACAGTGTTCTGTCCATATTCTGATTTCACAGAATCATAGAATGGATTGGGTTGGAAAAGCCCTCTGAGGTCCTCAAGTCCAACCCTTGGCCCAACTCCAGTCCCTTTACCAGATCATGGCACTCAGTGCCACGGCCAAGCTCAGGTTAAAAACCTCCAGGGATGGGGAATCCACCCCCTCTCTGGGCAGCCCATTCCAATCCCTGAGCACTCTCTCTGCAAAGAATTTCTTCCTGCTCTCCAACTTCAATTTCCCCTGGCAGAGCTTGAGCCCATCGTGCCCCCTTGTCCTATTGCTGAGTGCCTGGGAGAAGAGACCAACCCCCACCTGGGCAGAACTTGCCTTTCATACACTAAGTGACCACAAAGACAACATGTGAAGGTTCTGAGCAGGAAGGCTGGACCACATGACTCACTGTGGGCCCTTCCAACCTGGCCCATGCTGTCATTAGTCTGCTTGTTTTTCAAAAGAAAACCCCATTTCAATCACTCATCACACACAACCAATGGCCCTGCGTTTGTTTTAGCTCATCTTGTCCCAAATGTTTTACACCTTCAGTTTTAAGAAGGCAAGAGCAGGAAAAAACACAGAACCTCCAACACCCCCAGGCTCTCAGCCCTGCAGTTGGTTGTACAATCAGGTGTTCCAGAGCTCCATCGTCCTTGTTCACACAACTCACTACAAGATCTCTGCTGTTACTCAGGTCCTGCAAGTTCTGACAAGAAATCAAGTGTAAACTGGCTGTTTGCAAAGTGCATTCCTACAGATCTTGGCCTTCTAATCATTGGAGTTCATTGTTATCTTTACAAGAAGATGTAAATAGAAAGAATAAACACATCACCCAGTTGATTGTACTTCAACTCCTTCACTTTTTTTATAGGCATGTTAAGGACCAAGAAGGAGCTTCAGTACCAACATGCCTGGTCCCACATGCAATGCAGCAGCTCTCACTCCTGGGCACTGTGCAAAGATGAACCCCTCCTAAACCCCAAGGCTGCAACAGCAAGGACTGAGGGGTTATTAAGTGGCAGCTACACTTGGATCACAATGGTTAATGTAAATTGTTTCACCAAAATCCTCAGGCAGTTACTGCTGGGATTGCAAATCTTAGCCATGTATGAAGATGGATTTCAAGGGCCAATGCAGGTCCTCCAGCACCCAAACTCTTAGAGAGAAAAGTTATCCATGTGCTCAGACACTTCAATGATTAGCAAACAAAGCAAAAAACTTGAATGAACACACAAACTGTAAAAACCAAGTTTAAACACAGAGGCTCAGCTATGATAAAAATGCATAAACCTTTCCCCACCTGTGGACTTCCTTTCGTTCTGGCTCCCTGTTGTGTGTCATCCTGCACAGCACAAGACATGATTCACCTCTTCTCTCTAAAGAAGTGAAAATATACCCCTTTTGCTCTCTAGAGGTCCCCCCCGAGCTGTGGTCGCTTGAACCGTACGGTTCTCTAAGGATTTATGCTGATGGAATTACCTACACTTGCATTTTAACAAGTGACCAGTGGTAAAAACACAACGGCCATGACTACCCCAGGTATGTCCCAGACTAGCACTCCTCATTAATGCAGACCAGAGTTAATTGAGCTTCAGTGAAAGGGGCTTTCTAGTCCTACAAGACAGCTTCATTTTGGGCAGTGACAGCACAGAGAGCCCTTGCTTGTCCCAGCCTGGAAGCACAAGCTGATCTGCGAGCAGGGGTGGGTGCCCGTGGGAACCACCGAACACAGGCCGTGCTGCAGTGCTACCTCTCTGGAGGGGGAACAGGCTTCAAAATGGGAGTTTGTCCCAGTTCATTCCTGCAGGAGCACTCAAGGGTACATACAGAGACAGGAGCAGTGTGTGCAGTACAGAGATTAGGTCTTGCAGTGAGGGCTAAAGCAGGACACAGGAAATACCTCCAAGCTACCAGATGACTGCAGTTACTTGGTTGTCAGCAGATGACAAATGAAACCCCTTTTGGCCCTTTGTATTTCAGAGAACACTCTCCTTTAATACTCATTCCACATGCATGTTTGGGATGCACTGACCAAAATTTAAGGTCACTGAGCAGCTCTGCTGTCTCCATCATCACCAACTGAGACCAGCTGGTACCAAACCACCTCCTTGATCAGGCCATTTTCCTCTGGAGCACAATCCCTGGGACAGCACCATGGGCAGGGTGCAGTCCAACAGCCCTCCCTGTTGGGCAGCTGGTTTAATTTTGTTGGGTCTGTGGAGACATTCACCTCTGCACCATCATTCATTAAACAGAGATAACTGCAACAGAATATTTGTAAGTAGAGCTCCATTGACTGCAATCTGCTCCTTTGCAGGTCACACATCCAACAAAATGGGGAGAAAAACAGCTAAAAGTGGGAAAGGAGGTTTAACATCCATGGGCAGTCCTGAAGTATCAAAGTACAGACTACTTTGAAGGAACATGTTCCATGCCAGCTCTCTGGAGTCTGAAGTTACAATCCTTCATCTCTACTCTTCCTCCTGGACACATTTGCTCCACTCACAGCTGCACAGCAGGAGCCCTACTGCAGGCCTTGCAGTGCCAGGTCTGGTAAGTCACAGGACAACACACCGACCCAGGAGTCAAGGTATGGGACCTGCTCCGTGGCATTAAAGTGAGAAGCAGGAATGATGAGAGAGCAAGGAATTCTTCCTTGGCCAGCTGGCAGCTGCCCACATGGCCCTGCTGCCCAGGTGGTGGGGCAGCCCTTGCTGGGGCAGTGTTTGGCACAGAGATAATGACAGGCTGTGCACAGGCAGCCCAGCTCCACCACACTGCCAATTAGTCCTATCCTCCCTCCCATCTCTCCCTCCTCCAGCACACCAGGCTCCTGCATCCCTCCCAGCTCCATGGGAGGTGCCTGGTGGCAGGAACCACAGCTCCCCACATACAAGGGCTGCACTCCAGGGGCCCAGGGCTGATTTGTGGGCATGACTGCAACACCAAGGGTATCACTGCCTCCTAATTACCCTACAAAACAGAACATCTGGTTAGAGATGTTAATGAAATGTTGTTTACAGGATGTCATGTTGTGTTAATGAAGACCTTGATTTCATTGTTAAGCAGATGATTATCAGATGCTCATGATATTTGACTTCCAAGGGATACTTCAATTACCCAATGCAGGATTGAAAAAGTGGTAAAAGGTAACTCAAATAATGCAAACCACTTCCAAACTTGGTTTCCTCTTCTGCTTAACTCCTAAATGAGCCTCCACTGTTGCACTGGAAGATCCCAGTCATAAGAACAATTGCTGTGAGGGAGTCAGTACAACATAAGGCACAGGTTTCATACCGAAAGGTCAACATAAGAACTCAATTCTGCGTTGCATCCTCCCAACCACCTTTCTGGAAGAGGATTAGTCCAGTTTAGCTTTGCTGGCAGTTCTTCCCTCCCTATTGGCACATATCACTAAAGAACACCACCTCAATTTGCAAAACTATCCCACAAACAAGAGGCCAGAACCATTTTTACATAATTAATTCAGGATTTTTCTTTTTCTAATCCAGTTAACTTCCAGACCAACGAGGAAAGTTATCTGACCAGGGTTTTTCTGAAGCTGGTTACCTGTCCTAACAGGTGTCCAACACCCACAGCAGGGTACCTAAAAGCAACTAAACCAAAGAATTCTGATCCATTTTTCACATGTGCTCTCAGGAGACCTTCACCTCCACTCACAGTTAACATTAAGGACACACCTACATCTTACCCAGTGAATGCACAAAGCAGCCAGAACCCCAGTCTATATTCCTCTAAAGTTAATTATCCCTACTACTCCCAAGAGAACAAATTTACTACAAGTCTTCTGTTACCCTCCAGTACTTTGACTTCTCCTGTAAATCAGAACTAACTGAGCATCTGAAACATTCCCAGACAGACTGTGAAACAGAACCCTTTCTTCTCACCAAGAACCTTTCTCTCCCACAGCATGGGGGTGTAGTGTGTTTCTCATGTTGACATTTGTGACTTGGCAAATCCAAAATGTATACTTTGTACCATCTTAACCTACTCAGCAAGAGCTTGTGCATACTTGATATCTCCTTGTGAATAAGACAAAGGAGCAACCCAATGTCACAACTGAACATTTAAAGCAGGGCAGGGCAGCTAAACCCAGATCTTCATGAGTAGCCTGAGTAGTGCCATTGTACAAGAGCACTGTAAAAAAATAAGTTGACAAGGGATAATCAGATGTAATTTTCCATTAATTTCAGATAGAGACCAGACTGAAATTGTCTCATGACTTTTAATAGAACTTATTTTTATATTATGACCAAGGAGGAGGCCCTGATGGAATTAATAAGAGGTCCAATACAGTTTGTACATAAAACCCTGCAGATCAAGAACATTCAATACCACTGAAGAAACCCAAGTGCTCTGAAAGGCTGGTATAAACTACTCCTTGTCATGGAGACAATTCATGGCCAACATGCCTCAACCCTGCCAAATTTTAATTCAGCTGCAAAAGCCAATGTGTGTGTTTTTGTACCACATGCTCATATAAAAGGCAGAACAATGGAGTACTTAAACTTACGTGTTCAAGGTTGGATTTCCTGTTCAAGCCTGCCCTTAAGTATTGTGTAAACTGGTACATATTCCACCATGTTACGACAGATTAATGATACCTGCACATTGATCTGTTCCTCTGCTTGCAGAAAGAAATCTGTAATAAGCAACCAAACAGATGAAAAGAACCAACAGAAATAGCCTCTGCATGTGTTAATGTTCTCTCATTAGCAGTTTAGGATCTAATCTGCCTCTACCAGGGGTAGCTCCAGGAATAATGAAGGAGTAGTCCCTGACAGCATCAGGACAATCTTTCCTCCTACATAATAGTGTTTGGGGATGGTTTATTAGTGATTTTGTAACACTCACACACAGATCACACCACCATATTATCTCCTTTTACCACTCTCCCACACAGACATAAATCAACCTTTTTTCTTGGGCTGACAGGGGTTTGTCCCCACTCTCTCAGGCCTCTGTGACACACAGTCTGCTGCTCTGCCACCTGCCAGCGTCAGAGATGGTGCCTCTGACACCCCACCCATGACCTGCTCTGTGTCCCTGCACACCCACAGCACACGCACACAAGGCTGGCACTTCCAGGGCTTTCATTCCAAAGCCAGGTTACATGTTCTTTGCAAGATGTTAGTCAATAAGTTATGCAGCAATAAACATGATCATTTGTTTAGGGGAGTTACGACATGGAGGAAGATCATTCCTTGTCCGTGCTATCATCCAGATAAACAAATCGAGGAGGGCTGGCAGATCCTGGATGCACACCCTGGGACCATCCTAACCTGGTGGTGTAACCTGACCTCAAACCACTCTGTGCTGTGACCCGGGTGGAAAACAGACAAGTAAACAGCTCTGCAGACATGCACGGTGATGGGAGAAACAAGATTCAGAGGCAAGTGGCTGACCAACACCATGGGAACTGGAGCACAGGGGTTTGCCAGACAGTGCCCCTGTGGATAAAGGTGGACACACCCTAAGCTCTCCCAGAGCCACTAATAACATCACAGGTTCCAGCCAGTAAAAACAAAAAATTAAATAAAAACAGAGCACCAATGATCATTTTAACTCTTATGTGGGTGCTGATCCCAGGGTATAGTTGGGTTGTGATGTGGCCACTCTGTACTTAAATCTGAAGGTGTTGGTTGACATTTTCTGAAGTATTTGCAGTAAAAATTACTTTCCAAAGTGGAGAGACAGAGCTGAACAACACCCTGTTCAGCATAACCACAATGGTGTCTTACTGCAACCCACTGCTGGCTCCAGTGCAGCACACTCAGTACTTTTGCCTGGTGTGCCTTTTATTGTGAAGTTTGCTATGCAAAAGCTGCATCATGTTTGTCATGAAACCAAACCAGGTGATGATCTTACAGACTTGGGAGCAAAGTGACACAAAATGCTCAAGATCAGAACAAACACCTGGTTTCCATGTTGTATTTGCCCCTGTCAAAATGAGCTTAATCAGAGATGTGTCTGATGGCAGAACAAATCACTGCCAGTTGAGCCTTGGCCCTTGCTTGAAAATGCAGCAGAGTATCAGAATACAAGTGGTGCAACAGAAGCCACAACCTGATACCACCACACTGCTGTGTCCTTGGGGAGCCATTTAGGGTCCCTGAACAGCACCTTGAGGAACATCAACTATTTTTCCTACTTCTCTCTACCCCTACTTCATGTGTTTTGTTTTGTTAAGGCCCAGACAACCTCAAAGGACACAAGTGATCAACTTGATAAGGGGGTTAATAAAAGCAGGCTGAGGACAGACACTGCCAGCCCCTTGTCACCCAGGCAGGGTGACAGCAAAGGACATTTCCAGGCACACAGGAACTGTGCAGCCCCAGAACCCAACTGCTCCACCTCACCACAGTGCAGCAGGCAGACAGGAAGGTGTCCTCTCCACTTGTTGCAGGACAGGATAGGGAAAAGCCACTGAGATTAACTTTTCCCAGGGGAACAGGATGGAATAGTCATCTCTTGCCATTTGTCTCTTGCCCCCAACCCCTGACCAATTTCAGCCCTTGCTGTGCTTATCATGATTTCTTATTTCTCTCATCTTCAAGAAGCAAAGAGAAACTAATAAAAATCTTCATTAAATCTGCAGGTCAGTATATTCCACCCTGCTGACAGAAGAACAATTTATCACATTATGCAGACAACAAAGCAACACAGAGGGACTAAGAAAATCAAAACAAATCCTCAGATGACCATGTGGCCTACACACATTTTTTTGAGTTCACTTGCTGCAGTCTGGACATTGGCATAGATTTGTTTTCCAGGACACCCACTCATTTTTTTTGGTATGGTAGAACTAAACAATTAGCTCAAACTCCACCACACTTCACATTTGTTTTAGGAAGCAGAAGAAATCTTTCAGAAACTATTACTACTCACTAGCATTCAGCTTGACTCCTACAACTACAGCCAATTCTTCTCTTGATTTCTTTCCCCCTTTTTCATTTGCAAGTTAAAACAAGTGCCTTCAGCCTCCTCACTGCAATGAGAGCTGCTTCTGGCAACTAAAGCTACTGAAGGGAGAACTGTCACAAACACTGTGAGGATCAATAAGTTGATCAAAATACCCAAGAGCATGTATGTTCCCATACAGGTGTTGAAAATGAAATTCCTCCCTTCATGAAGGACAAGCTGCCTGATTATTGAGTTCTGCAGAGGAGACATTGTGTACCCTGGGGAGGCTAAGGCTGCAGGGGAGGGCCACAGACATTCCTGGAGGAGCCCACTCCAAGGGCCTGGGAGGGAATGTGTGCTGCTAAGGCATTCTTTAGGCTTTGAGAGTCAGCATCCTCTGCAGCCTACTGCCACAAACTGCACAGGAATGCCAAGCATCTGAGCAGAAGGCTCTGGATACATGTGCACATGTGCCTACAAATGCAAATGAGCTCAGCCTGCCATGGCTGGACATCCTGGGCCAAGCTCCTCCAATACCAAGGATTGGATCACACATGGTGTGGAAGCAGAAAGGGCAACGCCAACAGTTCCTCTGCCTCAACAGTGGGCTGGTTACAGTCTCAAACAGATCATGGGAGCTTCAGTTCAGCCCTGTCACCTTCTGCAGGAATATAAACCAACTCAGGGCAAGAATAATGTCACCACCTTTCCCCAAAGGTCCTGGCCTTGATCACACTATTGAGACCACCAACCAGCTTTCAAAACCAGACCCACACTTGGTGTTCAGATTCTGTGGTGACCCTGCAAGCTCCACAGAACTGACTGTGCTGCAGGACCTGGGAGCTGTTTATAACACACAGCCACACAGGCAATAAATGTCATTTCACATCAAGTGCAAGCACTGGTTTGTGCTCTAGGAAATGGTTTTTACAGAAAGAGGACAGTGGTGCAACGTGAGTGCCAGAGTTGTGTCCTTTCCTCAGGAACATGACTTCGTTGTGAAATGAGATGCTGAAGCCACAATCAGCCTTCTCTAACAGGCATGGAAACAGAAAACAGAGAGAAAATCAATTATTCCTCACAAGCACTTAATTCACATCCCGACAGGATTTGCATACCCTTGAGAGGTTGGTGCTTGTGCACAGGCTGCCTCCCTGACAAACAACGCGAAGTGCCACCCTCGTTCAGAGCGGGCAGAGTCTCCTTGGCCCCGCCGCTGCTCGGCGAACCGCGATCAACACGCCTAAAGCGGGAGCCTGATTTCAGCACCGCTTTGCCACAAGCCAAGGCAGCCTCTTAGCACAGCAGTCTCGGTGACTGCTGCGAGTGACAGTATCTGATTGGCGGAGGCCATCGAATTGATCACACCTTATCCATGCCCCTGCCCTGCTCCCACCCCCGGTGTTGGCTGAATCACCGGCTTGTGGCGATGGATGAGCGCAGTTAATGAGCTGGGACGGAAACAACTCGCAACAAACCTATTTACTGAACGCAGCGCCTCGGTCGTGACGCGACACAGCTCGGAAGGGTTCGCACCGAGCACACTATTATCGGATATTGAACACTGCCCCACATTTTGTTTGGTGTAAGCACGAGTGTGAGTCACCCGCAGCCTTGCCTGCTGATGCCAGTGTTTATCCCCTCTCAATATCGTCACCTCCACATTGGTTTCGACACACAACCTTACGACATGCAAAGATCGAGTTCCACAATCAAATACTGGCGCTGTATTTTACATTTTGCAAACATGGCAGAAAAGATGTGCTTTAAAAGCAAGGAAGACTTTAAGCTGAGGGAATCAAACTCATCATCAACAACACCCGCTCTATAAATATCTATTAATACACTTTGCTCCAGCCATATAACCCCATGGCTGGTATTTCCACTGAAGAGTTCAAAAAGCTAAAATCAAAGAAGTTCCGTCTTCCTCCTCCCCCTTCCCCCTTCCAATTAGTGCTGGTTAGACCCTAACCAGCATCCCAGAATAATTAAAAAATAAGCAAGTGACACACAAGGCTTAAGAGCATATGTCCAACTAATTTTCCATATGACATGTTCCTGTATTTAGGGGCTTTTCATCATCTTTTCAGCGCACATGACAGCAAACAAATCCTTGCAGTAAGGTTGATGTGTTACCCATGACAAATGCTATAGCTCTCATCTCCCAGTTGGCATCAAGGTACAACAGAGTACTGAGAACTTGGATCACTGCAGGGAGCAGGAAGGGGTATCTTCAAGTCTCATCCCAATTTCAGGCTGGGAATGCATACAGACCTCCACAGGGGAATGTGATTGCACACTCCACAGAGCAGGCTCAGGTCTGTGTGGAGGTGCATGACAGAGCTGACTCCTTTGCAAGTTCTGTCACAGTGACATCAGTGAGGGCAGGAACTGCAACACGTGTTTGATTTCAATCAAGGCTAAACACTGATGAGCTGCAGCAACAGCACCCACAGTGTTTGCCCTCTCCCAGCCCGGTTAGAGAGCACAGACAGGACTTGAATACCTGGCAGAGTTGGCAGCACCTGAAGTGTCTGGCTGGCACTCCATAGTAAGTGCCATGTCAGTGCTCAATAAGCACAGGGCTCCACTAGGAGCTGTCTTGGTCTATGTCAGATGAAGCTGTCCCTAACTGTGAGGTTCTCCAACACAACAGCAAGTATGTCAAGCTTGGGTGAACCACCACAACCACAGTAACTGTGCTTTTCCCCAAGGCAAAGCACCATTCCATTCTCCCCACGCTCACACGCCCCCACCAACAGCTTACCACCACTTTCAGGCCAGCTCAGCTCCCTGTGTGTTCCAAGCCTGGTGTCCCTCCTTGTGCCAGCTGAAACCCAGCAGGCCTACCCTAACCCGTGATCATTCCAGCTCCAGTGCATTGCACAACACCAGCTTTGCCTCTCCCATTTTCCCCCAAACCAGCTCTTTTCCTTTCCTGCAGTCCCATGGAGGTCTGGCTGCCATCACTCCTCTGAGTCCCTTTCTCTGATTTACAAATCCCTGCCTAGTGGCACCCAGCCCTACTTGTCATCCCTGTTCAGTGATAGGGCACAGCCCAGAGGGCCAGGCTGGGGTGGTGTGGTGGCTTTCCTTGTGTCTAACACACCACTCCACCAGAAGTCTCAGGCTGTCCCATGGACACCCCCATTAGCTGCTTTCCACCTGGCTCAGCACTGCCACATGTTTATTATGGAATTCTACCAAACATTGCCACTTGTGGAGAACATTCCCCATTTGGGTCACTGCCAACTGCTGTGTAGACCATCAGAACCAGCCAATTTTAACTGTTTGGCATGACTAGGGTAAGCTGGCAGGCTCCACCCCCCCAGAGCGCCCCTGCTCTGACCTGGAGCAGTAACTGAGCCCCTCTCACACGGGGGGGGGGGCTGTGCCAGAGCCCCCCTGCCCTGACCTGGGGCAGTAACAGAGCCCCTCTCACCCAGGGCGGGCTGTGCCAGAGCCCCACTGCCCTGACCTGGGGCAGTAACAGAGCCCCTCTCACCCAGGGCGGGCTGTGCCAGAGCCCCACTGCCCTGACCTGGGGCAGTAACAGAGCCCCTCTCACCCAGGGCGGGCTGTGCCAGAGCCCCACTGCCCTGACCTGGGGCAGTAACAGAGC
>JAJPCS010000371.1:70924-108453 GCA_021164005.1 Willisornis vidua nigrigula | reverse complement strand
GCCCCACTGCCCTGACCCGGGGCAGTAACTCGGCGTTTCCGAGATCTCTCTTGCTGATACACAAGGCGCGGCCGCACATTTGCATAATGTATTGCATCAAGTTCGCTGGATACAATAGAGTAACAGAACACAATGCAGGGGAATGCGGACACAAAGAGCCACATCCCGCTCCGAGGAACAATTCCAGTCCTTTTGGTAGCTACAAAGGAATTGTGCATCCATGTTCCCAGGTGATGGCTGGATAAAGCCAACTGTGTCACTGACAGTTTAATTTGTAATTAACACTAGGTAGCCGAGTAGAATCTGAATAACATTTGTGTGTCAGAGACCTCTGAAGATCAGGCTGATGCAAGTGGCATTGGTTGTCTCAGAGCTACATTTTGATATTTGTGTCACAGAATCCCAGACTTTTCTGAGTTGGAAGGGACCCACAAGGACCATCGAGTCCAACTCTTCAGTCAATGGCCCACACAGGGGATTGAACCCATGACCTTGGCATTGTTACAATCAAGTTGTAAATTTTGTTCCCTTGCAGCTGGTTGAGATGTGCCCTGTGTTACCTTCATCCATTACTACCACACTACCCTGAATTACCAATCTCATTCTCATGTTCTTGTGAAGGGCTTGCAGCACCCCTCAGTTGTTCAAGTCATAGCACCATTTGTTCATTTTTTACAAAACTGTATTTAATTCAAAGAGTATCCAAGCAAATTAAAAGGTAAAACATATATTTCCTATACTACAATCTCAGCAGATCAACACACCTGGTAACTCCACATGCCTAAATTGTGGATGCAGACAACTCCTTAATAATTCTTAGCATCTCTGAGCCTATTAGACCTAATTCTTACTCTAATTCCCCTTCCTTCCCATCCCCACCTGTCATTCATAGGTCAGAAGGAGGGGAAGGTACAGCATGGCCTTCCAGAAGGCTGTAAAGTGTCATACAATGTTAAACTACACTTGTAGTTCAGACATACCTTATGGACTGACAACCTCAAATCTCAGGGAAAATCTACCTATTCACCACTTCAGCAATAACCTTCAGATGCACTTCATCTATACTGGCCACTTCTAACATTCTTAATTCATTATTCCTGCTAGTTTTGTCTGGAGAAACCACACTGGGATACAATTGCTGTACTTCATGCCAAGTGTTTGGAAAACACTCATCACATTTTAAGGCAGATGACCCTGTTCTGAATTTCTGTATTAACTTCAGAGCAGAAAGTCAACAGGTAGTTAATACAGAAATAATCCTAAAGTCTGTGTATTTAATAACTTGAGCTGTCATGGGATTAGTTGGGATTTGGAACACCACAGCACCCAGGCCTGCAGGGAACAGCACCAGGAGCTGCTGGCAGGGCAGTGAGAAGAACAATCATTGCCTGTTCCTGATGACACTGGGACACACCCTATGAAGAAGACTCTCCTTAGCCAAACCTCCTGAAATATAATCCTGTGTCAGAAGCCATAACCAATCCTTCTGAAAGGTTCACTCACTCCATGATTGCCTTTTTGTTTCCCCATTTGGAAAAGCAAAGCTTTTACAGTAGATTTGTGGATCATTGTGCCAATTTTTCAGTAAAAAAAGGAACAACATGGATAATCACAAGGAACTATCACAGCCCCTTGAAGTTTCTCTTCTCCTTTTAGACTTTGTTTTCCCCTCAGTATACTGAGATAGTAGAACAGGTACCTGACAGCAAACACATTTCTGGCACAAAACAGTCAAGGCAATGTTAGTGTCACCAAGCCAAAGATCAAAACTGGAGCAGGGAAGTTAATTTTGCTGCCTTGCCTGCATATGGGACAGGCCAGTCCTGATGCACAGGCAGGAATTGATTCCAAGGGTTCTCAGCTCCAGAAACAATCAGTGCCACAGTCACCTCTGCCTAGGAGGGGATTAAATTGCAGGAAAGGGTTTCTTGGTGACTGCACTCCTGCACTGTGGTGTGTATAGAGCAACAGCCTCACCAGAAATCAGTTTACAAACTCTCCAAGTCTATACTCAGGTACTTGTACATCTACAATATAAGAACTCATCAGGTTTCTGATATACATGTTGTTGTGTTCACAATAAACTATTGCTCTATCCAATGCTAAATTCATGCTTTTTAGAACACAGTAGAGCTTTACTGATCCTTAGTATTTTCTTTAATATTGGCAAAATAACCTATTTTTCTGATGTCCCTGTCAAGTGGCCTACAAGTCATAGCCAGAATCACATCATCAGCACAGGCAGGCAGAATGCACAGAGAACTTCAGTGAAAGCTGTTGGAGAGAGGAAATAGTGTAACATGGTGAGAGAGGATCCCAGGAGCCAAGTGGTTATAACCACAGATGGCACTGCCACTTTTTTCTGTAATTAATAGTGATAATGGATGTATATTTATGGTAACAGAACTCAGGATAAAGATTAGGGGTTTCAGACACTTAGCATTTTTTCTTGCTACATAAAACAACTGCACCACCTTTGATCAAGGATTACACAGAGCTGACAAACACAGCTGAATACAAGAAACCAATTCTCTCAACAACTTCTTTTGAAACCAGACTTGTGCTGAACAATATAAACCAGAATCAGCCAGAAAACAAAACAGACCATTTTCAGCAGCAGAGCACAGGGAGATGGACAAAACATTTAATGTTTGACTGATACTGAACTGAAAAGGAGCTTAAATTACAGCATTCACCCAAGTGATCAAAGCAGCCTTCCTGGCACAAGGAAGAACCACCTGACACGGAGTTGGAAGGCTTGGCCTCTCCTCATTAACGACTCACATTTCCTGTTCTACTGAAAGCAGCTCCCAAAAGTGCATTCCTCTGTGCTGAGGTTCCAGATAGGAGTTGGCAACACTTCGGTGAGCATCTCAAACTGTAAATCTCAGGGACACATTCAAGTACTGGGGAAGAACTGCAAGTTATTTTGCCTTAGTCCTTCACAGGGAAATGCACACCCCTCACTCCCTCAAGAAGCCACCACCCTGAGACTCTCTCAAGGATTACTTGATTCTCTTCCACAGGATAATTTCTTGTATTCCTCCTGCTCATCCATTTTTAGCAATACCTGATGTAAACTGCATTTTATCCCCTCAAGCAGGAGGGTGTTAGTTTGAATTGGAAGAAAGCAGATTCTATCAGAAGACCTTTGGAGAACTTTTGTAAATTAGTTTTAAATGCACCATTGGTCTCTACAGAACTACAGCTCAGCACTGTACACTTGATGTCCAGAGACCTGCTGTATTTTATGATTTAATTGGTGTGTCTGCAAGCAGACCCACAGCATGAGTGTTCTTGGAATTCAATGATGAAACAGCACACCAGGAACTAAGAAATGTTCATTACAGAGTCCCAGATTCAGAGATATTTTGCCTTACAACTCAGGGAAGTGCCTGTAACCACTCTTTCCATCAGCTCAGGATTGCTTTATAAGCAAACCAATCAGCCTCTTTCTACTTATAGAATCACAGAATGGATTGGGTTGGAAAAGACCTCCGAGATCATCCAGTCCAACCCTTGGTCCAACTCCAGTCCCTTTACCAGATCATGGCACTCAGTGCCACGGCCAAGCTCAGGCGAAAAACCTCCAGAGATGGGGAATCCACCCCCTCTCTGGGCAGCCCATTCCAATGCCTGAGCACTCTCTCTGGAAAGAATTTTTTTCTGCTCTCCAACTTCAATTTCGCCTGGCAGAGCTTGAGCCCATCATGCCCCCTTGTCCTATTGCTGAGTGCCTGGGAGTCCTGTTGCTCTCTGCTGCTTTGGGACCATCCCAAGTCAGCATCACCTGCCTTGTGACAGGAGCCAACAGGCACTTGGCCTGCCCACTGAAGCCACTCCCCCTGTTGTTCCCACTTCCTACTGAAAGCCAGGACTCGGCTGCTCTCTCTGGAGCCCTGCCAGCTCCTCCCCAGGCACAGAGGGCTCTGAGTGCAGGTGTCCCCAAGGCAGAGTCCAGCAGACCCAAGGGAGGTGTCCCTGAGCTGCTTCCAATGCCAAGTCCATGAGAACAGCTCTATCACGACATGAAGGGGATCCTACCACAGTTGTAGTCTCATGATTGGTGCCATCAGAGCACAAGATGCAAAGGTCAGTAACTCACAGCTGTCAAGGCAACAGCAAAACTCATCTATTAGGAAACCATCCAGTGCTATTGTGCCCAAACAGGAGACTTTAAAGGGGTTTCAACAGTTGTACACACTCTGAGCAAAGGTCAGCAAACAACTCAGAAATGCAGCTACAGAAAGGGGTGCCAGGTAGTGCTGTGTGCTCTAATTGCCATCACACAGAGCAAAGGGCAGTGTTTCACCCCTCTTCTGCCCAAGCAGTCTGCCTGCTACCAGCCCCATGGATCCAAGGCCCTGCACCCTTATCACTAACCCCCTTCCTCCTCACCGTGACACTTGGAATGTGTTTGGAGACTCACAGCTTAAAAACTGATTTTCTCCACTCTGTCAAATAAACCCCAGAGACCTTAAACATCTCTGGCCACTTTTTTCCCCAGGCTGAATTTTGTTCATTCTCCCCAGTGTCTCTTCCAGCCTTTCCCCCACAAATGGCATTATGAAGACAGTGGAAATGAAGTATGTTACATGATACATGTGCCTGCTGCATTCCCCAGTGCAGAAGAGAACCAGGAAACTCTCTCTGATCTACAATTCAATATTGAATTAATTAAAAGTTCACCTATCAAAAGAACCATCCAGAACAGGTGACTCAATCTTCACTCTAAATTGTATCACCACTTGGGCTTACTCCATTTCTAAGCCACTAATGAGAAAAATCACAGCCTTTCTTGGAAGTTACTCCCCAAACAGAACCAGCAAGTGACCATCATGGATTTAATTCATATTACCAGGTATGAAAAGCTCCACAACAGCAGCACCACATCTACTGGCTGCAACTTCAAGTGTGCTGATGTTGCCTGCATTCACAACTGCAAAGAAACAGCAGCTCTCTGCCTTCACCTGGGCCTAATTCCTTGGCAATAACCCAGACAAAATGCAGGCCAAGCAATCCTGGGAGTTTGGTAGCCTAATTACTAGAGCCAAACAGAGAAAAAAATGAAATAAAATAATTCAAAGCATAAAGCCACATAAGAAAATATTGGTCCCTGTGACAGTGGCTTACAATTCTGAATATTTATTTCAGAGATGCACAGAAATGTGTGGAGATGGAGTGAAAGAAATGTCTGTAGGCAGTGCAACAAAAGGGGGGGTGGGAAACTTCAATGTAATCTCATAGCTCTGTGAGAATTAAAAAAATCAGTATTTTCTAGTTATTTGAACCCAAATATAGCCTCATTTGAACTTTTGCCTGTTATTTAAGTGAAATGTAGTTGTTGGCTGGGAAAATTAGAGCATGTGTTACCATAAGAAAGAGCAGAACAGCACCAATAAATCCCAGCCTCTGATTTGTACCACAGGATCATTTTTGATAAAACAAGACTTCTGTCAAAGCAACCACATATATGTATCTGCATTACAACTTGGAACCCATTAGCAACATGGTACAGTATAGTCAATAAGTAATAATTTCATTGTAGTTCAGTTCTCTGCCTCATGTATGCAAGCAAAAAGGATGCACAAAAGCAACAGCCACTGAAGTAACTCATTTGTGTGAGATCTAAACCAACACAATTCTCCTTTGTGCATCAATTGCACTGACTCAAGTCTGATTTACAGATTGAATCCCATCAGGAAAAGGGTAGCCAAAAGAAATATCTGCTGTCCCAGGAAATAAAGCTACCCAGGTGTCACACTGCTCATTAAGGCAGTGACTGCACCAGAGACAGTGGCTGCCCCACAGAAGGGAGAACATCCTCACATTGCTCAGGTAAATACTGTCAGTATACCAGGCTGTTCTCACACCTGGGCCTGTTCATAACCAGTGTCACTCTGGAACATCCCATGTGCAACAGTGAACTGTGCAATGCCAGTGCTGAAGTCTCCTGCAGTGCTTCCTGAAGGGCAGCATTGACTTCATACATCTAACACAGAGATGACAACCACAGTGTCACTGCTACTTCTCACTCAGCAACACCAATTGAACACAAACTGTTCCCCACGGCCTGTTAAAAGCCAGATGATCATTATTTACAGTCACACCCAACCCCAGTATGGATCAACCATTGCCCATCATTCAGGAATTGCCCCAAACAAACGTTTAGCTGTCAGACTGACATCCCCTGTTTCTAAAGAAACACCAGGCAAGCAGAGTTACCCTTGCACTGGATTGCAAAACCCCAGTCCCAGAATTACCTTTCACCTGTAACAAAGTGCATTCGTGACAGAATTTTATAGTTTCTACCTTATTCTTCCTGTATTTCAGTTGCCATTTATTATTTGGGTTTTGCTGTAGGTTACAAATGAAAACACTTTCAATCCAACTTACTTGGGAAACATCTGTGGAGAAAATTGAATGGATGGGCTTGGAAAAGACAAGTGTTTAACAGGATCAGCTTGCAGAGGTGAGCTTTTATTTGCAGTCCTGACTGTCATCTGAACTGGATTCTGTGTTTCTGCAGTTGCCATAGGGAAGGGACTTGCACATAGATGGCTTTAAATTTAATACACAAAGCAGAGCATAAGCATTTAAACAGTGCAGTCAGACAAGGAACAGCCTTATCAATAAACGGAAAGTTAAGTTTGAAAGGAAAGACAAAAGGATATAATTTTATATTAAATCTGTTTTTCCCCTTCTGTGGAAGGCCTGGACCTTTGTGCTATTTTAATGCTCAGGGTATCACTTTCCAAAAGCACTTGAATGAACACTGAAGGACAAAGGTATCACTCTGGAGGGCACAGCGTTTTTGCAGCGAGGTAGCCCCGAGGTCTCTGTTCTGTTGATTCAGTGTCTCTCAGATCAGGTGAGTGATGGAAGTGCCTCTGTCAGCAGCTTTGCTGCTTCCCCTGCACTGCCACAGCAAGGAGGTCACAGCATCGTGGTGGCACCACAGACAGCACAACCCGAATGGGACATCCTTACTAAGGAGCTACAACACCCCTCACCCCCTTCAAACACAAGGCTGCTTGAACTTCCTAAATGGTGCCTTGGAAGGAAGACCAGAAGCTCATCTCCCTCTGCTTTACTGTTTACATGACCCAGAGTGTGTTTTTAAACACATCTGCTCAGCTGGGCCATGAACCACCTTCTTTGGGGGAAAAAGAATTATGCAGAGCATTAAGACTAATTATAAGACACCTCCTCTCATTTCTGAATTCACACAAGTCCTGCAATGTTAAGAGAAACTGGTCACAAAGATGAAAAGAAGAGGCAATTAGCAGATTGTCACTTAACCCTCTTCAAAAGAAACAGTTTTGCAGCTTTTGTTGATAAGGAGCTACAGCCACATTGTAAGGGGCTCTTTACAAACTCCTGCCCATCACAGGAACTCCAGTTCAAGGCTTGGGGAAGATTTTTGCTTACTTGAATTTGTGAGCAATATTTGCCTATCACAGTGAGGCAAGAAACTCCTTCTAATTATCAGATATCAATAAAATACATCAAAGAAAGGACAGTGCAGACTGCAGAGAACAACATGTTGGAAGGCTGACACTTAGAGAAAGGACACCTTAGATATCATAAAATGGATTGGGTTGGAAAAGACCTCCGGAATCATCCAGTCCAACCCTTGGTCCAACTCCAGTCCCTTTACCAGATCATGGCACTCAGGGCCACAGCCAAGCTCAGGTTAAAACCCTCCAGGGATGAGGAATCCACCCCCTCTCTGGGCAGCCCATTCCAATCCCTGAGCACTCTCTCTGCAAAGAAGTTTTTCCTGATCTCCAACTTCCATTTCCCCTGGCAGAGCTTGAAACAGTCAATGAAAAGGCTTGTTTCAGGATGCCAAGCACCACATGGACAAGGCACATGGTGTTAAAAAGCAAATCAAGCCACTCCTGGGTACCCTACAAGGTCCCTCTGTGGGTGCATGACATGGCATTGAACCAGGAACAGGACACAAGAGTTCCTGCTCAGGTTCATGCTGAGACATCAACAGCACCACTGGATCAGTAATGACAACACAGCCAGGAGGGGAAAGGGGGGCTGAGTTTTGGTTTATACTCAAAGGAGCCAATGTCCTCAGCCAAGCTAAAATGCAGCTGATGCTGCAGGACACACACACAAAGCAAAGCAAAAATGCAGCTACGCCTTCCGAGCTAAATGTCTTGTCTCCAAGTACAGGCAAGGAAATCAAATCCCCAATTTTCCTTCTGAGGTTTGTCTCCAAAAACAACTTGTAAACACACTGTATCAAAGAACAATCAAGAAATATGTGAAATCACTGCAGTTGCATTATGCAAGAACAGGAAGGGCCATGTGGAAGACAAGGCTGGGATTGGCCACCTCAGGCACTGAAAAACATCACATTACAGAGGATCATTCTGGATTTAAGTTAAACACAACTATGAAAGAGAAAAGCAAATAATAGAACTTAAGTTTCTGTTTGAGATGGAGTATTGAACACTAAAAGTTATTAACACCAAGCTACAGTTTATGTCTGTCAGCTGGTTACTTCTGGAGTAATGAAGGTATCTATAACCACCTCAAAAAGCAGACCACAAGGCATGGGAGATGCACTGCAAGGATTTCATTCAGGACTTCAAGAAAAACCTCACAGAAAACCCAACCCACACACCAAAAAAACAGCACAAAAATGCACACGAGCCCCCCAGACTAACCAAAAGAAACAAATCCCATTTCAGTAAAATCACTATTTTGTTCATTGATTTGTTCTTCAGGGAATGGCACTTCCATATTTATTTGTACAGATTTTTAGTGTCTCATGAGCAAAGGCAGATTTCCTGCAGGTTTCTACACTGCAGGAAGAGCAGCACATGCTGTGACTCAACCAAAAGCACTGCTGCACCCAGAAGGGTCACAGATTCACCATTCTGTCCTCAGATGAGCTGTGCAATGCAAAGAGCACTGGCAACACCAAACCAGTGGCTCGGACAGGACAGACTCCTGTGGGACATGGGAGAGAATGGAGAAGGACAAAATAGGACACAATTTGATGTCTTTAGGGATCAGGTGGTTAACAGCAGCCTTTGCACCACGAGAATTGTGTCCAAGGGTGGGAAGTGGCCCAGTCACTCATGTCCAAGACAGACTTACTACTGAAACGGTCCCCAATCTAACAGTGGCTTGAAAGATCACAGCCTGACCATCCCTTAGGGTCACTGCCTTCTCTACCCCCATTCTTCTCCCAAATTACAGCAATTCCATCAAAAGAATATGATCCACAGGGGGCAAAACACATGGAGTTCTCATTTAATAAAAAACTCAAACAGGCTCATTTTTGGGGAAACAAGAAAAAAATCATTTAACTGTTTCCAGTAGGGAACATAAACCACAACTGTGCAAGACACACCAGACATAGATCAAGGACCACTCCCCATGTGGCACAACAAGACCCCAATACCAGCACATTATCCCACAGCACTGAAAGAGGCAGGTGACATCCTGAGGAGTCTGATCATTAAATACAGGGTGTGTATCATGGTGAACACCAATAACTCCTTCAAACCACCACCTCGACCACAACATGACTGGTAACCTTCCCAAACAGCAGCTGCATTGTGCTGTCTTGAAGTTCTGTTAGTAGTAGAGTACTAGGAGAATAGTAACAGACCTATAAAAGGGCACCAGTTTGGGGAAAACATCCACAAATCCTCCAACTCCACAGTTCAGTTGGTTCCCAACAATAACGTGGGCCATTCTGCTATGAATGCCTGTGAGGACAGGATTCATTCAAAGTGGTTTCAGCTGTTTCAAAAAGGACCATGAGGGAAATGTTTGCTCCTGCTCCACACACTCTGCAGGGACAGCCACAGAACTGCTGAGAAGCCCCACCCAGATGGATTTTCCTCTGCCTTAGAGCCCCATCCAGCACGAGTCTCCAGGTGCCTACCCTGCTTCCTTACTCCAGTCTGCATCATTAGAGGCAACACTAATGAGTCACATTATGCCTGATCTCCAGTTCTGGAAGATTTTCAGCTACTTCTCTCAGCACCAGGTGGAGAAAAAACTACCCCCTAATAAAAATAAGGCAAGCAGGGCTGATGGATATGACTGGACAGCCTGAGGAAGTCCCAAGAGTGCTTTGCCTTTTGACACTAAACTAGTCACAGAACCCCCAGAGCCAAACATGTTCAGCTTCTGGGCTTGCAATTGCTATTCCTTGGAAAGGAGAGTGCTCAGATGGAATCTCTTCTCCCCCTCTGCCAGGTGAAGACTCTAAGCCTTCCCTGGGGAGGTGCAATCCTCCATCACAACACTGTTGGGTAGTACCTGAAGGGAGATGTACCACCAAGCCCTACACTCCCCACACAGCATTCACAACTGCCAGGCTGAGACCTTGCAAGAACAACAGGCAGGTGGGTCAAGAGACATGGAAGAGGTGTGAGAGCAAAGGGACTGTTGTCATGGTAGGCACAAAATAACTCAAGTTTTTTACTGAGCTATTCTTGAGCAAGTGCACTGAGAGAAAACCCAAATAAACATCTTCATGGGCAACCTGCAGCTGTTACAGCAGCTTCAGCTCAGGTGTTATCTTCTCCTTACAGGTGCAGGCAGAGCAACAGTGGGCTTGGAGGCCACACCAGACCTGCCTAGATATGAAAGCTCAAATAGGCCATGAAAAATTCAGCACCCCCCTTATGTTGTAGGGCCTGCACACCTACAGGATCCATATAATTTGCATCCTTTGCTGATAGTGGTCTTTTCAGTTTAGGTATCTGGTTCAAGGATCAGTAGACAATTAACAATTGATAAGCAGCTCAAATAGCTCACTTGATAGCTCTGTCTGAGGCACGGGCCCACACTCAGTGTCTCAGTTCCCTCAGCCACAGCAACAATAACTCCAAATCAAAACAGAGGCAGCTGCACTGACAATGTCAATAAGGAAACTGCCTCAGTGCTGCCTTAAAACACTGAAATCAAATACATCAGCATTTATTGGCTACATTTCCTTCAACCTTGGATCTTGCTAATATCTTTAAAAATTATTAGAAGTAGATAATGGTGTTGTGCAATGCCTGTGAATTGCTGCTTAAGTGGATTTTAATAATTGAGAAGGGAAAATTTTATCACTGTGCACTAGAACCTTGTCAGGAGGAAATGTTAGGGAGCCAAAATTTCCTTGAATTTGGTGCTTTATCTCATTTCAGTAGTATGAGAGGGACTCCCAGCCCTCTGGTTTCTTCTAATTTAATTATTTAAGCTGTCTAATAGGCTTTTAATTTTTCAAGGCAATACACAACATAAGCAGCAATGTAGGGGTGAAAAAAAACCAGGACAGGTGAGTTACTACATAAATGACACTGGGCACAACCCAAAAGGCAGTGTGTGCTCCCATCATGGAATGACAGCTCAGAAGGGGCAGAAAGCAGCAGGCCAAGCTGTTTGGAGGCCACAGCACTCCTGCACACCCCTCTGCCTTCCTCCCTGAGGGAATCAATGTGCCTCAGTCAACAAAAGAATGCAGGTAAGGTCTGTAAGCTCAGGATCATGTTTCTGGAGAAGAGGTTTAAAACCAGCTCTCCCAGTTGAAAACAGTGGATGAATCTGTCCCATTGATTAATTTTCATCTCTTCACCCATCAACATTTAAGCAAATTAAAATGCAAGTGATGTTGGTGTCAGGGATCATGAAAAACAGAAAATCACAATTGAAAAACACAACCTGGTCTGATATTTAAGACTCCTCTCAACACATACCCCTGTCACATCTCCCATTTGTTTTCCTTTCTGCAAGCACAGACAATTCCTGCCTTATGAAACCTTTTGATTTGTAAGGTAAGAATAATCCCTTTTAGGAAAGAAATTAGAACTAAGAAGTGCTTGGATTAACCAGGCCTTACTGACCTTCCTTCATGAATAAACAATGAGCTTCTCCAGCACAGAGAAAGGCATTCTACACAATGAAAGCACCTCTTTGTTGTCAGACACCCCGTGCAGTGCAGAGCCAAAGCACTCTGCTCTAGGCCACTTGCACCTAGCAGGGGTTTCAACCTTGGCCTTCTGCAGGGAGGAATTAACCTCCCAGCCCAAGGAAACTGTCAGCACATACAGGTCTGAAGAGCTAAACTGACACAGGCTCCAAGGAGCACTTTGCCTTGCTGAAGCTCCTGACACAGGTGGATTTCATGAAAATGGGAATGCACTCACTGGTTTTCACCTCAGCTTTGGGTCTTGGAAACTCAGATCCTTTTCCTTCTTTTTTCCCCAGCCAAATTAAAGAGGGAAGACACTAAAACTTCAGTAATAACAGTCAGTCAAATGCTTTAAAAATAAGACCTCATAACCTTCTCCTCTAGAGGCTGCCATCTTCCATTACTGTGTTACCTTCCTGCTTTCCAAGTATTTTTAGGCCATGATAGATTTCCACCTCACTCTCTCTTTGAATGCCTACAGAAAGGTAAAGTGCAGTTCAGTATCTCAAGTGATTTATGACATTTCCAAAGTGTCTGCACAAACAAATGATATTCATGGTTTAGGACACCGGATAAGAACAAAGTAAAATAGAGCAGTAAGAAAAGACAAGACTGTTGAGGTCACTTCTATCATTAATGGATTTCATGATATTTCCTAATCTACAGGAAGTCAGTGGTTAATTCTTTTTTTCCTCAAGAGTCTTCAGAAATATTTATTTGTTGAAATCAATTTTTGACACAGTTGCAGACAAGATTTTTGATGCAAATATTTCTGTTTCAAACTACAACCACAGTAGAGAGATCCCACCTTGTGTGAAACCACAAATAGGTTGGCAGCAAGAGGTGCTTGTCCCAAAGCAGTGAAAACACAGAGTGCCCCTCACGTGACAGGTCCCACAGCAACACAGGGAAACAGAGGCTTCCAAGGAGTAATTCCCAAGGGAAGCAACAAGGGCACCCAGCAGGGTATGCACAAATACTCCAAGGTTAGTAACTAGTACCTCTTTCTACAGCCTCACCCTCTGCCTCCAAGCTTGGCCTGTGTTGGAGAAGAGACAGATGTCCTTCCCCCTCCTGGTTTTGGGGAGGCTTCACTGGGGAGTGGCAGAGGGAAGGAATGAAGGAATACACTGTTGTCCCAGGAGCTCCTGTTCCTGAGGAGCCACCCACAGCATGTAAAGGAGCAGAACCCCAACCCCAGCCCATACTCAGTACTGGAATTACAAGAGTCACTCAGGATTAGACAGCAAGAGAACTGCACTGGGGAATATCAGCAGCTCCTCACAGAACTCATCTCCTGTTTCATTCCCACTCCTCAAAGCATGACCCATTTTCACTGCTAGCAAAGGGTACTACAGACATGCTGTGCCTCAGAACACTCCCCATAATCACACAGTTGTGTCAAACACAACGGGGGGGGAAGGCCCAACTGATTTAGTATTGATAAAGTAACTTGATGGGTATTTATAAGCAATGCTGTAAAAAATACATTCTGCAAGTTACAGGGATCAAGTACAATATTCTATATATTATCTATAACAGTTCTTCAGCTAATGAGTTATTTTTTTCACCTATGCTGATCAAAACTACAACATAGATAAGGGAGAACAGAAGACAATATGCTGAAATCAATCAGATTACAGTGAGACAGCAAATAGTCTGGTAGGAAAACCACACATCAGAAATCCTACCTCAGTTACTCCTAAATAATACCAAGTTCTATGTGGAACACACACAGCTTTCCTTTCCCACCTATCTGGAGGTTCTCTCTTGCCCAGGACTACACAAGTTTCTTCTTGAGATCTCAGTTCCTCCTTTTACCAACCATGAGACCTGAACAACAACTCTTGGGTTTTGAGCACTGGCTGTTTTTAAGTCCACATTTACAAAGAGCACTGGAAAATTCCCCAACTCTGGTTACAGCTGATAATATTTAACTCCCCATTACACAGTGGCAACAGGCTGAGTATTTGCAAGCAGAGGCTGTGGCTGAGAATTCAGGCCCAGTGATGCTGAGCACGCAGGAGCTGGGTCAGTACCATTATGACATATAATGGCACTGTTGACAGAAGACACTTCCATAATTACAGTTGTTGATACAGCTCTGACATGATTATTCAGAGACTCTGAATTAGCTTTGATTGAGTTTGAGTCACAGCACTAGTGGGCTTCCATTACAGCTCAACTAATGTATTAATGCAAGAAAATTAAAGCCAACACAAAAAAACACCCTCAAACTGGACTCCTGACCAACACCTTGACAGCTACTTAGAGTGGCAGATAAGGATTTTCCTGCCTAAGCTATGCCTTAGAAATAAATATTGCATCATTTTACCTATAGTTGCTTGTTTATAAACGGGTGATGCCAAGAGGATTGTATTTTTCCTTACAGAAATACAACTTGGCATCTTCATGACCCTTTTCAAAGCCTCCACACCACCTTCTATAGTACACACTTATCTCTAATATTACATGTATATAGAACACTGCCAAAACAGCCCCTTGTGAATGACAGCCATTTCCCTACCCAAGGGGCACAGGGAGTCACAATGACAAGCTGTGTCTTTAAGCACATCACTAACTCCTGTTGCCCAGCAGGCTCAGTTCTAGCTGAGCTGGGCTGGAGCAGGTTGCATTTCAGAAATGGAGCTAATTCATGTTCTCTGTGGAGCAGCACAGGGAGTTCTTTGGGTCTTCAGTCAGTTCTTGCACTGCTAGAAGAGGTAATTACACATAATACTTGTAATTCAAACCTCCAAGTCTTGAAACAAAATGTCTGTATAAGTAAACTAAACCTGCTTATTTCTCAAACAACTTCTATTGTTTAAAGTTCAACAAGATACATAAACAGTGAAGAAATGCTTCTGACTATTATAGGTCTCAAATTTTACTTATTAATAAGTAATACTGCCCATCTAATTACAGGGAAAATAATTTCCATTTAATTATTACCTTGAGACTTCATATGTCCTTAATTCATGTAATTGTCATTAATGCATAATGTATATTTATCAGCAGAAACTGCTGATGTGGCTGCATTTAGTTATTTCTGCACTCTTGACCCATCTCAAGTCCCTCTTGCTGGACACTGTGGCAAAGTTAATAATTAATATAGAGAAAAGCCTGTTTTGGAACAGCAACCCATAGGCTGGAGAGAACAACCTGAGAGGTGCTTGGAATCACAGAGCTGTTTGGGTTGGAAGGGACCTGAAAGATGACCCAGTGCCACCCCCTTCCATGCGCCCAGGTGGCTCCAAGCCCTGTCCAGCCTGGCCTTGAGCTCTTCCAGGGGTGATGGATCCACAGCTTCTCTGGGAAACCTGTCTCAGCACCTTTACAGTAAAACGGTTTCTCCCTGATATGCAATCTAAAGCCACTTGGCCTTCAGATTAAAACCACTGACCCTCCGTTACTCTGTGCCTTGTAAAGACTGGTTTGTGCAGTTTATTTTCTTCCACACATGGCAAAGCAGCGATCAGGTTTTGACTTAACTCTGACATTGTGCCTCAGCCCCCACGTTGTTATTCCCAGCAATACTAAGGACTTGCCCCCCAGGCTCTGTGTGCACTGGAGGGGCTGGTACACACCACCCAGGGGGGAAGCAAGAAGGAAGGATCCCGTTTCCATCCAAACAGTTTCTCTCTTACTAACGAGTTCCATGAATACCAATACAGACAACACGGCAGACCTTGCCTACAACCCTGATTCCCCGGGAGCAAACAGCCCCAGCTAAAGGGAATGCTGCTGAGTCCTTGAGCAGTGCCCTCCAGGCTGCGGCAGTGCTGGAGCAATCGCGCTGCTCACGCTGCTCGAATGAGGCTCGTCCTGCTGTGACAGCAGTTCCCGGGCCCACGCATGGCTGAGCCTTCAGAATGGATGTTTTTGTTGCTTTAACGCGGCCCATTTGCAAACAACTCCGACGTAAAGAATGCCATATGCATCACTTTTGCCCTACCCTGCACAGTTGTGCGTGGAACCAAAGTATGGCTGTATTTATGATTTCCTATTAACTTGACTAACACTTCATAGTAACTACACAACAGTGAGAAAAAATTCTGTGCCTTGAATTAAGGTGATAGCTCAGGAACTGACAACAATAGCTTAGATTCCCATCTGAGATCAGACAGCAATTTCTCCCCCATGGTCTTTCCTATATTCCATCTAAGCTGCTCCTCTCGTCATTTCCCCTGAGTAACCAGTAATAAAACAGCACACACAGGGCACAAACTTGTCCCAACAGCAGCAGATCATGAAATGGTGACTGGTACACAGTTGGGTTTTGTAGGGCCATCATGTAACATAATTCATTCCAGAGCTGCAACAAAACTCTCCAAGTGTATAATTCTGATCAGCACAGGACACAACAGAACTGAAGCCTAATTCATCCAAAGATTTGGGTGTCTAATAATCTCAACCCAGTGGACACTATGGCTATAACTCATTTAAGCAACCTAAAGCTGTTCTTGCAGTGCCTGCCCAACTCCCAGACTTCACTGCAGAACAGCACAGAATTCCATAAGTCTTGCACTAGCCACCAGCCTTACCTGAATGATTTTTATATATTAGGCCACCTCAAATTGCAATAAGTAACTTTAAGCCCTCAGCCATATTATTGATATCTCTCTGAATACTCAATCTCTTTGTTACTTGATGTCCTGCCTCTTCACTCCTGCTCACCAAGTTGATTATCAGATCAGAGACTCGGAGCTGCCATACACAATACCAGGAGTTGTACTTTGGATTTTGAGTGATAAATTGATCTCTGCTATTAACCATCAAGTGTACAATAAGTGACTCATTAAAATGCCATCTTACATCTCCAGTGCAATAACATCTCTGCTCATTAATATCTATGCACCAACACAAACATGACAGATTTACCCACTACAGGAAAAATAGAAAGCTAAGAAATTAAAAACATTTTAGTTTTACCATAAGTCATATTTGTAGTTATCTTGCTCCTTCTTATCCTCACATTTAACCCCCACATAAAAAAGAAACAAATCCCAAGGAAAAAGTTTGCAAATGAAAGCTATGCAGGGCTCCATCAGCAAGAAAAACACCTTATGCAGCTCTACAGCTCATCTGCCTGCAGCATTTCATCTCTAAAACCACAGCTCTGTGCCCTCTGGTTATTTTTTAATCATGTAATTTCACTGTAATTAAGCCACACATCTGGAAGAACACTGCAGGCAAAGCTACACTCCCTTTGGGTCGAGGCCACCTTTGCTCTGCCGAGGGCTGGGAGGCACCAGCAGCGTTTCACGGTTCCTCACGTCCAACCAACCCCTCGGGAGGGTTATCCCTGATGGTCCTGCGGCTCCGGAGCTCGCAGGGCAGGGCAGGGCAGAGGCAGGCCCTGTGCACACACAGCTTGCCCGGGGCCAGCAGCGTGCCCTCAGTCAGCCCCGGTAACTCCCGGGAACGCATCAGCTCCCTGAGCTGCACTTTCCGTGCCCTCGAGCCCCGGGACAGCACCTCCTGCTCTCTACAGACACCAGAGTGGATTACAAGTCCCATTTGTTCACGCCTAATAAAGGGTTCTCCCCCCCAGCCCCACCTCCCCGTACTGTTGTACCTCTGCAATCAGCCCTGCCCTGGTTTGTGTGATAAACGACGGCGAGATAACAAACAGCACGCAGTGAAAGCAAAGCCAAGCTGTGTGGCACAATATTCGGGCAGGTTGGGGGCCTAGGAAGAGTCACCACCTTTTGAAAAGCAGACCCTGAGCATATTCAGGAGTCAAAAAGAAAAAACAAAATTACATGGGCTTCCTTGGATAAGGATAGGTAGAAGTTGACTGTCAATCCCTACTTACTTACTTAATTCTGGTTCTTTCTTCTTAATGTTTTTCACAGCCAACACAGTACCTAGAAACAGTATTATAGGACAAATTGGGACTCTCCTGAGCCCACCAGCCCCTCCCTGGCCACTGCAGGACTTGACCAGAGGGGGCAAACTTAGTCTCCTATCGCTGTTAGAAGGTATGAACAAAGACACAGCTCCTGCAACGAACTACTTGCTGTGTGAATGGGAACAACACAATGTGAGGGTACATAATTCAAGGGAAAAAACCCACAACACAAGTACAGGTCTTTCTACTAGATGTGCCTGTCCTGCTCAAAACAGTGTTTTTAAACCTTTTTAGAACTACATCAAAGAAACAAAAGTCCTCAGCAACTGGAGGTGTAACAGCAAATCAGTGCAAGCTGAGAGCACAGCAAACTTCCCAGCCCACCTACATGGAAATGAAAGGAGATCTGTGTTTCATTCCTTTCTCTCACAGCACATCAGAGGGGATTGAGGTCCCTGACTGTACTGTCTGTACAATGTCTTACTCATCTCCATCCCTACACCATGGCAGGTCAGTTCTAACCAACAGCCCAGAGAGTTTCCTCTGCCCCCCTATACAAGGTCGAGGCCCACTGAAAAACAACACCTTTCAACAGGAATAATCCCATAAAGATAAACTTCTGGCTGGGTTTATATTGATATAAATCACATTGGAATATCAGCTTTGTGAAATTGGAGTCTGCACAACCTCACAGCTCTCTGGGGCTCATTCCTGCCCTGACACACCTGGTTACCAGGTGCTAGACAAAGGATCAGAGATTGCTGAGTCTTCTGGCACATATATGCAATTCTAGGAGGAAGTTAACAAGACACACAGCAGGAGCCAAGGTAGCCAAGGTCAAACTAACAGTTAATCTGCAGAGGGAAACACAGAAGAAGCACAGCAAAGCTCCAAGCCCTAAGTAAAAAGAAACACCAAAATTTTCAACAAGAAGTGCAAAGAACATTGGTCTTGTATTACCAATTTCTACTTTTCCATCTTTCAGGCACAGTTCCAGACAGTGAAATCTCCAACTCCCAGAACTAGACCTGAAAAAGCAGATCTGTGCAGCACAGAGCTGGACAGAACTTCTCCCTGAACAAATACAATACTTGAATTACAAGGGGACCTGGTGGTGAAGACCTCACAGGACAAACTAATGGGTTGGGAAGAAAGAGGACTTGTTTGTTACTTTGTTTTCAACTCACCTGACAAACACCTCAAAATTGTAACAGCCATTCCATTTTACAGATTATGTTTAGTGAACATTAATTCCTTTAATGTATCCAGAGTATTTGAAAATACTGTATTGTGTGTAGATATATCTACCTTTAGAGACAGTTAAAACATTAAAGTCAACATTCTTAGATGCTTTTTTCTACTATGGAGTTGAAAACACTTAATGCAAGGCCAGAGACAAAGCTGTAAAATGACAGCACAGGCCTAAAGAAACCAAGATTTGCACAGACTATTTAGCACCTCTCCCTCTGATAGTTTGCTGTTGAACTCAACTCCTCATTTGTGCCTAGAGCAACTGTTCTTGTGTGGGCTGAACACCAAAGTAAAGTCAGGTAGGCAGCTACTAAACATGCTGAAAGGAGGAATTTGCTGTTATAATAAAAAAAGGACTACAAACTTTATGACTCAATTCTGCTGCCATAAAATCTCTTGGTAAACACAAACCCTGACAGTGTGGCTAACAAGCCAGCACTACCAAGGCACCCCCTGGTTTAAGTTGCTTGACTTTGACCCCCATGCCTCACCCTCAGCTTACACTGGAGTCTGAGCTCAGAAACAAAGAGAATCTATAAAAACTTCAAGTATTGAATCCCACTGTTTGGATTGCTCAACCTCCCACTGCATGTGCCTTTCAAACTGAACAAACTGAGAGCTGCTAAACACCTTGTGTGTATTTACATTGGTTTGGAAATCTCCAGGGCTGCTGGTTCTCAGCTGTTCCACAGAGAACTTTTATTAGACCAGCAGTTTCTTAAGAAACAAAGGAAAAAGCCTTTTCCCCCATAACACTGCAATGAGATACTGCCATGTGCACTCCCTTCTTCCTGACCCAAACACCATCAGTTGGAGCTCTGTGGGAATGTGAAGCACCTCCAGGAAAGCAGGAACAACATCAGTTCTCAGAGCTGCTGAGTTAGTTACGTGGAACAAAAATATCTACCACATAAGAAGCACCATGGGCATGAAATCACAAAACCAGGCAGCAGTTCCACAACACTCCTTACACAGACAACCACCCTGAGGCAAACTAACAACAGTCTTCATTATTTACCAACTGCCTGGCTAAAGAGTGCTTTCTGGGGTCTTGCTAATCAGAATAGCAATATCTAATAATAATATTAAATCATATTTATTTCCTATGTTCATAAATGCACTTGGAGTTTCAGTCTTGCCTTACCACCCAGCCATAAACAGTGCCTGGTGCTCTCTAGAGCCACAGCTGGGGTAAATTCAAGGGCTGTCCAGGTCCTGCTGAGGAAGAGCAGTGCTGTGTAAAAGGCAGGTGGGCTTTTAATGGCTCATAGGACTGGTTAATGAGTGACCTTACAATACAGCTGCTGTTTGGAAAACCTTGAGAACTGTTATTTCCTGGTATCTAGTGAGGAGTGCACAGTGTTGAACAACATAGCTCAGTCAGAGACAAAGAAGAGATACAGCAAGAGCCTTTTAAACAAGTGTTAAAATCCCATTAGGTAGAAAAATAGTATAAAATGGGTGGGGTTTTAGGTTTCAATTGCATATAAGATGATTAAATTGTTATGATTATTCTTTAGAGGCCTGGACAACACACATAATTCAAGTTAAAAGGAAAACCAGTTAAACCTCATGGTAAGCCAATGAAAGAGAAAGCTCACAGAGCTGCACAGACAGAAGTTACTCACATGGCCCTGACATCAACACTCTTCATCAACAGAGCAACTCCCTTCTTGCATCTGATAAGCATCATAAAAGAAGGATTTATCCCACAACATACCAAGGAACTGGCTTGGAGATTCATCAAGAAGAGAGAATTAGACACTCCCAGCCCTGGCACTATTTTAACTCTGGGTAATGGCTAAATCACACTTCCTACAGTAATGCATCAATTTAGTAGAGTCATGTCAGAGAGTCAGCCCTCAAGCCTTTAGAGCAGAACTAATTTGGTCCAGCACTGTCCCAGCTCATGAATCATTGACACCATCCCAGAATGGCTGAGGTTGGAAGGCACCTCTGGAACTCATGCCCTGATGCCTTTGGAGCAGAGTAGTCTGTGCTGTTCCAGGCTCACTCACAGATCTGCCTGACAGACCTCACAGTCTCTCTGGCCAACTCTGCCAGTGCTCACTCACCCTCACTGCACACAAGCTCCCTGCTCAGAAGGGCCTTCCCATACTGTGTGCCCACTGCCCCAGCCCTGGGCAGCACCAGAGAGCCTGGCTCTCTGCTCTGCACCCTCCCTCAGGTATCTGTACCTGGATGAGATGCCCTCTGTCTTCACAGAGAGGCCCACAGCCCAACACAGCACCCAGCTGTGGCCCCACCACTGCTTAGCACATGGCCAAGGGCTGCTGCAAGGTTATGACTCCACACAGCAGGCGTGCAAAGCAAAGTCAACTTCTCTTATATCATCTATCAATCAAAGTGGGGCTGGATTAAGGGTTGGACTTGATCATCTCAGAGGTCTCTTCCAACCCAACTGATTCTGTGATTCACTCTAGCACAGAAAATGTTTCTTAATACCACAGAGGACCATTGTCTGACTTAGGTTTCAAGACATTTGACCACATTCCTGATCCAGCTTTTAAATATGCTTAAAACAAATCATTCCTTAACTGTATAGCTCCATAGACAGAGTCCAAGATATAACTTTATGGCATCAAGTTCCTTTCCAATAAACCAAGCCCTAAACTCCAGGACTCTCAGCTTTGGTCACCTTACATTCTAAACAAATAAATGCCACTTTAGTAGTGGAAGTATGAAATAGTTGTGTATCTAGAACCATCTTCTATCATTAAAAGCAAATCTGTAAGAGATCAATTCCATAAAATTTACATGGCCTTTGATTGTCTGTAGTAGAATCACTATTAAACACACAGACCAAGGTAACACCTCTACTTTTGAACTGAACCCCTGGCAATTTCCTCCTCAACAGCTTTCCTGGATGACACAGCCACATTAATGCCACTCCCTCCCAACCCTGTTAAGGAGAAGATCTGAAATTACTAATTCCCTTGTATGGCTCAAAGATGGCCAGAAAAGGTTGAATCAAGAAATAAGTGGGTTTGTGTTAATCTCAGAGGCACCAATTTGAGACAGTAAAAGATCAAATAATCTGAATGAGTGACAAAAACCTGGCAAGTAAAGTAACCAGAACTGCATGCAAGTTCTGACCCGAAGCCTTTTGGGCTTAAGCTACAAATTGGTAGATTTTCCTGACCATTTACAAACACAAAGACAATGTACTTTATGTACACAGAATGAGCACCTGAGACATGCATGATACTGTACCTTCTAACTAACACATTGAGCCTTCACTGAGTTATGATGGCATTGCAGTAACACCTGGGGAGGGGGGAACAAGTGAGCAGTTCTTTTCTGAAATTCTCAAAAATACATTGCTGGAACAGTTTCTGAAATGATTTCATGCACTACAGCTTTGCAAAGAGGAGAACCAAAATAAAATCAGTCAGGCTAATTCAGGTACTCAGGACACAGGAGTTCAGCTTCACTTGACCAATCACAACAGACAACACACTTCTCTCAGCAAAGACTGCCATGACTGACCAAAGGGCCTCCCATTGGGGAGACACTGATTTATCACATTACTCTAATTACCTTGACTTACTCATTGTTAGGATCACTTTCCTGTGGTGGAAACTTCAGGCAGCCTCAAGCTTGCCAGACCTGAATAAGAGTGTGAGGACTAACTCAATACATTATTGAAGTTTCAAGTCCAACACTTGTTCAAAAGCCATTTCCAGCAAAGCACAACATCAGTGGATGTAAATCCACTGGGAACACATAAGGTTATGGATTCTCACTCAGTCTCATCTTTATTTCTTATGAATCAACACACTTGGCCTTACAGAATGTCTGTTGGATTCTCACACACCACCATGCTCAGATTTCTCCTAAGTCCATAACAGTAAAAAAGGTTCCAGACTAAATGCTACAACAATCCCAGTAACCAAAATCCTGATTGCTTGATTCATAGCCTGGTAACTCGAGGGATGTGCTCACCTACTGTTTTATTTGTATTTGCAGAACCACATTCCCTCAGCTGTTTCACACACTTGTAGTGAGGCAGAGCAGCCCTTTACCAGACTTCTCTACCTGACAGAGGTGGATCTTTGGCAATTTTGGTTCACAAGAAGGAAAGATGACAAAGAGTTGGCTGATTTGTCCTGATTTGGTCACATTTGTCACCAGCTACACCTCTGCAACTCCACTGGATGTAAAACGCTGTTCAGGACATCACATTTCCCAATCTCATTTAAAATAATCCTTCCCTCTACAGTGGTTCTGTGGGTTTTTTATATATTCATCTTGAACTTAAAACTTTTTTGAGATACATTCACTTATTTTTCCCAGGAACAATGTACCAGGAAACATATACATATATTTGACTTCCCTATAAGTTTTTATAGATCCTTATGTTACTGTGATGAGTCAGGATGGTCTGTGGCACTCAGACTGTCTTTTAATGCATAATCTGCAACACCATCTGAAAAAACCTCTGGAAGGAAGTTAAGTATTTATTACTGTTTCCCTCCTCCTACTCATGCAAAGAGCACACAGTGAACCTCACACTTGTGCTCTCCAGTCCTCACAACAGTTTGTCCCACACACAGGTGCTTTCCAAAGCATAATCTCAATCCAGTGCTCCACAGCCAGGCCAAGGTTAACAATAGAAATCAGTTGGGTTGGAAGAGACCTCTGAGATGATCAAGTCCAACCCTTAATCCAACCCCACTTTGATTACCAGATCATGGCACTCAGTGCCATGTCCAGTCTCACCTTAAAAACCTCCAGGGATGGGGAACCCACCCCCTCTCTGGGCAGCCCATTCCAATGCCTGAGCACTCTCTCTGCAAAGAACTACTTAATGATATTCAACCTAAACCTCCCCTGGCAGAGCTTGAGCCCGTGCCCTCTTGTCCTACTGTTGGTTGCCTGGGAGAAGAGACCAACCCCCACCAGGCTACAACCTCCTTTCAGGGAGTTGTAGAGAGTGACAAGGTCTCCCCTGAGCCTCCTCTTCTCCAGGCTCAACACCCTCAGCTCCCTCAGCCTTTCCTCACAGGATTTGTGCTCCAGTCCCTTCTCCAGCCTCACCCAGCTGGTGCTGGAGCTGGATATGCCCTCAGCAGAGCCACTGTCAGTGCCCTGACACCCACAGCCCTGTCTGGGGCAGGATGCAGCCCTGCCAGAGATCAGGATGGCACTGATTGCCAAGGCAAATACCAGGCTCTGACACAACCCAGTCACCTGGCCCAAGAGGAAGCACATCAAGCATGACAATGAACAGAGCTGTGCTCAGCACACATTTGTTGTTGCATCATTAACAAACAAGATAGAAATACTTGTTCAGTCCTTCCTTGGGATTCAAAGCTAGTTTCCCTGCACAGATAACTGGCCCATTAGGTGACTTGGAGAGTTATTTAAACCCCAAAGTTCTGTGCTATACCGTGCCTGGTGTCCTTGAATATTGTGCAGGAAATCTGAATGCTCAGCATGGCTCACATCACATGAGCTTGTTACTGCAGGATTCCTTACACAGTATCACATTGCAACCCTTTCTCTGCCCTGCTGAGTCCAAGAGGCAATATTTAAAACAATGGATTATAGAAGGAAATTCACCCTTCTGTAGGGCCAGGGTTCTGTATTCAACCCTCACTGAAGTCCTTGAAGTATTGCACAAAAAAGTCACTATTAATTTCATGGGTTTGTGCTTAAATTCTCATCCTAATTTCACTCAGTGTTTCAGAATCAAAGGGAGATAGATTGAATATGTAGGTCCAGCTCCCTGTCTCAGGTAAGACTATTTTAATACATTAATACTTAAATATACAATACAGTTATAACATGTACCTGACAATAATCATAAACAAAATAGGTTAAAATGGAACAAACAGCAAAATGGGTTGAGCTGGACAAGTAAAGAAAAGAAACCAAGTAAAGAGCAAGTGACAGATATCCTGAGTATAAAAGAAATTGCTTATGAATGGGAAAAACTATGGACAATGATGAGCATTTGAGAGTCCTGCTTAAGAAGTTTATACTAAAACAGTTCAGAGTTCCCCCACAGCTCATCTGCCTTGAAGAAAAACCAGTGACTATATTTCTTATTCATCCCAACCTATATAAACCAACAACTGACTGAAGTGATTCTGAAAAAAACCCTAAAGTTGCTTAGGTGTATACAGGTACATAAATATGCAACCATCTCATGCCCAAGACAGTGAATCTGGAACTACAACTTATCTGGAGAGTCACATGCTAAAAATAACATCAACCATTAATCCATTTTATTGTTCTGTTCCCCTGCACCTAACAAAAATAATCCTTTAAAAGAGACACTGCAAGGAGACAAGAGCATTCCCAAGAACTTAACGTGCCCCAAATTCTTAGGTTGAACCTTCTGAAGTTGCCAAATTCACTTGTGTGTTCTCCTTAACAATGGCCATGCACTTGAGGCACAGCCTCAGACAGCCAACAGGCTTCCAGAGCCAGGTAGGCACATGAATGTCCCCCAGGAGCTGTATCAGTCCAAGATTTTCACAATAAATTAAGATAAAGCACCTCAGCAACAGAACTACTGAGAGAGGCGAGGCTGGTAGGGACATGTAGTCTGGTGTTATGCAACCTTTGGGCATGCAAATCACAGAAGGCTCAGTGAAAGGTCACCTTTGGGAACACACACAGACTGTAAAACAGCAGAGCAAGGTGACTGACTGAGCAGGCAAAAATCTCTTGCCTAATGTGAAGCTTTGTAATTGGGCCACACACAAGCTCTGCCCTGTATGTTTAGAGGAATATTAATGTCCCATCATCCACACAGGGAACCTCCAGAATCCAATATGTAGATGTTCTGCAAGCTGGAAAGTGAAGCAATTTGCATACCATGATACACATGCAAGATCTCACCCCTTAGATAAGGCTTCAGGCACAGAGGCAGAAACCCAAACTGCTTCAGGAGCTTTGAACTGAGAAAGTCATATTTCTATTCCCACATAATTCCCTTCAACATAAGCCCTGCCTTCCTGTTTGGCACATGAGCATTTCAGTGCATTTTACCACAGATAGTCCCAAAACATTTCTGGAGGTTGATCCATTTTTTTACTGGAAATGTGTCAATACACTGCATAACTATTCTCTTTCAGATATCAGTAGGGCTCCTTTTATGTCAACCTGAACCAAACCACCAGCAGAAACATTTGGGATGACCTTAGCCAATAATCTTGCTCTTCTGAAAGCCCTCAGCACAGTCAGACCCGTGGACAGCCAGCACCTGTGAGCCTGGCTGCATTGCAGTGAACAGGACTCATGGCAATGTGTCACATCCTTCCCTTCCACAGGAAGAGGAGCAGCATTACTGAAAATAAAGAAAACCAAACTTAAGTCGACAGGCATTACACAAAACAAACCCAAGGCAGCACCAACCAAGGGAAGGAGGATTGGGAAATGTAGTTATTCATCAACCACCACGCCATGGCACAAGCCACAGTCAGGGATTGCAAACACCAGCACAGAGATGACAAACAATTCAGACTAAACAAGAAATTGCACAAAATTAATTGACTGATGCAAACATACACAACCCACAACAGCCACAGAGATGGCTCCACCTCTACCTTGTTGACACAGAAGACCTCAGGTAAGTTACTGCCTCTTATTTAGTCTTTAACCTGGTCAGAATCTGGAAAGATATGAAATGTTAGGGTAGAACAAGTGATCCTGCTTGACAAAGGAGGCTTTTCCACCCCTGGTGGTTTTGGTTGATCAGTTTTGGGGGGTATTGTTTGGGTTGGTCTCATGGGGTTTCTGTTTGTGTTTTAGTGTTGGTTTCTGTGTGGTGTACAAAGAGCAGAACACGGGAACAAACACCAGGCAGGTCCTGAATTCTCAGGGCTGACCTGCATTGCTGCAGGCCCCAGAAGTTCTCAGACCTGACCTGGCAAATGTAACCTCTGTACAACAAGAAGTTCAGAGCATCAACTGCCACTTCCCATCTCAGACAGTATCAGATGACAACACAAGTACCATATGTATGATAACAGTTGTGGGGAATGCTTAGAGTTGTTCAGAACATTTAATGGAAATGCATTTTCACTGGAAAACACATTAATTACATCTAAACAAAGTATTTCATGATAATGGAAGAATATTTTTGCGCTTCTTTTGAAACCCAGACTGAATGGAAACTGCCAGAGGGCAAACTGAGCACAGATTTTCCTCCACCCTTATGCCTGCAGTGTGGGACCAGAGGGTTTACAGGTTTAACCTGTGCTAAAGAGCCTTGAAAATGCTCATCCAACAGTCATTGCCTGTTTTCATACACACTCCTTATTAAAATCCCTCATTAGACAAAAACCCTGTTCATCATGAATATGCCCAAGTCACTGAGATGTCCCTTTTCTGCCCTTTGAAAGCTTAGAGACCTCAGAAAACACAATATAGAGCCAGTTATTATACAGAACTTGTGTGGAAATATCACGGATCATATTGAGGTGTGAGGCACCACAGCCACTCACCAGGCTGTGAGACACAGGAGTGCTACTGACTGCAAATATTCCAGGTAAGCAGAAGCAGGAGACTGTCCCAGCTCTCATGGACACTCAAAATGCTTTCTGTTCACTCAACCCCATGTACAGTGTGACCAACATAAGCTAAAAACCTCTATTATACAGCAGAACTCGCAGGTAATTTAAGTTTAATGTCATGTTACTGTGCAACTCCAAAACATCTCAGCAACTCAGATCTACAATTCACAACACAATTACTGCA
The DNA here is from genome assembly GCA_021164005.1 of Willisornis vidua nigrigula. NCBI lineage: Eukaryota > Metazoa > Chordata > Aves > Passeriformes > Thamnophilidae > Willisornis > Willisornis vidua. Next base: position 80,674 of record JAJPCS010000371.1, on the reverse strand, counting down.
TTAATCATCACACTGGCACAGTGTTTCACAGGTACCTTCAGGTTTGGGAGATAATTCATAGCTAATTACCATTTGCAATCAAATTTGAGGCTTATTTCTAATCAGTGCAGTGCATTGGGGTTGCAAAAGAGTGAGTCATGATCAGGATCATGTCCTTACTCATGACATAATGACAACAGTTTCATTATCTGCTCTGCCTGACCTTAACGTCACCAACTCAAGCACCTTTTGCCTGTCCCACCTGCTCTGGGAAGAAAGGGAACATCCTCTCCATGGCTAAGCCAAGAATTAGGATCTGGTGATAGCTCCTATTTTCATTCTGTGAGGAGATTCTTATGACTTAAAATACTTGGGAAATTTTTACTCCAGGCCAGACAAACTGCTCTGTTGGTCTTGGTTCTACTGCTATGCAGTTGAAACACAAGTAACTGCACACGCCTCAGACAGCAGGAGGTACCTAGAGCTGTTTTCCACACCTCCCATCTGAGCCTGGAAGATCAATGCCAGCAGCTGGATGGCAGAACTCAGTGAAGTCTTTATGCCAGCAGTGAATCCTGTCTCTACACTAAAACATCCATAACTCTCTAACCAACAGCTCTGATATCTAAGCATGACACTGAGGAGTGCTTGGGCTCCCTAAATTGTAGATGTACAGCACAACACTAAGAACACAGCAACTTGTATTTATTTCTTTTTTGGTTCTTGGTTTTACCACAAACATGGTATCAGTTGGTTCAAAACTGAATGCAGGTTAGGCTGAAGATACTTCTAGAATCAATGACATTAAAGCTACTACATTCATCTTGGTAATTGTGTGTCATTTTGTGGGTCAAAAATGAGACAGGACTGCAAAACTCTTCTCATTTAAAGCTGCTCAAACTCATTATGTTTCTCTCCAAATGCTCAAAGAGGAGAAATAGTTTAGACCACAGTATAGGACAGGCCTGTAATGATTTATCTGTTACAATATTGCCTTTACATATTGGTATCTGTACTGATAATCAGTAAACACTTTCCTTGATTATTTTAACGAAATTGGAAGCCACCTCTGGTGCTCCATAGTATGGTGACAATAAAGAGGGAAGGTGGTGCTATTCTGGGAGGGACATGTTAGTCACAGCCAGTATTTGATGCAGGCAAGACAGCAAGGTGTGACACCATCTGTTCATCACTGTGGCTGGCACTGATAATGGAATTTAGTTTTTCACAAATACTCCTGTCTTGTTACAAGAACACTAATTATTTTTAAGGAGTCAAAACATAATATTGCTCATTTCAGTGCTGCATCTATCTATGCTTTGTTCAGTGACCAGGACAGATCAGTTATTGGCTCAGACAATGATGCCCATCCTGTCCTATGGTTACTTAAAGCAACCCCTGCCAACCTTGTCACCAACATGTGCAAGTCTCTTAACCAATTCTTTGATAGCAGCACTGAGTTCTCAATGGATTCTGCACACACAACCCCTGTTGTATTCAGCTACTTCTAATTCACCAAGTTCACATCCATGTTCTCCATGACTTATCATTCACATACTTCTTTTCTTTCTGACACTTGGCCATTTCCATCCCTCTATCATATGGCACTTGCTGCTGCCACAATGGGAGGCAGCAGCTGTCCCTGCCTCCCCCCAAGTGCCATCCTTGCCCTTATCTCACATCCTGCTCAACTGTGCACTCATTGTTCCTTGGAATCCACCCTCTTGCTGTCAAGAGCACAATATCCTTCTACATTACTTGGTTGTACCCACTTGGAAGTCCCAAAGAGCTGCAGAACAGCAGCTCTCCCCTCTCCAGCCCTACTGCAGCCTCCTCTGCCCCTACAGCTGTGCAATAAAACATGTTCATCTAACACAGCAATTACCTTTTATACTTAGCACTGATAAACTACTTAATCATTCACTTAACCTTCTGGAAAAAAATACACAAAAAAATCCACAGAGTTGTGATGGGCCCAATTAGTTTCTAAATGTGAACTAGGCTGGAGAGGCATCTGCTAAAAATAAGGTTCAAGAGCATTTTTCCCAAGCAGAAGGAGGAGGCAGATTTAGCACAGAAAGCAGCACCGAGGCAGGAGCACAACCTAATACTACATCTCTTGGTGAGCTTCTGCCACTAGATGGTGCTTTCCAAGGGAATCAAACAGCAATGGTCAGAGCTGGCAAGGTCAACATGCCAAAATGGAAAGAAAAAGCAGAACAAATCCAACTAACATCACACCCTTACGCTGCTCCATTTGCAATTTAGGCCACGTTGGGTTCTCCAGCAGACAGGGAGCCTTAACACACCCTGTCATCACAACAGGGACACGACACAGTGACGTATTGGGAAGTATTCCTGGCCCTTAATTGCTCCCAGCAAACGATACTGGGGCATGGAGAGAGCAAAATAGACTAGAGCAGCCTCTGGGCAAGCAGATGTCATTTTGAGAAGAGATAAATTACACTGCAAGTGACCTAAAGGCATCTCTGTTACCACCTGTCATAGTCCCTCCAAGCACAACACTGGATCACTGGGCTCAGTGGGCTGGGAGAAAACGATCAAGTTGGTGTTTGTCCTTGTGAACACACAAATTTAGAGAGCTTTGCTGTTGTTTCCATTCAGAACTGGGTGAAACAAACAGCATGAAAAGCTTGGCAACTGCCTTGTGAATGATGCTGCGGGATGTTTCCAAACACACAAAGTTGCTGTACAGACACACAACTCATCTGGCTGGAAGCTCCAAGATGTGTTGTTTTGCCTCATGCTCTAATCAGGTAATGAGCAGAACAGGGCACAGAACAAACATATACATTTTAATTTCAGTCCCTGCACTGTTTTATTGTTTGTTTAAGCCTGCCCAACTGAGACTCCTTGCACTAAACGCCCCTGGTTGCATTCCACTGGAAACAAAGGCATATTTCAGGGAAGTACCTCTCACAAAGAGGTATTGATGAACCAGAAACCAGAGTCTGGACAAATGACCATTTTTCTGTAAACACAGCTCTATTGTTGCAGCTTTTCTTCTAGCAGGGAATAAATATTTCATTATTCAAAGCAGAGGCTGAAAAAGCAAATGACTCCTCCTTTCTACCAATGATCTTCCCCTCTCCAGTCTAGAAAAACCCAACTCCACAGTTTTCATGATCTTTACCTTAGAATATTTCTATTAATTTTTTCAGTCTTATCTTGTCCACAAATACATTACAGTGGAGTTCAAAAGAAAAATCCTAAGACTCTAAAGACATGTACAGTGATTTCTGTGATGATTTGATCACCACACAGTAACTCGAGCTGGGAGGTGCATCACCTACACTTAACTCTCAGTCCCACTGTCACCAACACCTTCATTGTCACTAATCCTGACTCTTTTGTTTCACTGTCTCTCAAGCTGTCTCCTCTGCTGTCAGTTCCCTCCCTAGGAAGTGTTCTCAGCTGTTTCACTGACACAAAACCAAAGGGAGGAACAAATTCTGTCTGCTCTCCAGCCTCGGCAGCTTTCAAGATCTGATCTGACTCAGGAACATGAGTTTCAGCTCAGCCCCCAATCATTGTGCTTCTGACAATCAGTGTTTCTGTTCCACATAATCCCCACTGCACCCAGATTTATCAGGCACACCCAGACCTGAGTACATGCCAGGGGATATTTGCATGGTATCACCCAAAATCCACACTCTGGCCAAGGCCAAGAGAATAGGGGAGTAGCTTCTGCAGTGTCCTCACACCAAGAGCACTCTGAGGGGAGATCTGATTCCTGTCTCCAGCCATGCACTGGGATTGCATAAAGGAAGAGCAAAGATCCTTCAGAAAGTGCACAGTGATTGTATGAAAGGCAATAGACACAAAGACCAAGACCAGAAGAGCTGAGTACATACTTAGAAAAACAAACACATTAGCACCTCATGCTGTGGAATCTACATGCTCAGCAAAGCTCCAAATCAAGTGGTCAGGCCCTAAGAACCCAAAACCAACATGGGTGGTTCTGGGCAGGGGTGGGATCAGACCTCCAGACACATATTCCCACCTCAATTATCTCAAGATTCCTGCGTTCCAGGACCTGTGACTGGCTGTAGCTACTCTAGATATACTGAATCCCCACAACTGTGTTCCAAAACTGCTACAGGGGCAACATGAAGCAGCAGAACCAAGTTGCACTCAGGCTACCAGATACCCAGAGGTGACAGTTCTGGAATGGTTTCTGGTACACTTCTCCACTCACAGCACACAAACACAAAAACTTCAGTCAATAATCAGTTACCAAGTCTCAGTTCATAATCATAGAAACAATTGGGTTGGAAAAGACCTCCAAGATAATCAAGTCCAACCCTTGGTCCAACTCCAGTCCATTTAAAAGGAAAAAAAAACAAACAAAAAACCAACTGCAACAACTCTCAGCAGAGAAAAAGGGAAAACTACATCAACTGCCAGTTGGCCAAGCCTTGCTATGCTCTACCAACCAAAGAACCAGCCTCCCCAAAATAGCTGGCAAAACTATCTTGCAGGAAGAGAAATTAATCATTAAACAAGAGGCTTTTCTTTCCTAAACATACACTTTTGATTGGCTGGAGTTCAGCCCTTACTCTTAAAATAACAGGACAACAGGACAAATCCAAGTGTAGCAGGTCACTGCTCCCAATAGTTTGATGGTCTCACATAAATTTAACACAGTCTGGATATGAAACTAAGATGACCCAACTCCCTAAGCAAAAAAATATTATTCAAGGTTCCCAAGAGGGCTTTACTATCCATGTACCCTCTGAGAGACACTTAATGGATTCAATTAAATGACTGAAGGTTTAGTAAAGCACAAAGTCCCCCAGAGGACCGTTCACATGAGGAGGCAAACACAGGAAATGATTCATGACATGATAAAACCAAATAGGACTGCAGAGATGGAGGAGTCCTGTGCTGAGAAACAGCACCTGCTCCCTCCTACACCACCTGGTAGGGCCCACATCCTGTCTGCAATTATGCTATTCCAGCCAGTTTGGGTTTTCCTAGATCATCAGCACAGATGGGATTATGTAGATAACCACAGGTACAAGATAACAGCTAATTAATTCCATACCCAGACAACTCTATTGCAGAAGGTATTAATGAAAAGACAATGGAAGGAAAATAAACAGAAGATGAACACAAGGGAAATTTCCCCTTTCAGGACAAAAACAGAAAGCAAGAAAACACCCCAGAAAAATAAAAGCAGACAAAATGCTTATTTCAAAAAGAGATAAAACACGTGCAATAATACAGAGTGTTGGTTATTGCCGGCAGTTGTTTAAAACCAATTTCCTAGAGTTCATTTTCATGGAATATCAGCATCATGATTCACACATTTATTGGCTTCCTAATATATTCCTTACTCTATTTAAGACATGCTTTAAGAATTCTTGACAATTATGCTGTTCAAATTGTTCAATGCATTGAACAATTCTGGTTTAAGTGCAAGGGTGAGTCCATGGGAAACTCATTAAAACTTGTCTATGGTAACTCATTTGAGACCTCTGACTTGAGAGGAGCAATTTCATCATCAGGGTGTGTGACAAGACACCCACAAACCTCTAATATCTATACCCATGTTTGGTAGATGGTTAAAAACCTCAATTATGTTTATCACTTGCCAGAGCTCTCATTAGTTAAGGCTATTGCTGTCTCCCATTTGGGCAGAACTGGAAATAGATTCTTTGAAGTTTCTTTCCCAACCTTCTCTTGATATTTAGTTCATGCTCTAAATAAGAGAAGGCTACACTGAAAAAACACCTGTCCTAAATGATTCCTTCCAAACTTTCTGTTGCCTTAAGCCCAGGGACAGCATCAAAGAGTTGAAAGCAAAACAGGGAAAAAATTCAAATTTTGGGAAACATTACCAGATACACTCCTAAAAACAAATAAACCAACACAGACTTAATATTTGGATAATTGCATGCCATATTGGTAAGAAACTGCAAAGCCACTCACACAGAAGGGACAAGGTGAAATTAGACAGCAGGTATGCCAGAAAGGGTAGCTATACAAGTGAGACAGCTTTGCACAAGGCTGTGGTCTCAAACAGATTTTGATGATGGAATTGCAGAGCATGGATGTATTTTTTACATCCAGGAGGAAGAAATAGCACCCACTTGAACAAAAAGCTTCAGTGGCATTCAGAAGAGAGCTTGATATAATGCTGTTATTACCAGAGCTGCTTAAAAATCCATGAAAAGGTGGGAATAGGTCATCCAGGAATGCCCACAGATGAAAGAGGGATCAGGAAATCCTGGTGAATACACCCATCACAAGCAAACAGAACAGGTTCTTGTAAAGACTCCTCCAGCTGAAGCACAAAGATGGGGCCCAGTACTCAAAGGAGTGCAGGGTGGTCATTTCAGCAGGGCATTCTAAGAGACAATCATGATGCTGGCAAGATGAAATGCAGACATGCATGTGAGGAGCTCATGGGGAAGGCCTGGCATGAGGATGTGATGGTGGCTCCTCAAACACTGGGAGACAACCCCTTGGCACGTGGCAGGTACACAGGGTGACACTGGCACATGTCCCATCACACCCAGCACAGGAGTTACAACAAGATGAACCAGCATTGCCAGTGAAGACTCACAGCTGTGGCAGGGAGTTCAGGACTGGGAGTTCCCAGCTTCCCAAGCACTGGGGAGTTGGTGAGATCTGCTTGTAGCAATTGGAACACCACGTTCCCTCCACGCTCTGTGGACTCACATCAGTGGCCACACTTCATTTCCTCAGCAGTTTTGATTAATCATCCTGTTGAGTTATTTCTTTTGCTATCAGTTGGTGGAAGCCACTGTCCTGATCCCTCCCAGCTTTGCATACAAATAAACTGACATGGAATAGTCACCTGGCACTGGAGCTTGAAGTCAAGATCTTGGCCCTGCACACCAGGCAAACATCCCAAAAACAAGGCTGGAGAGCCCTGTTCTAGTTTTTTAATCTCTCATTTCTTATCAAGCAGTAATTAAGATTGAAAGGGATGTCCTCAGTGGGGGCTATTATCCTACACTGCAGGAACTCAGTCCTACCATGTCTTTCACAGACTTAACAAGCTCTCTTTAAAATCAAAGCAGTTTTATAACAAATGCAAAAGGTTGCAGTTCAGTCAGTCATTAGTTCACCAGTTAGAGCCCAGCACCATCTGAGCAGACAGGAGATATGCTCTGACATCTAAATGAAGGGTGTCAGTTCTCCTCTACAGACTCCACCACTCAGCACATGTTTTCAGAGCTCTGGTTAGTGTCATCTTGGACTGCAAAGACTTAAAAATACTGAGCTCAGTATGGCCAAGTCGTGTTATCTCTGGCAAGAGGAGGTTAAAAAGGAGGGAAAAAAGAAGTAGCCACCTGCATGACACTCCATGGAAAGATGTATAACTATTTGATTCATCAAGGTCTTGCTACTCTACAATCAAGGCTATGAACACTCAAAAACCATCTATAAAACAGAAAACTGAGCACACACCCCCATAGCACACTCACCACTTGGGCCAGAGTCCAATGTCAGTCCCATTTACTATTTCTTTGAGGCCCTGCTGAGGTGCTCCATTCCTCACTCCTGCTGCTCAGGTGCAGCAAAAACAACAAACAAAATCAACAGTTTCTCCCCTTAGATAGTTATTTCAGTAGGTGTGGTAAGACCTCTCACTAATGAGACACATCACAAGAACCAGATAGAATAAAATATCAGCAGAACAACCTATTTGTTTGTTTCATTGCCCTTTCAGTCCAACAGCAAAATGTTTCAATCAAGTTCCCAAGCATTATAAACTGTCTTATTTACAGTTATACACAACTAACTTTCTGCTTACCCAGGAAAAACACACAAACCACAGCTCAGCATTGTGAGTGATTTCAGTTCTAACCGTCACTACAAAAATCAGCAGCACTTCCTGAAGTCACTGACAAGGCAGAGCAAACACAAAGCAGAATCAGGAATCCTGCTGGATGGGTTCGCTCCCCTGCAGTGAGATTCTGAACTCAGAACTTGTTATAGTACATGGATAATGTCAGGGGGTTCTGAGAAAGCCACCTGGCAAGGACTAGGTGGGAAACTAGTACTGAATTCTGTCATTTCATGATTTTTCCTTCTAAAATAAGACTTGATGTTAGTACCATTGTGTACCTACATTTTCCTGACTAACAAACTCATTACAATAAGAGGCTCCATCACTTAACAGACTTAGTTGTTTAACAACAAGCAGGCATTTAAAATTCCAGTGGAATGAAAGAAGTGGCTTGTCAGTTGTCATCTCTCAAAGAGTCAAGGAAAACATTCAAACTGAAAAAAAAACCAAACAGGTTTATACATAAATGTAATAGACAAAACCTTGCACATGCCTTTTCACCTTCACAGTTTTTAATAAATTCCTTAACTCTTTAAAATAGAACACAAAACAAACAACTTCTGTCAAAAGGTGAGCACCAACATCCATCTCCTTATTTCTACACTTCTTTTTTTCAACTGTAATGCAGAAGATGTTACCACACAACCCAAAAAGGAACTGAGAAGGCAAGGTCAGAAAAGAACACAGGAACAATACAAGGAGTTGCACAAGCTTTGAACCAACTCCAGTGAATCACAGTTGAGCAAAATAAAAAAAAACCAACAAAGGAATGAAAAGACATCAGAAGAGGCAACATAAACAAAACTCTACTCAATCACCAAATACCTACACCACACCTAGGCCTTCTTGCCTGTTTGTGTTTCACCCCAACATCAATATCACCATAAGGCTTACAAAGGCTTAGACAAACACAGCTTAAATCTCCAACAAAAAGTTCCATGAACACAAATTAACGTCCCCTGATTAGCAGGAAAAAAAGCCAAAAAACACTTGTAATTCTCCAAATACATTTTTACACACAAAACTCGGCTTAGAACCACATAAAAATAGTAAGAACCCTTAATTAATAAGTTTCTATGCTTTAGTTTCAGAGCTCTCAGTACAACAAATACCACACAGATGATCGAAGTTCTTCTAAACCATCATTCAGTTTTCAACACCAGGAAAACAAAACACTCCTCAAAGACAACACAGTCACTTCATATAATAAAATCCCATATTACTCACCAGGAATGCACAGGTCCTGGGTTTGCACACTCCCAGAGTCAAAGCTTGCTCTCACAGATAAGGCATGGAGCTCCTGCTTCTAGAACAACACACTCCTGTGGGACCCTGTTCACCCAGCCTGCCTTTTAAACCCCCCAGGGTAATCAAGGAAATCAAGGTCAGCTGCTCTCCATGAGGAGCTGCCTTTCCTCTCATTAACCAGTTTAGACACTTGCTGCAGTGACTGTCACCTGCTCTTGGGTTGCAGTGACCAGCAGCTGTCCTGCTGTCATCTCTACCCACTTCATGGTTTCCCAGATTCTGACCAAATCCTCCCCCAGCTTTCCTCTTTCCATACAGAAGAGTTCCAGCTTCTTTAGACTCCCCTCCCAAGGCAGCTGCTCAATGCCCTTAAACACTTTAAGTGCTAGTCCTTGTACCTGCTCCAACCACAGAATGTGAAGTGAGATTACTGTCAGTGACAGGACAAGGGGGCACGATGGGCTCAAGCTCTGCCAGGGGAAATTGAAGTTGGAGAGCAGAAAAAACTTCTTTGCAGAGAGAGTGCTCAGGCATTGGAATGGGCTGCCCAGAGAGGGGGTGGATTCCCCATCCCTGGAGGGTTTTAACCTGAGCTTGGCCGTGGCACTGAGTGCCATGATCTGGTAAAGGGACTGGAGTTGGACCAAGGGTTGGACTTGATGATCTCGGAGGTCTTT
>JAJPCS010000371.1:49898-65924 GCA_021164005.1 Willisornis vidua nigrigula | reverse complement strand
GAGTGTGGAACAATAGGGAATGGTTGGGAATTGCGCAGCCCGTTTTGCCTGCTCATCAGAGTTCCCTGGGGATGAAGAGGGAGTAATTCCAATAGTAGACATCCTTGAAGGTCTCCTCCCCTTAAGCGAACACCTTGAAATTGGGGTTTAAGTGTTATTACCAGGTGACTTGATTTTGTAATTAATTCACGGTGTTACTTGTTTCCAGACTTTTGTTCCAGAAATTCTGAGCTGTGTTTCCAAACTGAAGCTGCCTGCCTGCTTTTCCAAGCAATTGTCACACAAGGTCACTTTTCTGTTTTAGCTGAGCTGGGTTTAAAGCCCCAACACAATGTAGTGTGCAGTTAAGCTTTGCTTCCCATTTCCCTGGTTTTGTTCTTGTGCTTCTGTCATTGATCCAGCCTGAACACTGGATACTACAGTAGTTTGGGGTTTTTTTTCCCCAAAAGACTAACCAGGTTGTTCTGGAGCCTGACACTGATACAGCTTTTGTGGAAATATTGTAGTTGAAATACAAGGAAATGAGGAGTTGGCCTGAAATGCTTGTTTTATTTTTGCCTTTTTGTGCAGTTCCTCTTAATAAAAACTCTTTGTAGAATGTGAGCAAAGAAAATATTTACATTCTGTAATGTCTGTTACAAATATTTTGTCTGAGGTGAGAACAATGTTAGTGTTTTGTAAATGTCCTTTACATTTTGTTGTCTGTAAGTGGTTGGATTTTTCTGAAGCAGGATTTGGAAGGAGAAACCCCCAGGACTGAGCAGGGCTGGAGGAGAGGACATCTGAAGTGATCCCTTCATCCTTGTTCTGGTGGTGTCACCTGAGCTCTGGGAGAGTCCTGTCCTTGCCTGTGTGAGAGCACTGGAGGGAAGTGACTTGCAAAGGGAGTGGCAGTGAAGGAGTGGTTCGTTTTCTACACTGGTGGCAGATTCAGCTTGGTTGGTGTTCACTGGGGGTCAGTCCTTGCAGCTCTGATTGGGGCAAGTCACTGATGTCAGTCCAGATTTATCTGTGATAAATCCAAACACCTTAGTTACTGTTTGCAGAAATCAAAGGCAGTCAGAACTATCATGTTCCTCAAGTTTTAATGCTGGATTTATCATATCTGAAACACTTTATAGTTTGTTATCCATCCAGTGCAACCCTTTGGAATGATAACTCTGTACTTCTTCCACATATTAGGTTAATAAATAAGTGAGGGTGCTGTGGATCATGATGAATTAAAAGTAAGAACCTGCCATAATTCTGTACCTGTTGAGACTTGCACAGAGGATGTGTTTGCTGGGATACTCCTACCACTTCAGAGATATACTGCAATTAATTATATTTATAAACTTAACAGGTGTCCAGCCTGACTTGATTATTTATTACTTTCCTGAGTATGAACTAGATTATTTCTGACTTGAACTGCCAAGTGTTTTTATTCTTTGCCTCTACTTTCCTTGGTGTTTTCTTTGGGCTCTTTAAAGTGTTTTTTTTCCCCACATCACTGTTTTAACCAGGTTGCTTCCTTAGAATAGTTACCAGGAATTCATCTCTGTTCATTCTTTCTTGGGTGAGTCACGTGCCATTTACTTCTAAGAGAAATCCTGCTGCAGAATGAAAGGCTATTGAGATCTTTTTGCTGAGATCATATTCATGGGATGCTCAGTAAATGAAACACCTTTTCTCTCCAGATCAGGGCTTGGAACAGAAAGGTTTTTACTGGTTTGATGATTACAGAGTGGTATTTCAGGAGAGAACAGGACTGTGTTTGAGCAATGCTGATACTCGAGAAGCTTTGGAAATAATTTACCTCCCTGTGTTGCTATTTCCAGTCTTCAGAAAAAAATCTTTTGTTGTTGTTTTAGAAAGTATCTTTGGGCTGAAAACTGGCGTTCTGATCCAGCTCCAAGTGGTTGTGAATGGGCATTGTTGGAGGGCTCTTCTCCTTGTTTTCCAGGAAGCAAAATAACACCAGAACCATTTCATATTCTGTCCTTCCCCCAGGACAGCCAGGCTTGGAGGGAATTTCCAAGACTTGTGCCATCAGGTTTCTTGAACCCTTTGACAAAATATTTCTGATATTTTATGACATTTGGAGGTCTGTATTTTAAAAAGCTCAGGGTGTGGGGCCCTGTTATTCCTTGCAAGAATGAACTATTCCAGTTGTTTGCAGACAGAACTGTGGTTATAAAATGGTTTGTTATGGCCATTTCTCTTAAGCAGCACCCTTGTCATGCACATAATTTTATTTGTATAGGGAAACAATCCCAGCTTTCTTCTTGGCCCTGTGCTGTTCTTTCCTGCTATGAATGGATGGGTCAGCTTGGTGACAAGTCACACACTTCAGGGTGTTTTGCCTTCCTGCTCAGTGACTGGAGGGAGAGTTGATGGGGATCTTGAGGCAGCTTCAGGTTGGGAACTGTGCTGGGATTCAGCCTTGATGCCCTGCTGGAACACTCTTCAAAAATTTAAACAAATGAAGGTTCTCTCAGTGTGCTGAAGGGAAAGTAACTGAACCTTCTGAATTCCTTAAATTAAGACACTGTATTCCACTGGAGAGATTATTTTCACCCTTACATCAGTCTGAGTCTGGAAAAAGTTACTTATTTGTCACACCCATCACTGCAGCACAACCTTAAACTCTGACTTTCCAAGTGAAGATTGAGGTTAAAATGCAGTTACATATGTTGAATTTGGTTTGTTGTTTGACCTGAGGAAGGTGCTTTGTTGCCAAGAACACCAATGGATGAAATAAAGGTATTAAAATATTGCAGCAAAGGGAGCAATGTGCAGCCCACTGGCACTATGAAGCCCTCCAGCTGTGGTGTAGTTCATGTTGTATCTGTTTCACACTAATAGGTTTCTAGAACAGGGTGATTGTTGGGGAGTGTGGGTGCTACTTGCAAGCAGCTAAATGTTTGGTTTGTAGGTTGGCTTGGGAAGTCAGTTCTGCCAATTTATCACAATGCAAACAGCTGCTGAGAAGTAGGTGTGTTTATAGCATGGGTGTGCTGAGGTGTTCCCCTTGGACCTTGGTTAGCAGCGTGTTCCTCAGAGCTTTACTGACTGTGGGGATCTTGTTGGTGGGGTTTGGCACTGGCTGAAGTCACTGTAGTGTAAGTAAAACCTGAACACCAGAGTAGTGTCAGCACCAAAAAAGCTTTGGAGAATTAGACCTTGATGAAGCCTTGCTGGTCCTGGAACAATGTTATCTCCTAGCCCTTTATTTTCATGAAAGTACATGTGGAGATTGGACTATTCCTAATAATTTCATCTCAGACTACTTTTTATTGAAACAAATTTTGCCTTAAACTGCTTAGTAGTGAAATAACTTGAGCTGACAGCCTATAGCAAGGCTGTAGTTGTTTTCTGTTACAAACCCCCATCAGGTATTTGTTACTATACCCTGTTAAAGTTCAGCCAGTTTTAGTTGCTTTCCAGAAGTGGAGGAAGATGTTCCCATCTCCCAGGAAGTGCCAGTTTGGTGGGTGGGGACAAACATGTACATGGATAGGAGCTTTTAGTGTGTCTGAATTGTTTATTTTTGGTTTGGTTTTACACCCAGATCATTTTGTGAATCAGTCTTGGAGTTCTGAGCTGTCTTTGTCTTGATCCTCTGTTATCTTTGGATCTGTTTTTTCTTTTGCTTAATGTTTGAGAATGAACAGATAGTACTGAAGTCTCAGTTTCTTGGGAATTTCTCAATTATTCTGTTTCAGACCATTCTTTTCTGTAGTTTTACTCAAAGTTTAATCAACTACTGATGCTACATCCTGGCAGGAGGGGGGTATGTTTACAAATTTGTGGAGCTACTGCAAAAAAACTCCAAACCAACACTTACTGAAGTGTTTTACACGTTTTTATTTGACTCCCAGATTGATTTCTGTCCTCTCTTGCTCTAAGTGATGTGGTCTGGCTCTTAAGATCAGTCTGAGGATTAAACTCCATAGCAAGGCTGTTACATACAGGACTTGATCTGTACTCTGGGCTCACGTTCTGCTGGGAGGTGATTCAAAGCAGTCACTCCAAAACCCAAATCTGAAAATAATAGCCAGTAATTGACTTCAAAGCAAACCCACCTGTACATTTCCAACCAGAACCTAATGATTAACAGACTGAACGGTCTGAATGTTTCTGGAGTGTGTGTTGTTGCTACAATTGTTTTAATTGAGCTGAATAAGAAAAAAACATGACTATATCATGTATTGTAACTTTTGTCCTAAGTTCCTTTTCTCCTGACAAACCTGCGATGGTTTCCTTTGTGATTCTGTTTGTGTGGCTCGTTAAAATGTGCTTAATTGCTATAGGATGAAGTCAGCAAGGAACAAAGCCAGTCATTGAGTGCTTCTGGGTGTCATGTGATGGCGTGACCAGGGGAAGCCTGTACCAAGCTGAGGCCAACTGGAGTGAGAAGTGAAGCAGCCCCCCAAATAATTAGTGAAATTAAAAGAAAATCCCAGTAAAATGGGTTCAAGTTTAAAAGAAATGCTGTTTCAGATCCTGAGGCTTGTTCTTGAGGCAGAATTCATGCTTGGGTGCTGGCAGCGTGTAATTACAGGCTGTGCTTGTTGCACCAACAAATTAGGCTCACTGTGAAGTGCTCTGTGATTCCTTCCAGCCCCTTCAGAGAGTCATGTTATCAAAGGAGATTCAGTCACTGATCAAAGTGTTGAAAAGCAGTCAGGTTTTTTTGGTTTTCCTCTTTTTTGGTGCTTCATTCAGTATTATTTCAGCCTGTTTTTTGATGCAAGTGTGAGAGCAAAGGCTTTCTGGGCAGCTTTGACCCCTTGGCTGAGACATCTTTGTCACCATCAGCTGCTTGTGGCACTTGTGCCTCCTGCTCCCTGCAGGTGGAAGGTTTTCTCCTTTTTCCTGCACTTAGTCCTGTGGTGAGTGAGTGTTCTGGGCTCTGCTGGGCAGGGTGGGCACACAGCAGGAGCAGGGAAACTAAATAACCCTTCAAGCAGCACCGGTGTCTGTAGGAAATGTGGAATAACCTGTTGGCTTCTCTCTTCACGCTCACAGCAGTATTTCTGTTTGCTTCCTGGTGCACGAACTTTGCTTGGAGAGGAAGTCTCCAGAGTTGAGGGGACCCTCTCAGGGGACTTGTGTGTTGGTGCCAAGCTCCTGCAACTCCTGAGAGTTCCCAGCAGCTCTGAGAAAGGTGTGCAATTTGTCCAGTTCATCCAGCACAGCGTGAGAGCCTTTCCTGCCAGCCCTCTCCCCAAGGAATGTGCCTGTCCTGCCTGGGAGCAGATGGCTCTGTGCAGTCAGCAGTTCTCCCTGCAAGGTGCTGCGGTGGGCAGGGCCGAGCAGACCCGCCTGGTGGAAGCGCCAATGCGGAGCAATCCGAGTCCCGGGCACACACAGGCACGTTCCTGCAGCTCCAGGCCCGCGGCTTTGGGAGGGTTTGCTGATCCCCACTGTGGCAGTGAAACCGTGAGGACGGTGAAATGCCCCTTTTGAGTTGCCTGGTGCACAGCAGAACGAGAAAAAGAACTTGCTGTTCTTGTTCTTTTTGCTTTTATTTGGGTTATTAAGAGGCCTCAAGAATGTATCTTGATTTGTTTTGGCTACTCTGCCTGGGAGGTCTGCAAAGGTTAATGTTTCACAGGCTGTCAAAGCTTCCTGAAACTCACTTTGATGCAATTAGTTGGACTGAACTTTGAAAATGGATATAGTACAGCAGTAGCATTGAATAAAGTTTATATTTTGACCTGCATATTGTTTGCTCACTCTTCTCTAGTGTGGGGTGTTGAGAATTGTAGGTTGTGTCAAGTTGCCCCGTTGTAATTTCATGTTATGAAAATATTTAATTAGACTTTAAACCTTTCCTCTCAGGTAGATCAGTCCTTGGGTGCTGTCAGTGCTGCAGCGTTATCTCCAGGTGTGCTGGGACTTGGTGTAAAACATCAGATCTGACTGTTCATAACCTCAGAAGTCTTGAGTAGTTTTACAACCTATTCATGGAACGATAAAGACAGTCTTTGTGAGTCTTTAATTTTTGTAGGTAGGACATTTTCAGAAGTTTAGGACAGCATTTTGTAGCCATGCAGACTCCAACTTGCTATTTCAGGAAGCCCTGGCAAAGTGTTGCCAAGAACATCAAACTTTGGCCGCTTGCTCTAAATGCATTTTAATAGGACATTATGCCTTGCGTTGGGGTTTTATTCCCAAGTTACTTGTAAAGGATCTACCTGCTGGCATGGCCATTGAAAGTACTTGTGTATGAGCTATAAAACCTGGATTTTGGAAGAGAATTGCCTCTTCCTTGCAGCCTTTGGAGTGAGATGATCTAAGATTGTTTTCCCACTGTTGTTCAATACAGAAGCTCAGGTAAAATCCTTCAGTGTTTCATAAAACCTGTTAGACAAATAATAAAAGCTGTTTCATAAATTGCATCTTTTGGCTCCCTCTGAACAGCTCTGTTTGCACAGCTGACACAGTAGGTGTGACAGGATTGCAGTGACATCCTAATGCCTGGACATCTTCCTCTTTTCTCTATGGATGTTCTTGTACTCCTCCAAGTGCTTCAGTTGTTGGGTAGATGATGGAATTGTTTGGGAGACTGTCCAAAGTAAATTAAAAAGCCTGCTCTTACTAATCTCTTAATTTACCCTTTTTGTTGAAAAAGGAGCCTGTAGTTACAAGCCCCATCTTAGCAGTCACCTACAACATTGCAACACAGAGGAACAGTCACAGCACACACTCCCTCAGCAATTAGTACCAAGGTGTGTGATAGGAAAAACCTAAGGATATAAAGCTGACGGCTGTAAAATACCTGTTGGGAGAGTCTCTTCCCAGATAATATCCTGGGTTGTTGCCTCAGGGCTCTGCTTTCCCCCACTGCTGATGTTTTTGTCTGCTGTACAGCCTGTGTTGTTCTGCAGCAACTGCTTCTACAGCTTGAACTGCCCGAAGTCAGCTTAAGGGCCTGATTTACTTAATGCTCCAAAGGGATTATGGAGTGGGATTGCCTGTTGCCTGTGGAATATGCACAGCAGAGCAGGCAGTGCTGTGGGTTAGAACATACTTGACTATTGACAGCTTAAAGGGTTTAGCAGTCAGATTGCATGTGGAGGGTGAACACTGTGGACTTAGTTACTGTCATCTGTTGAGCCGCTAATTAAAACCTTCCTGTGTCTGTTACTTTGAGCACCTCCTGAGATTTGCTGCCAGACGTGGTTTGGTCAGTGCATTTCCTCCCATTTCCAGAGTCAGAGCATCACTTCAATGCTTCTGTGTATCTTTAGTCTTCAGTATCAGCTGCTTGCCTGTGCCTGACATTGATAAGATTGGAGTAGGTGTTTATCATGGAATCCTCCTATAACAAATGTTAGAGAATGTTTGGTTTGTCTTGGAGTATTTTTCTTCCTCTTTTCATCATTATACTTACCTGTGAGAGCCTTTTGTTACTCATTCCTGGCTATCTTGGGCTTGATAAAAGGCTTGGCTTACAGGGCCTTTGGTCATGCAACCCTCCTTGTAGGGCTTGGTTCTGTGTTTGTCTGAGGTGCTTACAAGCTTGTGAGTGCTGGATACAGTGTTTGATCTGTACAACTGTTTAATACCAGCTAAAGCAAACAGATTTGCACCTGAAACAAGTTCATGTCAGTGGGGGTTTCAGTAGCAGGGCAGGTAGGAACTTCAGTTAATGGGATCATAGAATCATAGAATGGATTGGGTTGAAAAAGCCCTCTGAGATCATCAAGTCCAACCCTTGGTCCAACTCCAGTCCCTTTACCAGATCATGGCACTCAGTGCCACGGCCAAGCTCAGCTGAAAACCCTCCAGGGATGGGGAATCCACCCCCTCTCTGGGCAGCCCATTCCAGTCCCTGAGCACTCTCTCTGGAAAGAATTTTGTTCTGCTCTCCGACTTCAGTTTCCCCTGGCAGAGCTTGAGCCCATCGTGCCCCCTTGTCCTATTGCTGAGTGCCTGGGAGAAGAGACCAACCCCCACCTGGCCAGAACTTCCCTTCAGGCAGTTCCAGACAGTGCTGAGGTCACCTCTGAGTCTCCTCTTCTCCAGGCTGAACACCCCCAGCTCCCTCAGCCTCTCCCCACAGCACTTGTGCTCCAGTCCCTTCTCCAGCCTCGTTGCTCTTCTCTGGCCCCGCTCCAGCCCCTCAATCTCTTGCCTGAACTGAGGGGCCCAGAACTGAACACAACACTCAAGGTGTGGCCTCACCAACGCAGAGTATAACAATATGTGGTCACTGGTGGCAGTTTGTGGCATTCAGTTTGCTTAAAATCACACAAATCTCGCGTTTTCCCTTTTTTCTCTTTAATATTGATGCTCCCGTGGTGTATATCATTAGCTTTCCGTTTGGGCTAATTATCCCCTCTCGGGTTTGCAGGGGTGGCAGCGCGGCCGGTGAGGCCGCTCCTTTAATGTGTGCGAATCTGTTGAATTGTATATGAGTCATTTGAGCGCTTTGGGTAAGGTGAGAGCGCTCGGCAGCTCAGAGATTGCTCCTCTGCTGTCAGAGCAGCGCTGCCCGTTGGGATGAAGGGCACCTTTCCCGCACAGGTCCCGCTCAGCCTGCCCAGGTAAACTCAACAACCCTCAGCAGAGCTAAAGAGAGGCTGAAAGGAAGGGAACAACTTAAAAAAGAAAACAGCTTCGCTGCACTCAAGCTCTGTAAAGCTGCTTTTGGTACTTTAGAAGTCAGGAGTGTTGTGTGTTAGCAGTGAATAAAAAGGACTTTTTATCTCCTTAGGTGTAAGTGCCTGAGAACTGTTTATTCTGAGAGCAATAAACATTGGAGCAGTTTCAGTTCAAGCTGTGCCGTGTATGGAGGAGCTTGAGAGGCTCTTCTAGACCTTGTCTACAATGGAGAAAAGTATCAACAGTGATATTGCTGGCTTGGAAATGGGTGTTTCAGTTTCAGAAATAGCAGGTCGGCACCAGTGGTGTAAAGCAGAAAAACTGCCAAACGTGCCCATAAGTTTTAATTAGTGATTAGCAGATTATTAAGGATTGGCAGCAAATCTAAATCTCATCTTGGTTATGTATTCCTACAGTGTAATTGACTGTTACACTAATTATTAATTGGAATGAATCTAAAATAATTTAAGATAGAAATAGATGTAGTGCTGGTCCATTTTTGTTACTAATTGAAACATTCACTTTTTAATGTAAGTTATGTCAAATGTTACTCAGTTTATTTCCGTGTTGCCTTGCTTTCAATTGTTAGAGCTTTGTGCACTCAGGAGGGAAGGATTGTCCCTCTGTCTTTTCCTCTGAAAGTCACTGTTTTCTGTGCAGTCACAATTCTTGTTATGGATCCTGCTTGGTGAATGGGAAAACACTTCCTAACAAAAAAAAAAATCAGGATTTGTACGTGTTTTGGTCAGATGCCTTGTATTAGTGTGTTTGGTTTTCTGTAACACTTTAAAACTCATACTTTGTGTTTCATTTAATAACCCCATAAGTAGGTCATTAACTTAATGAGCAGCTGTTGGAGTGGGTTTCATGTTTGACTTCATAGGTCTTTATTGTCTTTAATAGGAAACTTTTTCTGGCTGTGCTCCTTTAGGTGAACCCTTTGCAGTCAGCAGTTGGTTTTGCTCCTGTAAAGCCACTCTGTGTTTGGTTTTTTTTAACATACTGTTGCTTTTGGGTGGTTTTTGGCTGAAATTATTGGCTTTGGTTTGGTGATGGTTTTGTGGATGTTTTGTTGGTTGGGGGTTTTGCTCCTGTCTGGCCAGGGCATGGGATGATGAACCAGCAGGTTCCTGCCACAAGTTCAATACAAGGTCAATGCCGTTTTTCCCAGTAAAAATGTCACTTAATTGGTGTTTCTCTAACAGCATCATGGGTTTAATATCTTTATGGCTTGGCAGATCCTGTGCATGCATTTTCCTGTCCTCGTGGAAGGTGCTTGTGTTGAAAAGGGGAGTTGCATAATAGGCTTTGGAGAAGTGATTATTGTGTTACCAGTTCTGAAGATACCACAAGGTACAGAATGCCAGGGAAGTGTGTGGTCATCTCTTGACAGTGACACACACTGCAAGAAGGAACAAAAATTGCCAAATTGTTTGTAGTTATAGTCAGATTCTCATGGTAGGTAAGTAGTGCTTTAGAAGTGCCTTTATAAAGAGTAAAATATCCAGTGTGGTTCCCTTTAAGTGTTGTGGGGACAGGAAGCAGTGGGGCAGCACTGTCAGCATCCCAGGGAAGTACAGCTGTAATTCCCATGGATTTTGATGGCATGTGCATAACCAGGCCATGGAAAACAGGCCTTAGGGCTAAGGATTATCTTCCTGCGTTGTGCTCTGGGCCTGTCTGGGGTCAGGAGATGGGAGCAGAGCTGCATCTGGCAACCTGTTGGATCCTGAGTAGCCCTTGGGCTGCTGAAGCCTTTGATTTCTCCTGCTGGTAGAACACTGAGTTTGCCAATGCTGCAGCTCCATTCATGGTTGGGTAATATGGCTCTTGTTGGCAGGAGCTGTAACTCAACACCGTGGGAATGCTTCTGGCATGCAGACATGGAATCAATAATGGGGATTTTCTACATTTGATCCATCATTTTTCTCAAATGTTTCATTGCTGAACCATTGGGTTTGTGGTTTTGGTTTCAAACTGCTCTTACCTAAGGAGTGTTATCCTGTTGAAAATGGCTGAACATGGACCGGGGAAGGATTCTCACTCTGCACTGGGGCGTGTGCAGTTCTGGGCTCCTCACTTCAGGAAAGACATTGAGGTGCTGGAGTGTGTCCAAAGAATGGGAATGGAGGTGGGAAAGGGTCTGGAGAGTAAGTCCTTTGAGTTGGGAGTTGAGATTGTTTAGCCTGGGGAACAGAGGCCAACTGGGGTGGAGGTTGATCTCTTCTCCCAGGCAACCAGTGATGGTACAAGAGGTTGTAACCTCGAGCTGTGCAGGGTGGGCTCAGGCTGGACATCAGGAGGAATTTCTTCATGGGAAAGGCTGTCAGGTGTTGGAATGGACTGCATGGGGAGCTTGTGGAGTCACCATTACTGGAGGCCTTGAGGAAATGACTGGTTGTGGCACTCAGTTCTCTGGTCTAGTGGACAGGGTTCAGTCCAAGGTTGGACTGGACTGTCTTGGAGACCTTTTCCAACCGAAATGATTGTGTGGCTTGTTGGCACTTCACTAGGCCTGTGTACTTTGGCACTTGCTCAGCCCTCTGCTGATGTCAGTGACAGTGGGGCAGCACAGTGAGCACCTCAGGTGCTTCTGGTGATACTCCCTTCAGAAACTCAATTTTATATAGTAATAGAACTTTAAAAATGTACAAAATTAATATTGTAACTATACAGTAAGTATAATTCTAATACAGTAATTTAGATGTATAAAATGAGATGCTCTGAGTCCTGAGCAAGCAATCTTCTGTAGGACAGTTACAAGGCTACACCACAGGGGAGATAAGGACTGAGCAGCAGCATTATCTGCTCTTATTTGTAAAGGACACTGCAACAGACTTGGGTTTCTGCATGGGTTGGTTTGGCATGAGCACAGAGCAGATTGTTTGGTTTGGCTTGGGCTTGTTTCTCTGTCCTGAGGTGGCTGAGGAGATTGACATGCCCTCTCTGTGCTTCTAATGCACTTGGTGTTCATTTGGTGCATTCAGGGTTTTAAATCACCAAAACAGGGGTGCAAGATGCACTTTCCCACTCCCAAGCTATTGTCAGGAACCATGTGTGGGATGTCTGTCTCAGTGTGGATTAGAACTGGTGCTCAAGTGCATGTTCAAGTGCTGATTTAAGTAGGTTCAGAGTCAAGTCCTTGTCCAAGTGCTTCAGTGCAGGTTGAGGTGTTGACATGTGTGCTGTGACCTCCTGTTAGTACATTGTCTCATACACAAAGTGTAGTTTTTGAAAGCTCAGAGTGAAGTTGGTTCTTACTCCATGGTAACCTCTCTCTGCCTGGTTTTGACTTCAAACCTCTGTCTGTCTGATCAGTGTTGTTGAAACTAAAGGAAAATACTTCACGGATTTGCATTTCCTTTGGGGAGAAACAAAGAAGTCCCTTCTCTGTTCTCATTGTCTTACATGAAAACAAACCATCAAAAAATGTTACCCTGAAATCAGACCCGGAGAGTTGCAAATTAAAGGAGAAGAACTTGCAGCCTGTGACAAGACCTTGTAGTAGGAATGCTCCTAATGGTGTTAGCAGTAGTGTGGGGTGCTCAAACTGGATGTAGGAGGTTCCAGTTGGGGGATCAAGGCTGAGTTGTGTTTATACTCAGAGTCATCTTACATCCTATGCACTGAAGGTGACCAAGGCTTCCTTTGGGTCTCATGTGTGAAGAAATAGAGCATTTTAGCCTTTGGGTCTTTGAACTTAGCATCTTTCTCAGTCACTTCATAAATGACACTAACAGTGATGCAGTCGTGCTCTTAACATGATCCCAAGTGTGGCAGGACTTGGCTTTTGGGGCTGCTGTGATGTCTGGGAGCTGTTGGATGGCATTTGTAATTTGGAAGTGCAACATGTGTGGTGTGTGTGTGGAGAGTACCAAGCTCACTGTCTCAGCTGGTTTTCCTGCTGTTTCATGTAGGTACCATATGACTGTCTGTGTTGGAGGAAGTCTCTTGTTTGCCCTTAATGCCAGATGGAAAGCGAGGGGTGGGGAAAAGGCAGATCTTGCTGGAAACAGGGCACTGCCAAGTGTGCTCTGTAACAGAGTGTCTGGTTCCCTGTGACCACTGCAGAAATGTCTTCAGAACAGGGAGATGTGCTGAGCTTTCACGGAATGGCCAGATAATAACTTGCTGTGGATTCCCCAGCAGCTCCCACATGTGTTGTGTGTTGATGTCATGCTGTTTTTCCCGTTGCAGCTATGAAGCCGTACGCTCCAGCCTTCATCCTCCTGTGGAGCGCTGTCGGGATCGCCGGGGCTGCCAAAATCGTCGTCGTGCCGCCAATTATGTTTGAAAGCCATCTTTATATTTTCAAGACTCTGGCCTCAGCCTTGCATGACCAAGGTCACCAGACAGTGTTTCTCCTCTCTGAGGGCAGGGAGATTCCTCCATCTAATCACTACAGACTTCAGCGCTACCCAGGGATCTTTAACAGCAGCACCTCGGATGATTTCCTCCAGTCCAAGATGAGGAGTATCTTCTCAGGGAGACTGACAGCCCTCGAACTGTTCGACATCTTGGACCACTACTCCAAGAACTGTGACATGATTGTTGGCAACCGAGACCTCATGCGTGCCCTGAAACGGGAGAGCTTCGACCTGCTGCTGGTGGATCCCAATGAGATGTGTGGGTTTGTTATAGCTCATCTTCTGGGGGTTAAGTACGCCGTGTTTTCCACTGGCCTCTGGTACCCAGCAGAAGTGGGCGCTCCAGCTCCTCTCTCCTACGTTCCCGAATTTAACTCGCTGCTCACAGATCACATGAACCTATTCGAGAGGATTAAAAACACTGCTGTTTATCTGATTTCAAGGTTTGGAGTCAGTTTTTTGGTTCTGCCAAAATACGAAAGGATAATGCAGAAACACAGAGTTCTTCCGGAAAGGTCCATGTATGACTTGGTCCATGGATCCAGCCTGTGGATGCTTTGTACTGATGTAGCACTGGAGTTTCCCAGACCTACTCTACCCAACGTGGTTTATGTGGGAGGAATCCTCACCAAACCAGCCAGCCCTCTGCCAGAAGTAAGGTTTGCTGAGTTTTACAGTCATTTTGTGGTTGCTGGTTGACCTCATGTCGTGAGGGATGGTTTTTAAGCAGTGAATTTCAAATGGTTTGTGGTGTTTTGCTGTTGCTTGGTGCAATGTGCTCTTGAAGTCTCTGGGAGTTGCTTGGGGTGGTGGTGAGGGGAGCTGTGATATACAAATTCCACAAAATTACTCTTTTGTGGTTGCAGAAAGTGTTTTGCTTTTGAGTAAAGTGCTTAATGGTGCATTAGGGGTGGAAAACAGTGTGCTCTGTCTTAAAAGTCACATCAAAGCTTTGAACCAAACATGGTTCAAACTGAGAAGGGAGAATGGATGAAGGCTACTGATAGGTTATACTATCTAACTTCATGGTGTTACTGATCTTTGGGGCATTTGTTTTTATGCCTCCCTTGGCTTTAAGTAAAAATGTCTTTATGGGTACATAAGCATGAAAAAACCTGTGTGTAGATCAAGACATGGAGGTGTGAGCTGACACAAGTGGCACCAACTGCTACACTTGCATGTGAGGTTTTATTGTGCCCGTGCTGGCCATCAGGGACTGAAACAGTGATAGTGGTTGCATGGACTCTGGAAATCCAGGCTGCACAGATTAATAATTAAGTTTGATTACTCCAGAATAGTAGGTGATCTTTGATACCTGATGCAAAAGGAGGCCTGTATTCAGCAGCACAGTGGTGAGTGACAGGCAGAACAACATCTCACAGAACACCATGTCATTTACACTTGGTTTAGGTGTACATAAAAGGTAGATCTTGACTGAGTGGTGCATGTTAATAGACGCTTATGGCTGGGAGATAAATGTGTCGGTAGACCTGCAGTGCTCAACCATCTTGTTAAAATGCCTTATTCTGCTGTTGATTTCAGCTTGAAATGAGCATTTTCTTCCTTTGCTAAACTGGTATTTTCTTTTTCTGCAAGGAGAAAAAAATGGTCAATTTGGGCACTAGGTTAACACTGTTTTGTTTTTGTTTAATATACCCACAGTGACAACGACCTGGAAATAGCCTGGTACGTGCTGGCAAATATTCATTACAGTGGAGTGAAAGAAACCACCTCTAATTATGTGTGAACTGAGATGTTATTTACCATGTCCTCAGTTTTATCTGGTAATTCATTCTTTGAGTGTTCCAAGCACGAGATTTGAATGTGCTGCAGGAGAGAAACAAAGTGAGCACGTTCGTCTTTTATCCTGTAATTTGTCCATGCCTAAGGTGTTACACATAATCCCCTGTGGTATGTGTTGTAGGTTAATTACTGAGCAATCAGTTGGCGTTTACTGAGCAGGGAGATAAAACTCGTAACTGTGCCTCTGTTCTGGGAGATTAAACTGAATGGCGAGCACTGCGGCTGTTCCCTGCTCCTGCTGCATCTCTGAGGCAGGAGCCTAGGCTAATTTATTTTCTGCAGCTCTTAGTTTGGTGCATTAAGGTGAGCCGGAAGAGGAGCTGGTTCCCATTTCTGTGCTGGGCTGGAATGGGTGATTCTTCCAGAGCTCTCTCAAAAATTACACTCCTTCCTAGAGATGATCAGAACAGGGGGGTATGTGTCTGGATACAACAGCTTTAGCAGGCAGATTTAAGCTACTATTACAAGTTGCTTGGTTTCTTAGTCTCCAAAACTGCTTGTAAGTAGCCTTGTTCACTTTGTCTT
This sequence comes from Willisornis vidua nigrigula, assembly GCA_021164005.1. NCBI lineage: Eukaryota > Metazoa > Chordata > Aves > Passeriformes > Thamnophilidae > Willisornis > Willisornis vidua. Next base: position 50,634 of record JAJPCS010000371.1, on the reverse strand, counting down.
TTAGAGAAGTATTAGATAAGAAACAGTGGCGTTTTTTCAAATCCAACTACTGCTGAACACAGTAGGGCACCTCATTTAGTGGCACTTGTGCCTTGCCGGCAGTTTTTCCCGTTTTTACCCCTCACCAAGTAGTTTGTTTAACCCAACCCGAATGCCTGCACGTAACCGAAAAGCTCCAGTTTGCTACTCAAAAGTAGCACCTTAAAAAGAAGAGGCAGAGAGCAATAATGGAGCAGTCAACGAGGAGATAAAGGTCAAGGTGTTTCGAAGTGCTGTGGGATGGCCTTCTTTGATTCTAGGGGATGTGGTAGCTCCTTTTTGTGGATATTTGGAATTTACACCTGTTCTCACTTGTTTCAAGTTCGAAACCCGCAGCTTTAAGGGGTACCATGTGGCAGTGGGTGCGGAATAGCCGTGTCGCGTAACACAAACTGCGTGTGAGAAGGGGAAAGGAACGTTACTCCTGCTTTGCACTGCCCCATCTGCATTAATACTCGGTCCTGGGCAGTGGATGGGGTGTGTAAATCCCTGTTGTAGCCCCTTTAACTGTGTGTTGATGCTTGGATGGGGGACCACAGGAGATGCAGCCCATGATTCTGTGATAAATCCCGGCTGCTGGAGCGTGCCCTGTGTGTGCGCGAAGGCTCTGCCGTGCTGGGCAGGCTGCAGTCCCTGCGGGCACCGTGTGCTACCCGTGCCAGCCTCCCCGAGCCCTGATGTCCCTGCTTGCTGTCCC
>JAJPCS010000371.1:23722-49498 GCA_021164005.1 Willisornis vidua nigrigula | reverse complement strand
GGTACCCGTGCCAGCACCCCCGAGCCCTGCTGTCCTTCCCTGCTGTCCCTCCCTGGTACCCGTGCCAGCCTCCTCGAGCCCTGCTGTCCCTCCCTGCCATGTCCCCGCTCTGCGCTTGGCGCAGTGTCCCTCGGCGCGGGCGCAGCAGCGATCGCCGTGCCAAGGAGCGGGAGGGAGGGAGAGCGGCGGGTCCTTTGGAGGTCGCCGCTCCTCCCGCTTCCCTTTGGCTCCCTCCTCGGCACGGCAGGCTCGGGCTCGAAATGCCCGGGGATGGGATGGCACATTCTGCCCTCCGATGGATGAACCCTGAGCGTGGCTCGTGTCGCTCCTCTCTGTCGTGCGGCGGAGGGGCTGATGGTCGCTTTGCAAAGCCCGGATTGGGAAGTATCAGCCGCCCTCTGGGGTAGCCAGCGTGGCATTTTCACTGGTTAAACTGGGTTCAGGAGGTGCTCCTTGCCTGAAGTGCGCCGCTCTGTAAAAAAAGCAAGGACATCCTTGTGGCTGTTCCATTATGCATAAGTGAATCAAAGGTTACATGATCAGAATTAGCCTCGAAAGATAGAGACGGACTGATTATCAAGTCCTTAAGATAATCACTGACTTAAACTATTAAGTGTATGGTGTACCCTGGCAGTGTTTTCCTGATAACTGTCAGTGGCCATTAGGGCAGTAAGAGGCACCTCTGCCTCTCCCTCGGGGGGTCTGAATGAAGCTGGCTTCTTAAAAGAACACCCCTGTGAGGAAACCTCGGCCCCGGCATTTATCTTGGGTTAATGTGTATGAGGCGTTAATGAGCCCGATGAGGCACTCCCTGAATCAGGGCAGGAACCTGAGGGGCGCTGCGAGCAGCCGCCCTGGGAAATACTCCCTGAGTAAACCAAATTTATGCCATGGAGGGGGAGGATGTGCACGTTTCAAAGTTGTCCTTTCAGCCACAGCTGTCAACAGGTATTAATTGCAGTCACTTCCTCACTTCTCCCTGTACATTTCTTATCTGAGCTTCTTACTGTGTAGATCTAAGTATGGAGCAAATTGGTGGCTTTGAAATATCCTCACTAAAAAGTGTTTTGGTTTTTTCGCTTTTTTCCCTCGCGCCTTGCTGACCGTTGTGTAAGTAGTACTGATACTTATCTTTAAAATGAGGTGGAGGACTAAAGAGATGCTTTATTCCTTAAGTCCGACTTCTCTCCTTGATTCAAATCCAAGGGCACTGTCTGTAAGCTCTTGTAAGGCTGTCGCAGTAGATTTTGAGTGTGGCAGAGCACCATCCTTTTAGTGTTTTCCTTAAGTCCAGGGAATAGTTCTTGTACAGCTGTTTGGACAGTAAATTTCTGGTGATGTGAAGCAGTTTGAGCTGTTGTAAAATGCACATGATTGCCAGCTGGGGAGGCAAAAAGTCTTCTAAGGATGATGGAGATGATGCAGCCCCGTGTAAATTCTGTGCCGAACTCCTTGATCCTGTGTTTGGGCTCTGAAATAGGTTTTAGGCACAGCTTTTCCCCCACCCCAGCATTTGATGCTTTGCTTCACAGTAAGTGTTGCCTGAGCTTCCCAGGTCCCCACAGTCACAGATTTGTAACCTCTGGTCTCAGATGCCCCGGTAGGACTGAGCTGGTGAACAACTAACAGGTTAATGAACTTTCAACAGGTTTTGTGGTTTTAAATACTCAAATTTATTGTACTCCTACTTCTATTGGAACATCTAAATCAACAATATTTGACTTGAACCTGCGGGGGTTTAACTGAGTGTCACTTCCAAGTTTTGGGGAATGACCTTTCATATAGGACAAATAATGAGGTAGTGCTTTTCCCCCTGTTTTTCCTGTTTAAAACACAAGATAGGGATTTATTTCCAAAGGCATGTGGGGTTTTTTCTGTAGCATTTGGATACCAAGTTCTGTAATGTGGGGAATGAGAATGTGGTCAAAGACAGCTGGTATTTCAGAGCAGCAACCCTAATTACTAATATTACTGACTAAAGGTAATTATTAAGGCAGCTTTTTAGGTGTCCTAGTTGCTTAAAAGTTAAGTGGCTAATTTGTTTGTGGTTAATATGCTCAGGAGAGGCATCTCCCTGAGCCTTCCCAGGCTGCTCACAAACCACCTGGGCAATCCCAAGTGGAGGAGCACAAGGGGAGAGTAGAGAGGTCTTGGTGAGGGATGTGAGTTTTAAACAGGATCAGAAACCAGCTGATCTTAGGCTTGTTGTTAAAGAATGGGTGGTGAGTGGCCTGTTTACACAAGTATTGAATAAAAATATACATGTATTATACATATGTATTTATATATAAGTCTTTAAAAAGAGGAGGGAAGGAGGGAAGGCCCAGGAATAAAGAAAAGCTTTTTTGTCTGAAGAGCATATGAAGCAATTGCAGTTGTTAAATCAAAGCTGCAGGTTAGAGTTGTATGTTCTGCCATCCACAGGGCACAGGTGTCACACTGGAACGAGGACCTAAATCAGGTTATACTGTGGGTTTATGGAAGGGATCTATGTCAGTGTCTGTAATGCAGAGGTTTGGGTTCTTAAAGCTTCTCTTTAATTTTCTTCTTACTGTATTTGCTGCAGTTGAATCTGACCTGATGTTCTATAGACAGAGCAAGTACAAATAGTGTCCATGCTTGAAACTGGGTTTTTTCCTAAAGAGTTGTGGAGTTTCTTGCTATATATGGAGCTACTGAAAGTGTAGGAGAGTCGGTAAAACCTCAGTCTGTGTTTACATTTGGTAATCATCAACCTTCTGTGCATGCTCCTGAGCTCATGTTTAGGAAAGTGGCCTTTTGGGGTGGTTTTTAACAGCAAGTTGCCTCTGGGGTAACACCAACAAGGATTTTTGACTTGGATCCTGAATTTGAGGATAGCTCTGCTGCTGTTCTCTGCAGTGGTTTGGATAACCTCTCCTGAAGGACAAGCTCCTTGTTTTCCACTCCTGCCATGGCATTGCAGGACAAGGTTGCTTTCCCAGGGAGCGTGCCAGAGCTCTGGTGAGTAATGGATTTCTGACAGGAGCCTTGCAGCAGGGAAGCACTTGGGTGGCACTTTCCTGCCTGACCTCTACTTTGGGGTAGACTGTTCTCAGAGGCTTCACTGGACACTCCTGCAACTCCACAGGGAAGGGAGGGAAGGACAGACAAAACCTTGGGATGCTGCATTTCCTGACTGCTTTTCAGGGTCAGCTTCATTTCTCTTCCAACTTAAATGGACTTAACATCCAACACCATCAGAGTGTTTAAATAGGAAAAGACAGGTCAGGGATTGAGAAAATACAATATTTTAGGCATTGGAAAGCTTCATAAGGCTTTAAAGTTGTTAGTTTTTTTGATTTCCCAGTGAGTTTTGGTAAGCCAGCTATACAGTGTGTACATGTATTGGAAATATTGGTGAGAAATGTGAAGGGGAGGTATTAAACAGGACTGGATCTGTGTCTGATATTACTGAAGGAGGACTCTGTCAACAGCCTTGTTATTAATGTGTGGTGACAGTGCACTTGGTAATGCTTGGGGTCCTGATAGAGGACAGTTCAGTTCATAGTTTGTTTCCCAGCTGATAATAGTCAGCAAGAAAAGAGGGATTGAGTCTAATGCCATGTTCCCAGTGTGCTTTTTAATGAGTATGAGGTATTGATTTGGGAATTAGTGTTTTCTGTGCTAGTATCAATTACCAAATGCAAGAAAGTAGTGTGAATGTTCACTGTATGGACTTGTTATATGGTAGATCTCATTACTAAAATCCAGGGGGAAAAACCATGAACTTGCCATTAATCCAGAGGGAAATGAGAGGTTGGGAGCATCTTGTCCTTACTGGGAATGGTGTGTCTGCACCTAATTGAACTAGGTCTGTTGTGGAAAGGAACAAGCCCTGGTAAATGGGATGAGCACTTTGCCTGATGGACACAGTTTTGGCAAGGTGGGAATTGAGTTAGTGGGAAATAAACCTCTGGAGTGTGATGTGGAGCCCCCAGAAGCAGCTGGGTTTGTGGAATCGGGGAGGTCTGAGCCATCCTCTGCCTCACCCAGTTGGGAGTTCACTGTGATGGGCCATGTCCTTTGCTCCTTAGAGCAAACAACTCCTACTTTTGGTTGTAAACTGAGTTACAAATCCATGGCAAGTAAATGCAAAGCCTCCTTTGCCTCAGTGAGCGTTTCTCGGGGTTTACTGTGGGTCGTCGGCTTGTTTTAGAACTTTCAAGTTATATGATATGACCTTGTTTGTTTTGTGACAGTAAAGGTTGTGTAAGAGTATCTGTATGACCTCTGACCACCTGTAAAAATGTATTTATAGAGAAATATACCACTGAAGAAGTGCTATTTAGCAGATGCAAAAAATGCTCTGTGTACCTTTCTGTTGATCATCAACCATCTCCTTTCTGAACCTGGCTCAATGTGGCTTCTCTTTTACTTTGAAATAGATCTCATTTTGTCTGCTCTGAGCAGCATTTTATAGGGGAAGTTGCATGGGATGCCTGTGCTCTCCCTTGGGGAGAGGGTGGGTTGCAACCATATTTGAAGAACAGGCATTTGTGCTACTCCACATTTGAATCGAGCAGCTGAACAGGGAAAGCCTCGGCCATTAAACCCGGTTATGTTTGTATTTGTGCACTTTGTTTATGTGGAACAAAGCTCAGTATTAGGCACCACTGGTTACTGCCAGCTGGGCCCTCACTCTGCAGTCCCAGCTGTGCCTTTAGCATGAATCCTGCAAGGAATGGCTAATGAGGAGGCCAGGCAGAACAAAGCTCACACAGTGGGGCTGCCACAATGGCATTCCTGTCTCGGAATGCTCAAAAGGTTGATTTTATTTCTGTAGTCCTCCCCCTCGTGCCTATAGCACAGCACAGATCAGTAAGTGCTGCTGCTCCCTATGGAAGCACAGGCTCTTCCAGTGGTTTTCCCCAAGAACATGAATTTGCACAGAAGTTACATGGAAACAGGCAGGGCTGGGCACAGTGTTGTGTTGAGGGTCCTTTAAGGTTTCCAGGCCTTAAGGTGAAAAGGTAATTAATGTATGTATGAGGTGATGTTTTATTGTCAGTGTAGGTAAAGCTGTAACTGGATGGAATGCAAAGCTCAGCCACAATTCAGCACAGAACCTGAATGGGCTGTGGTAGCTTTGCCAGGTTTTCTGTCTTTCCTGTGGGCTCCTCATCTGAGGGGAGGTCCTGGTGAGGGAGGTGTGATGTGCCCACCTGGAGGTGCCCACTGATCCTCTGGATGAGCTTCTCCACTTCTGTCATGGTCTGGACAAAACAGCCTCATTCAGGTAATTTTGGAAGTACCTCTCCAATCCCAGCCTTTTCAGCATTTCAACATTTCTGGAAAATCCAAGTGTGCACCTATGTCCAACTTAATGCTCCACTAATGTCAGCTTGTTTTTGTGGGAAATCACAGACAATAATTATACTTCTAATGCACATAATTGTGCTCAAGTTCTGGTGTAAATTTTTATTAGAATTTCTGCTGAAAGTGTTTTTTGCTTTCAAGTTAGTGAGGTTTTGGGGGTTATAATTCCTTATGGCTTGATTCCTGGCTTGGAAGGGGCAAGGCTGTTCCTAAGTCACTGCTGAGTGTGCCAAGTTGGCAGTGGAACTTGGGCAAAGCTTTATTTGCTGCCTGTGCTGGGACTTAAACTGAGGCAGGGGCTTTTCTTCCTAAAGAAAATCTGCAAATAGTTACTTTTTTGGGGGAAAAAAGAGGAGTAGGTGTTCTGTTCCAGTCACTGAAAGAGAACCATTTAAAGAAATGTATGTCTTGAATTAACTGCAAAAGTCAAAGGTGTTTCCTTCTCTGTTCAGCTGAGGTTTGAAGCACTTTGAGGAGGGTTTAATGCAACATGTTGTGTAATAACCTCCCTCCCCAGATTTCCTCTGTGGATTGGACCTCAAAAGTTGTGATTTCCTTTGCTTGTGTTTAAAAACAAAACAACAAAAAAAACCAACAAAAAAATCCCCCGGAGTTTGCAGTAAACCTGAAAATCATTTCAAGTGGGCGAAAGGAGGTCGCTGTGCTGCACGCCAGGAGCTGTGAAGTGCTGCCCGGACAGGGAAGGCTGATTTTAATGAGGGCAGCTCTAATGACTCATCATCCTGACTCAGGGCCTTTTCATACAGAGCGTAATTAGATCGGGACGGCGGAATGAGCTGGAGGTCAAAAGTGTAAGTGGATTTAAGGAAAAGAAAGGGGTGAGCTCGTGGGGGATGAGCTTGGGCGTCTGTGAGGGTTTTTGGCTGACACTGGATCCAACAGGGCTGGTGTTGGGGCTAATACAGCCCTAATGAGTGCAAGGTGACTGCAGGCTGTGCAGTTTTAGGCACACAGAATTGTCCTGTGGCATCAGTGTGTGCTCTCCCAGGTTCTGGGAGCACAGCTCCAAGCTTGTATTCTGCTAAATTACAGACAAAAATGTGGGCAATAAAATCAAATACAGAGCTGTAGTAGTTCTGTCCGAGTACTCAGTGTGTTTCATGTGCCAGGATCACAGCCTGCCTCTTATCTGCTCTATCACTGCTACACCTTGTACACTACACAGAGAACAAGGAAAGTACAAGGAAATACTCAGCCTTTGTGCTGTGGCCCAGCTAATTTGTCCCAGGACATTCAGATCTGCCTGAAAACCCAAGGCCTGTGAATGCCGCTCACTTGGGTCCAGTTTCACTTGATCTTCAGTGTAGAAAGTCTGTGCTACAAAGCTGTCAGGAGAAATAATTATCAGGAGTTCAAGAACAATGGGCTTGTCCAAGTCACAAACTCAAGGAGCTCTCCAAGGAGGCAGTGCAAGTTCCCTGCTTGCCATTTCCTGGTTTTCCCCCAACTCCTGTGTTTCCAGTGATGCTCAGTGATCCCACCTAATCAAGGCTCTGCTGTGCTGGAGTTAAGAGAGGAGGATGCAAGGAGAACTCTGATCCTGAGCAGTCTGTGGTTGATGCTGAGCAGCCCATGCACAGCAGGGATGTCCAGCACGCCCTGGGGAAGCAGGTGGGGAAGGGGCTGCAGATCAGAAGGCACATCAGCAATTCCTCATACTGACAGCACAATGTCAAGCATAAGCAGAAGTTGGGCAAGAACCTTTCAGATGATGCCAAAATACAAGCTGAGTTCAAACTCTCTGGATGTTCTGGAGTTTGGCACAGGATGGTTTTGAGCCTGTGTGAGGAATCAATGATGTTCTAATCCAGCTTTCTGAAAGTAACTCCAAAGATGATTTAAGGTTCTTTTTACTTCTGGTTTGGCTTAGTCAGGCATCATCCAGCTCTGGCCTGGATATTAAGATTCAGTTGGTACAAACTGGTTTATTTTGTGTTCTGTTTATTCTTTAACGTAATCCTGTTTAATACAACAAACAAATCCCATCTTTTGAGCCTTGAGGATCTTGCCTTGCCTGTCAAGTGTTTCAGTTGGCCTTGGTGCATGTGATGTTCCACAGAGCAGTGGGATTACCTTCAAAGGGAAGGATTACAGAGGTTTGGCTGTGAAACCAGGCACAATGACACAGAGCAGGTTGCTTTGCTGTTGCACAATAAGGAAGTGCAAGGTCCTGTTTGTAGGTCACTCTCATTCTATGGTACATGGTCAAGTTGCTTTCTTTTCCTCTATACATAAAATTTTTAATAGCCATTTGTTGCTGTAGATGGGGATTTTTGAAGGTTATTTTAGAAATTCTGTTTTAAGGAAATATTTTATACTTTCTCTGTTAACATAATAAAGTGTAATATTTACTTTGTGATGCATCAGAGTTGTGAAGTGTCAGGGAATGTCTAATTAAGCACAGAGGAGCAGTAGCCTTGGGAGCTGTTTCTCAGCTAGAACAGCCTCATCTCTAGGAGGAGAAGTCATGTCTGACCAAGGAGGAGCAGTCCCAGGTAGGACTGCCTTGAAGCCAGGATCCTCCAGGATTATTTGCTCCATCCCAAGGCCAACCTTATCAGTCAAGGCTGAGGTGTTGGGCTTTTCAGAATGGTGTTGTCCCAGAGCCCAAAAAATGTTACTTTTGAGTTGTAAACTGCTCAGAACTGGCTCAAGATGTGAGTAGCTGAACCACTCCAGTGGCTGTAATTCAGTGACATTTGCAGCATGCCTTAGGTCCTTAACTAAGATTCAAGGACGAGCTTTAAATAAATCACAAAACCACTTGGAAACTTTCTGTGTCAGAAGTTCAGCCCATAATAAATGATTCAGCTTCGAGGCAGGTCACAGCCACTTCCCCTCCTTTCCCTCCTTCCTCTCCCTTCACATGAATAAAAAATAGGAGAAGAGTGCAGTGGAAGTGTGGATTTTGGAGCAAGTGGGGATTTTCTGCTGCCCAGCAGAGAGCAGTGCCCAGCCCTGCTGTGCTGTGCTGCTTTGGGGGCAGGTTGTGTGCTGGGGTACCATAGCACGGCGTTGCTCCATTCCTGCCTGCCCTGCTATTTATTTACTGCCAGGACAAGGGGCACATTGTCAGCAGGGCTCTTGATTTTCTCTTTGCTCACTTCCTATTGCTGTGCTGGCCTTTGAGCAGGCTTGTGCCTCAGCTTGATGAGACCAGAGCTGAGCCATGTCCTGAGAAACAGAAAATGTTCTTCATCCAGCTGATACATCGGCGTGTCAGGGGGATGATTTTTTGGGGTTTTTTTTTTTCATTTCCCACTTTCACCAGTTGCACTGGAAAAAACCCCAGTTCAGTCTCTTTTAAAAAGTAAAGGGTATATTTTCCTTCAGTGCAAACTCCAAGTGTGTTTCGAAGCCTTGGCTTCTTTCAAATTGTGTTGTTTTCATGCAAAAGGAAGCAAAACAAGGCTTGTCAAGTGCTGTCACTCTGGTAAAGGCTGGAAATGGCACAGCCAAGTCCCAGAGTTCATTCATGTGCTGTGCATCCAGGCTGAAACTGTGACATGGGTCTACTCAGGTTTTGCTGAGGTCAGAGGTGATGTGTTAATTAGTGAGTGTGTTAACTAGTAAAGAAGGGATCAATAGTCTCAGCTCACTGGTGGTTAATGTGGAAGCTAAAACAGGCATGGAAGGACTTCGCTGTTCATGGCCTGTGCCTTGGATTCTGAATCATCGAGTCACTGTTCCCAGTAACTTCTGGCATGTTTGCAGCTCCTGAGACTTGGCTGGTTAAGTAACCAAGGCTCCAACCACCACTCCTCCTAAGCCACGTGTACCTCGTGTTTCTGTGCTTTGCCTGTGGGGTGCTCAGTGTCCCTTTTCCCTCCCCCAGGACCTCCAGACGTGGGTGGATGGTGCTCATGAGAACGGCTTTGTGCTCGTCTCCTTCGGGGCTGGTGTGAAGTACCTGGCGGAAGACCTCGCGGATAAGTTGGCTCATGCCCTGGCCAGGCTGCCCCAGAGGGTGATTTGGAGGTGAGTGCCCTGCTGGGGGTGCTTTGCCCCAGGCTTTCCCTCTGTGCCCTCAGATTTGGGGAATCTGGAGTTGGCACTGAGGACCCGACTGCTGAGAGACACTCCATGAAAACAGTGCAGTTCCCTGGCAGGAAGGAGGAGCAGCAATTCCTGTGGCAGCAGGGGGTGTGGGATACATTCCTGTGCCGAGTTAATACCCTGCAAGGATTGGGGACAGTGGAAAGTACCTGAAGTTATAACCTTGGTGGCATAGAATCAGAGAATTGATTGGGTTGGAAAAGACCTCCGAGATCATCAAGTCCAACCCTTGGTCCAACTCCAGTCCCTTTACCAGATCATGGCACTCAGTGCCATGGCCAAGCTCAGGTTAAAAACCTCCAGGGATGGGGAATCCACCCCCTCTCTGGGCAGCCCATTCCAATGCCTGAGCACTCTCTGCAAAGAAGATTTTTTTGCTCTCCAACTTCAATTTGCCCTGGCAGAGCTTGAGCCCATCATGCCCCCTTGTCCTGTTGCTGAGTGCCTGGGACATGCTGTCATCAGTTTTGGTAAAGAAGCCACCCTAGGGCTCAAGAATCAATCCTGATGATGAAATCCTAAGTTTTCATCCCTCTTTGCCTTTACCCTCACTTTAAGTCCCTTTTCCACTCTTATCTGGGAACACAGACTTTAATTATAGTTTTTCCCACTTGGGTTTTTTTTTTCTGTGAGAAACTGGAGGAACCAAAATCTGCATGAGTCAAAATCAGTAACAAGCTTTCTGAGCTCTAAAAAGATCTTGAGTGGTTCAACTTGCTGGAAAAACTCAAAAATTGTGTAGTCAGCTCTGCTTCACGTGGAGCATCACTGATTAATTTGGAGGAGTTGGTGTGAACCATTCTTCCCCCAAATAATCAGTGTGTTCCAACTCCTGCCTGCTGCTGTGCTGTCAGTGGTGTTAACAGGCTGTTAGTGGTGTGTTCCCTGCCATCTCCTAAGGAATGTCCTCACTGCTGTGTGTAATTAAGTACCAAACCCCACTAATGAACAGGAAAATGAGAATTCTTGAGAGTGTGGCACAGAATTTGTGGTAGTTTAGTCAAGATTGCATCAGTTTTGGTTTGGGGTGGAGCCACTGTTTCCTTTGCTTGGCTTCCAGTTAATTATTGCTCCCAATTGATTTTGCTGCTTTTCTTTTGTCCTTTCATTGTTTTCCCTGGAATATTTCTCTGTAGGAGTATCCACTTATTGTACTAATTAAATCAATTTTAACACGTTTTTCTCCAAGATAGCCTTTTTTTAATGCAAACCCAACAATTCCAGTTGAAGCCTTATATTAAATGGGTTTTTTACTAGTCTTTCCTTAAAGTTTTTTCATTGTTTTTGATTTGTTAACTTGCAATCTGATTTGCTGAATGAGTTTTTGGATAAAGGAACCCACCTGCTGTTACTTTCATCATGATTTATAGAATGGGAAGATGTCTGGGACAAGGTGCAATCACTCCACCCCAGTGGCAATTTGAGATGCATAATTAAATATCTTCATATTATCAAGCAAAGATGATGTGGAGTTTTTTGGGTTCGTTTTTGTTCTTCAAATCATGGACCTGTGTCTGTGTTGGACACAGGTGGATTTACACAGACATTTCTAGGAAAGAGGGAGGTTGTCAGTCTTACACCATGATGTTAAATCAAGGAAGTCTTGATGCGCCTTTGTACACTGGTTTTAGTTGCTTTTCTGTAGCTTAGTGTAAATAATGCAGGTTCTTCACAACACACAATACAAGCCAGTTCTAAGTAGGACTTGCTTAATTGGGGATGTGCAGGTGATTATTTCCTAACTGTTCTAGTGCTCTCCAATGAACAGAATGTTTAAGTTGGTGGATGGAGCTGTCACAAAACAGCTGTAACCTGTAGTGGTCACTTCAGAGGCTTTGATAACTCAGCTTCCATTTGATGTTTACTGGTTTAGGTTTTCAGGGAACAAACCAAGGAATCTGGGCAACAACACGAAGCTCATCGAGTGGTTACCACAAAACGACCTCCTTGGTGAGTACCTGTTTGATACTCCTTATTTTCCCTTGGTTTCAGTTTGCTCTTCTGGAAACATTCTGCTGTCCTAGCAGCTACTGTAGAGCCAGGATCACTCCTGTCCTGCAAGTCACAGAGCAAGAACACGGAATTAGCATTTCCAGATGGCAGCAGAGCCTTTGTGGCTATGAGAGGCCACAGGGATATCCCTGTCTGTCTCTGGGATACCTGGCTGTGTGTGTGTTCCCAGCACAGCCCCAGTGGGTGCTGCTGGATGCAGTCAGTGTCAGTGTGTGTGCTGTGTCAGCTGGAGTGTTTGCCATAACAGTGATTGGGCAAATGACTTGTGAACAGGTAGGTTTGTTGTGGATACGGAATCGCTCCGGGGCAGTGGGACTTTTCCATTACATAAGGCTGGTACTGGGACTGGGACTGGGACTGTCAGCTCCTGCCAGCCTGGAGTGAGGCATGTGAGGCTTCAGGGAGAGCATAACATCAGCTGTCCTGTGATGAAATATCTTCTATTTCATCCTAAAATGTGCCCTGCCTTGCTCATTTGTACTGCTAAACCTGCTGTAGTCACCACCTGCAGCTAGTCTGGAGTAAGGAGTGCATATTAATTACTCCATTAATCATTTTACATGACTCATACACCTGAGAGTTTGCTTTGGCTCTTCCCTCTCTTAGTGTATAAGGAAGTAATTTAATGCATGAGGAGTTTGAGCAGAGTGGTCTTGGGGAGAACCTGGGAACAAGTTGTATTAATTTTCACTGTCTGAGTTTCAGCCATGGAAACACTGACAGATGTGTAGTACCCAGGTGCTTCAACACATTTAGGAGATAAAAATGAATTTTTCACCTCCATGCCTCTTCTGTTTCCAGGTCACTCCAACATCAAAGCTTTCCTCAGCCACGGGGGCTTGAACAGCATTTTTGAGACCATGTACCACGGGGTGCCAGTGGTGGGGATCCCCCTGTTTGGGGACCACTACGACACCATGACTCGTGTGCAGGCCAAGGGCATGGGCATCCTGCTCAACTGGAAGACCATGACTGAGACTGCCTTGTATGAGGCCCTGGTGAAAGTCATTAATGACCCCAGGTATGGTGTGAGGGGGTGTTCATGGCTTACCTGACCATTCCAAACGCTTGTGCAGTGGAATGAACCGCGTGGTGGGGCTTGTGTGTGCAGCTGGGGCTGGTCTGTGGCTGTGGGTCCTGTGCCCCAGGATTACCCACGGCTGGGCTTGCTGTGCAGGGCTGGGCTTGTTGCTCAGGACCAAAGCTCAGTTGTGTCACTTGGTCTGGTGACAGTTGCCATGGGGGGCAGAGATGTTATGGAAACCAACCTGTCCTGACTTACTCCACAATGCAGACCAAGGTCTCTTTGTGTCTGTCTGGGTTATTCCTTACTACCAGTCTGGCTGTTGTGCTGCCTCAGAGACCTGAAGCAAGACACACGTAGGGGATTTGGGTTGCAGTTTAAGTAGGCAGGTATTCACAAAGACTGGCTTAAGTCCCATTATTTGATTTAAAAAAAACCTTAAAAATATCTTCCTATTCTAGTTAATACCACCTGTCTTCAGGAATATCATTTGTGTTTACAAGGACAATATTTTAAGAACTTTTAATGAGTATTAGGACTCCAGTCTGATTTTTTTTTTGTTAATTAAGGGAATAAGCACAAGCTCAAGTTCCAGAAGTCTAATTCCAGCAAATAAATTTTCTCACTGTTACTTAAGTGTGAGGAGAGTCACTTGAGTAGTTTCTTCTGATTCTTCTGCTCTAAACACCCTTGATGTTGAGACCACCTGCAGATTAAAAGTAGTGAGGTGTGAGCTGGCAATACATTGAACTGGCTAACCCAAAATTCAGAATATGGTGGTGTTAAAAAAAAAGCTTTTCTGTCATGGGAGCAGAGTCTTCAAGTGGTGCTGGCCCTGGGGCAGGAGAGCCCTGTAGGGCTTGAGCAGCAGCGAGGGGGAATGTCGATAGAGAGACCTCGATAACATCAGTTGCATCACCGTCCCCTTGTGCAATCCCCCTCAGTGCAAAGGCAGGTCCTGGGTGAATAACCTGCCGACCCCGCCGGGAGCGGAGGAGGAATTTGACACAATCAGCCACGGGGGTGAAAAGGAAAAGCTTTTCAGGTGAAACTCCGGACGGAGCGGAAATGTCTATTGCGAAACCGGAGCCGCGTTTCTCGTCGCGCTGCATTTCTGCAGTGCCTCAGTTGCACAAGAGCATAACGTGGGGCTTTTTGCTCTCTCCCCTCCCTGTTTGTCCCCTCTTCCCTGTGTCTCTGTCCCCCCCCAGCTACCGCCAGCGGGCGCAGAGGCTGTCGGAGATCCACAAGGACCAGCCCGGCCACCCGGTGAACCGGACTGTGTACTGGATTAACTACATCCTGCGCCACAACGGAGCCCAACATCTCCGTGCCGCTGTTTACAGCCTCTCCTCCTTTCAGTATTTCTTACTGGATATTGCCTTTGTCCTACTCGTGGGTGCTGCCTTACTTTGCTATGTCGTGGCCAGGATGACCAAGTTTGTCTGCAAGCAGAGCAAACACCTCTGGTCGAGCGACAAGCACAGTGCTGTTAATGGACACTACCAGAACGGGATCCCCAACGGCAAGTATAGAAGAAACGGCCACATCAAGCACGAAAAGAAGGTGAAATGAGCCAACAGCCCCGTGTAAAGTAGCCCTGAATCAGATCAGTAATCGAATTTTATCGCTGTAACTTAGTCTAACAACTACTTAAAAACCTCAATAAGCAGTTCTAACACTCCCCTTCAGTATGTAATATTATGTGATGAAATTCTACGGAACTAAGAGAAGTCTTTAAAAAAAAAGCAAGCAAGCACAACCTAAAATGGAAAATATTTTATTCTTACTACTGATGCAGAGAGGTTATTTTGGCACTGAAGTTTTTAGAAGCCTTAATTCTCTAAAGTTCTATGAAATGACCGTATTTATGAATTTTGAGTTTTTAAAAGCTCGATGTGTGTGTCCCAAATGAGGAGAGGTTTCTTTTTATTTGCAGAGGTGTTCTCCTTTTATTTTTTTATTTTTGTGTCCATCCTTTTAGCTGAGAGAACTCTAGTGCTAGTTCTGTGTTTCCTTTGTTGAAGGTCCAACATGTTGTGTAAGAACGCTGTTTAAAACAAAAAAAAATAATTTATCCCAGTCTTGATGCAAAAAATAAGTTGCAGACTGAGAACACAGACCTTTAAAAAAATCTTAAAGAGCACTGAAGAAAAATGGCAAAAGTAGGTACTTGTTTTACTGATAAGCTGCATGACTCTTCTGCTCACTTACCAGTACTTTGGAGAAAAGGGTCTTGAGCAAGTCTACAGTAGGTCCTAATTTTAATTTAGACAAAATTTTATTTGTTGCCTTTCTCTGCATAATATGAACTTATGCCACAAAAATATTAGGGGGTTTTGTTTCAGTTCAAAATATGGCTCTGTGGGAAGTAGATTTGCATAATTAAGAAAAATAAATCAAACAACAACAACAAAGACAGCAGTAAGAAAATGCAGCCCTGTGCTTGCTGCAGGAGGTTTTGTAATGGCCCAGAGCTGTGCAGAATCAAACCACTCCTTGGGGTCTGTTGAGAAAGGAAACAACCACCAGACAACCAACACCCCACACCCCCCCAAGTTGAATGTCTTTCCTGTTAATTCTCATTAAGTTCTTTGGAAATCGCAGTGTTGTAGATGTTCTTCTTTCTTCAGTGGTTGTATCTGGGGGAAAAAAACCAAAAAACCCCAACACCAACCCAAGAAAACAGTGACCTTCTATGAGTCTGGGCCACACAATCCATGTTCCACAGAGTTGCCAATGGGAGTGGTGGGTGTCCAGCTGTGCTGGGATAGTTGGGATGGAGCCTGGCCCCCCACCTGGGGGTGTCCCCGTGTCCCCTGTGTCCCCCCTGTCCCTGCAACAACCTCCTCCAATCAGTGTGGCCCACGCGGGGCCCGACCCAAGTTGGCAACTATGAGTTTCGTTTCCGTGTCATTCTGTTTACTTGGAATTTTGCACTACACACGTTGCTTTATTTATTTGTAGTTTGAGATCCCATTGCCTTGAAGGAGAAAGGGAAGGAGCCTGGTTCTTTTGGCCTGGTGGCACTCACTAACACGGGAGGAGTTGGGAATGATGATGGGATGCTGAGCTCATCTTCATACACAGTGATGCAATATTTCCCTCGCCATCCCATCAGGAGCCTCGTCCTATAGCAATAAATAACAGTGCAGATGTTTCTAATGCACAGTACAGCTACTTGTACTGCTCTCTGAATACTTGAAGAAAATGGTGTTATAAATAAGCCTATTATTAGCTATTCCTTTTTACAATCTTGCAGTTCGTGGCAACTAAAGGAGCACACAGAGGCGATGAGTGGTGGGATGGGGAGAAGACTTCGAGTGTATGAATGACTTGGTTTAAACATGGGGGAGGTTTTGGCATTAAAGAAGGTACAAAAGCACTGACCGGATGATTAAGCATAATTTAATCTCCACTGTGATAAAACTTAAGCAATAAACATGGATTTAATAGAGAAAATTGGTGGTTGGAATTATGTTTTTGTTCAGTTGGATGGTGATTATTTCACAGCACCTGCTGTGTGGGAATACAAAACTGTGGATGGTTTTTAGGACACACATAACACTTTTTACTGTGTGCTGTGGTGCATGATACATAACTGAAATCAGAAGTTACTTTCTTTTGAATGTAGACTCATTTCCTGTAGGAGCTTTGAATCAGCTGAGATGCAAAATGCTGAACTACCTTTCTCTAAGACAGTTGAAATTTGAAGTTTGGGCATCCATGGCCAAGTGGATTTTTTCTTTTTTTTCCCCACTCCACATATATTGTACTCATTTCTTCAAAAGCAGAACTGAAAGGTTTTTCCCTGTGATGTTTGAGATGATGGATTCCTTGGGCAGTCTCTGCAGATACAAACATGCTGCAATTCTGTTTCAGGAAGAGGCAGCTGCTGCTTTAATTGTATTGCCAAACTTCTGATGGGTCTGACCCACCTCAGCTAAAGCAATACCAGTTGTGTTTCAGCTTCATGGTGGAGTTGAAGTGTGAGCTGTACTGTGATTTCACTTCCCTCTTTGCTGTAACAATTGAGTATTCTGTGTTTTGAGACACAGAATTTAGCAGTGAGGGGTGTTGGTGCCCAGCCCGTGTTGAAATCAGCCCGATGGCTGAAGGAGTGTTAAAACAAGTGTTGAAAAACACATGTGTGACTCCAGACTGCATCACAGGAGTGAGTCTGAGGCTTTACTCACCTGAAGAATTGAATATTTTCATTGAATGGAGAAGACAGTCTTGAAACTGAAGTCACCTTCCAGGACCGTGTTCTGCTGCTCTTTGGTAAATACCACGCCTGAGGCTTATTTATCCTGATGAAAATTACACTTTTCAGTGGGCAAAACCACATTTATTCATGGGTGGGTGTGTGTTTTCTCTCCTAAACTAAAACAACCAATGCTCAGTCTTATTTCATTGTAAATAATCTCCTAAAACTGGCAGGTTATTGAGATAGTGGAGCTAAGTACATAGGTACAGGCACTGGAGAAACTTCTGGAACAGAAATGATTGAAACTGAGATTGGGAAACCACAGAGTGCTGGAGGTGAAAATGAGTTGTTCCTTTTGAAATCAGGAAGAATTCCTTGTCCCACTTGGCCTGACAGGGCTGTGCAGTGTAATAATTAACTTGAGAGGTGTAAGCAACACTTGGTGTTCATCTGTGCTGGTTTTACAGGAGGATCCAGAGTTACATCAGGTGTTCAAAACCATCTGGGGCAAAGGAGAAGAAGGAGAGAAGACAATGAGTCAGGGGCTCACTGGAGATGAGCTGTGTTGGTCTAAAGATGTTCAGCATCCTCTTGGTGTTATTTCTGTTTCTCATAGCAGGGATAAACCCCAAGTTTTTCAAGTTGAGTGCAGAAGGATGCACTCAATTCCTTGGGTGGCTTGAAAGGAAGAACATGTTCCCATTGCAAACACAACCTTTTTATCATGTATCTGCAGGTTAGTTTGAAATAGTAATCTCAGATACAGGCTTGAAGGAAATTCCCTTCTTCAGCTCCTGTGAGGTTTAGAGCAGGGATAAGAGTTCTCAGCACCAGGAGATGCCCACTGAGAAAACTCTCATAAAGACAGCAAATATAATAAGTAGAGTTCCCTAAGGAATTAACACATTTGCCTGTATTTGAGGTGGTTCTCTCTTGTGCTCTGCTTTTCTAATGGTAACTTTTATGCCCTTCTTTTCCAGATGCTTCTGTATCTTCCTTTTTTAGAGCAACAGCCTTTCTTTCTGGAGCTGTTGTGCACAGTTTGAGGATACCAACTGTTGATTTGCCACTTTCCCAACGCCCCCTTGGAATTTACCCACCCTCCTGATACTCCTTTGCAGGATAACTGTCCAGGGGACACCAGCACCATGCCAGCAGCTATTCCAGCAGGTCCATCCCAAATTTAGAGAAGGTCTCGATCATTCCCATGTCCCAGAAGTCCTGGTTGGCCTCTCTTGGCTTTCAGGTGGAGGTGGACTCGCCCCAGGGAATGTTTCCAAGCTGAGATTTAACTTTGGTGCTTTGATTTCACTGCAGATAAGGCCTTTCAACACTTGTGAGCTCACACATGAGCTTCCTGATGAAAGAAATGTTTATCTGGCTGTTCCTTTCTGTTGTTTTTGGCTCAGCACCTTCTGTCTGGTCTGGGAAAAGGTGCCCTGTTGGGTCTTTCAGTGACACTGAAAAAAGTGTGACAAGAAGATGAATGAATTGAAATCTGCACAACTTACTGGAAAAAAGTTTGGGGTTTTTTTAGATAAAACAATAGGAATTTGGAATATGATTGATTGCAAAGGGAACAGGTTTTTTTCCTGGGTTTCATTGCTTGGGTGCAAGAGCTTTATCCGTTCTTTTTCAAGGTCTCCTTGCCCTGGACTGCAGCTTGTGCCTCCTCCTGTGTGCAGACACATCTCTGGGTGGAGCTGCACCAGAAACCAAACCTGTGAGAAGATCCAGGTGAACAGTAACCCCTGGGAATAAACCCCACTGTTTGTTTCTGTCTTTCAGAACAGCCTCAGAGAAGCAGCTGGAGCCAGTGGAGAAAGCAGGGGGTAAGGAGTGACACACAGTGAGGGGCAGGGACTGTGCACCTCATGGCTTTCCCAGAGAGGCAAATGAGTTCACATCTGTGGGTGGCACCTGAAAGACTCATCAGCTCCCTCAATTTTTTTGTTTGGTTGTTTTTTGCTTTTTTTAATGAAGTATTTATTTAGTGGGTGTTAAGGGAAGAGTGGAAAACAATCCAGCCTCTGGTGGGATTTCTGTAGAAAATTAAGTGTGTGGGGGTGAAAAAAGGCTTTTAGTTAAGAAGGTTAAAGTAACATTATGGGTAGAACAATCTTGTAGGAGTAACTGTCACTGATGAAATCATACAAAACCAACTTTCTTTAGGACATGTTATTCTTGGACCTGTAACCAACCTGCCACTACTTTCTTGGATCACTCCTTAATCCTCAGGAAATAGCCCATTTTTGGCTTACAGGAAGAAAATTAGAGTCTATTCAGAGGAGACAAAAAGTATCTCCTTCCTCCAGCACCGGTTGGGGAAGGGCCACCTTTGCTGTTTAGGTGGAGGCGGCCTGTGAAACTTTGCTGTTCTGGAGGGTGTTCTGAAGGGGCTGCAGAGCTGGGACAGGTGGTGGCAGGGGACAGCTGAGGCTCCCTGGGCCCCAGGAATCAGAGGAAAGGCTGTGGATCTTTGGGATGGAGCCCTGTGTCTCTCCTTTGGGCACAGACCCAAACCACTTCACCAGGTGTGTTCCCATGGACGGCTCCTGGGCAGTCCTGCTTCCCTGGCTGTGGGAGGGAAGGTTGGGAATGCTGGACACTTGGTTGTGCAGTGGAAGCCACGCCATGTGCCCCTGTGGTGAGGGCAGTGCTGCTGTGTGGGTGGTGTGGGAGCACAGCCTGGCACTGTCCAGGTCAGGTTAGAAGGGAAGTGTTACCAGTCAGGCTGGAGGCATTTCAGTAACACATAATTTTGGCCACTCTTGTGGTTTATCTTCCAAGCCTTGAGCCCATAACCTCCAATACAGTTGAAATGGGGAATTTTGACTTTTCTGTTATCACCATGGTCTTTGTGAAATGAAGGCTGAGCTGTGGGTCCCCCTTCTGTGTCCATGCACAGTTGGGGAGCCAAGAGATAGTTCCCTCAGCCTCCTGTATCCACCTGGTTTTCAGGAACTGCCCAGTGCAGAACAGTCAGTTCTCAGGCTGGGAGGTCTGTGGGAACACCCTGTGCAGTCCCTGCCCACTGCAGGGCCATGGGAAGGTGTGCCAGGAGCTGTGCCACAGATCATTATCCTTTTCCAGGTACCAGTTGTGCAAAGCCAACCTGTACATTCCTTACTTCCATCTTTGGTGGCGTTCCATCGAGCTAAATGCCAATATTCCTGCAGCTGCTGGAGCATTGCTGCCTTTATTTGCATTTTTCTCCTCATGCTTGGCCTCAGTGTGAGAAACAGAGACACAACCACTTTCCAGAAAAACCTGTGCTTGGCAGGAGTTCCCCTCCAGCTCCCCCGAGCGTGTCCCTCAGGATGGTGTCCAGAGGGTTTGGATATCTCCAGGGACGAGGCTCCCCAGCAGGGTTCGGTCCTGCCCGTGCTGCTCTTTGCTCTTGGCACTGCTGAACCCCAGCGTTTGTTGACACTGAAGGGATCGATTTCAGGAGGGAGAGGCCAATTCCCAGCTCGTTGTACAGCCGGCACACAAAGGCCGGGAGGAGCTGAGGTTACACAGCAACAGGAGGGAAAAAAGGGCTTGGGAAGGTGTTTCAGCCCAGGAATTATGAGACAAAACACCTGGGTAGAAGTTGCTGGGAGAATATGGAAGATCCAGGGCCAAACTGGACACAGGGTTGGAGCAACCTGGCCTAGTGGAAGGTGTGTCTGTCCAGAGAATGACATGGAATCTTTCTGGTCTCTTCCCACCCAAACTGCTCAGTAATTCCATGTCATTCTATGGCTTAGGTTGGTGCTTTTCAGATTTTGATCATGGATCAGAGCAGTTGTTTAAATGGGGTTACAGGAGGAAAAAGCTTCTTGGTTTCACCCTGGAGCTTGAGAAACTTGCAGGCAGCCTGGATATTTTTTTCCACTTTTCTGAGCATTTCTGGGCTTGGAAATAGTAATTTTCCAGCATCACCTTTGCTTCCTTGTAGCTGTTTCAAAGGATGGCTTTCCTCAGAAATTGGTGCTGGTTTGCTTTTTAAGGACACTGTACAAGGCATAAACCAACCCAAAAACCTGTTGCTAAGGCTGAGGTCATGTTTTTCCTTGAGAAAAGCCCAATATACGACATTACTTGAAATTTGCTTTAATTTGTCTTTCTCATTAGAAATAGGATGAATATTTATCTTGAGGGGTGGAGGAGGAATAACAAATGTGTGCATCCCCATCTGTGTGTGTCCATGCATCATGTCCTTGGTGCCAGCCTGGAGCTGCTTTTTCCAGGTCTGGAATCACCATTATCCCACGGAGGTTATTCCTGCAGCAGCGCTGCTTTCCTGGGCACAGCCTGTTGGAGATCCGCTGCTTCCCCTCCCTTTATTTTCCTTTTTTCCTCCTTTTTTTCCAGCCCTCTCCTGCCGCGCTCCATCGCCGGGGCTGCGCTGCCATCTGGTGGGAGCCGGGAAGGAGCATCCTGCTCCCTGGGAAAAGGGGCTTCTCTGCTGTCTCTCGGGGCCGTGTGAGCTTCAAAAAACCCCATCAGCAAACAAATATCCGCCCAAAAAGGAGACAGCCAAAGTTGTTGGTGCCTCCTTGGGAAGGGGGTTTATTGGATGTGAAATTACTTGACTATATATTACTAATGGATAATTCAGCTGGGATTTGAGCCCTGCTCTATCTTTTCCCTTGCCCCTAATAATATCTATAATGAATCAAGTGGAATCCTTCACGTGTTACCTTTGGCCCGCAGGATCCCTGTGGTTTAGGAATGTATTTTCCCACTAATTTGCCACATTTGTAACTCCACGTTGTGAAAGTCTTTGAGCACAGAAGGCAAAAGTCACAGCCACTAATAGACCTGGAGTTGAAAGCTGGGGGAAGACAAGGATAATACTGACTTTCCCTTAGGAGAATGTGAAATGACCTTTTTTTTACAGGGAATCTCCCTGGCGAGTACTAAGTGCTGTTTTTGTTCCTGGCTGTTTCCTGGGATGGTGCTGTGTCTCCAAGGAATGAATGGGGTTTTTCCCTGGGATGTAACCTGCTCCGGAGTAATCCCAGCTCAGGGTGAGCTTCCAGGACAGAGGGAGAATCACAGCCACTTTTCTGAAGCGTCAAAAGGGGTAATATCATCCCTGTTACCATTCCATGGAGCTCCCTCTGTCCTGTCTGTACCCGAGCGGGGCTTGAGCGCTGCCCCAGGGGGTGGCTGGGGGCTGAATCCCACCAGCTGCAGTCCTGCAGGAATTGTCCCAGTCCTGCGGGAATCGCCCCGGCCCTGCCCCTGCTGTTCCTCGCAGTGGGCACGGCGGGAGCTGCCCGAGGTGACACCGAGCGCTGCGCGCGAGCGGCGAGCACAAGGCTGCGATTATTCGGGGTCGCTGCTGCGGGTGCCCCGCGGCACAAGGGCGCGATTCAAGGGCACAGCCCCGGCCCGGGGATGGGATTGCAGCCCCTGCCTTGTGCCCGGGACGGGGCCTTGTTCCCCTTGTTCCCCTGCTCTGCAGTGGTGTCAGTTTTAGGGCCAAAGAGAAGAAAATCTGGATGTTAACGCAGCTGAGAAAGGAGCTAGTGATGGCAAGGGAAAGTGATGTCAAGTTACAGCCAGGATGTGCAGGTTGTAATTTATTTTCTGTTTGGGAAATCATGTCCATGTGTGCACACATAACCCCAGAACACCAACTTATCTCAGCCTTGACAAATTAGGCAGAGCTGGTTTTGGGGTGTGCAAGGTTGTGTCTTACCCCTTAATTCTGTTGTGTCCTCCCTCTCAGTGGTGTGCATGTTTTTAACCCCCTGAGGTTTTTAATTGAGGAATTCATCACCTTCCAGGGTGGGAAATTGTGGCCAGCTCAACCCAAGGCAGAAATGAACACTTTTTCTCAGTATGTTCCTTTGCAAGATTAATATAAATTATATGGAATAAATGGTATAGTAAGTAGTGAATACTGAGGGACAGGTGGCAGCTCAAGACTTGAGGGTATTCCTTTCCTCTGTCCTGACTTGGGAAAGATGCAAATGCTTCCCAGAGTGGAAATCACTGAATATCATAAACAATGTGTCGTTCCTGATAAATTAACACACTCCTCAAGGTGACTTTGAAGTTGTTCACAGCATCAGTGGATTGTTAAATTGCTTTTCTGTGACATCAGTGCTCAAACCAAATGAATTCTGCAATATTTTTATAAGGAAATTAAAAGGTGGGTTAATACATGAAAGGTTGAACAGGAATTTTGCTTGCCTGGACATTGCTTGTTTAATAAGTGCCTGGGAGTGATTCTCCTGAGATATTGGATGTGTTTCAGTGCACAAGTGGAGGGAAGACACTCCAGATTTCTGAGCTTGAGCAGCACCTCAGGTCTTTCAGCAGCAGAGTTCAGTCAGGCCATCAGAGAAGTGAAGGGGTTTTATTCCAGCTTCTTATTTCCATTGAATCCTTATATCAGGGCAGGATATTGTGAGATGATTCCTAGGATTCCCTTGACACTCTTCCTCCTGATTTTGTTTACTAGAACAAAACCACATATTGACAATGATGCTTTTTGCTTCAAGCTTCAGACTGTGCTGTTTGACTGCTTATATATAGGAAAAATTATTCCAGAGTAGATGAACCCACATCCTCAGGACAGCCTGAAGCTTCAGGGACTGGATTCCACTCACAGGAGTATTTAGCCTGTTAAAAAAATCTGCCCTGCAAAGGCAGAAGCTGCAAAGCAACAGGTCCATTGTGGCATTTGGGAGAGGATAAAAAAGCTGGAGAGATTCCCCAAACTCTCACCCTTCTGGAGTGGACTCAGATGTTTGAGGTGCAGGTATGATGGGTATGTGTTGCATCCCAGGTACAGAGTGTTTGATACCTGCAGTGATGGAGGGGCTCTTTAGGACTTGTAATGCCTTTTGCAATGTCTCTTGGTGTCTTAACAGGCTCCAGGCTGGAAGTGCAATCTGTGAAAAGGTGTGTGAGGTGGTTGATGAGTACAAATTGCTGCACAGCACAGGCATGTGAGGCTGGAGAGTGCAGGACAGAGGCAGTTCTGCCTTGCAGACCGAGCAACTGGGCTGGGAAATTCAGCAGAGGGGTTTGCAGCCCTGTCACCTCACCTTGCACTGCTTGGGGTTCTGCTGTGGGCACACTGAACAGAGGAAGATGCCCAAAGAGGTAAGAAATCCCCTGTGACACAGACAAAAAGTTATAGGAAGATTTGAGTGCAGGAGCTGGTGTGGCTGTGGAAAAGCCTCCGGGAAATCCAAATGACAAGAGGGGATGCCCAGGAGGAGCCCCAAGTGTGGCTGGGGGGCACCTGAGCAGGTGAGAGGGAACAGAAAGCATCCTGGACACTGTCCATTCCTGCCAGGGTCATCTGGAACCTTCTCACGTGCCTCAGACAAGCCAAACCTGCTTCCCCTGTGTAGGAAAATGTGACTTTCACAGGCTTGGAACTTGGGGTTAGCATTAGATTTATATTCAGGTAGGTGAGGTGTGTAACAAACAGCAGTGCAGGGAGGCTGTGCTGGCCATTCCTCTGAGCTGGGAAAATGCCTTTATTACCCTCCTTGACTGGAATCCTGACAGCTTAAATAATTCCACTGAGAAAAATACTTTGTCCCAATTCCCAAAGCAGCATAGACTGTGCTCCCCAATTGCAGCAGCAATTCCAATCACTCTTCCCCCACAAAAGGCAGCCTGGGGAAAACAGTTGACATGTAAGTAAATCCAGGTTAAAGCAGAGATTTTGTGCTGCCTGTGAAAGGGGTGGCTGAAGGAAGGGAAAAGTTTCAGCCTGGAAGGTGGATTTGGTCATGTCCCACCTCTTGGAGATGGCCCAGGTAGATGATAAGGAGAGGTTTGTTTCCTCTGGGTGGATGGTGCCCTCCAAAATCAAGTGCTCTCAGGGAGATGGTTACCTGACACAGGTGCTGCCTCTGCAGGGTGGATGGAGCAGGAGGATCTGGCAGGTCTCCCAAAGGACTGGAATCTCAGATGTTGCAGCTGTTTTCCTGATGCTTCAGCAGTTCCACAGCCACTCCATGGATATCCCTGCAACACAAGTGTGCTCTGGGGGCTCTGGTGGCCTCACAGGCTCTCTGGGGCAGCTCTTGCCTGGAGTTTTTAGGGAGGAGAGGTCAAAATATTGGGATGAGCATGTCTTTATGGGTAATAATTACATGCCTGAGCTCACACTGGCAGTTCTTCTGGAATAACATCTAAATTCTTGGTTTTGTAGGGTCATGGAATCCTTGAATGGCGTGGGTTGGAAGGGATCTTAAAGTTCAGCCACCATGGGCAGGGACACTTTGCAGCATCCCAGGGTGCTCCAAGCCCTGTCCCTGCTGGGATTTGCTGGGGAGCAGGTGACTGACAGGATGGACACCTGGAGGGTGAGTTCAGTCACTGCCTTTATTCACACACAAATTGTGGCCAAAAACACAAGTCACAACCTGTGTGCAAGTGAGGCCAGATGGGCCCCAGGTCCCTTCCAACCCAAACCATTCTGTGATTCCATCTCTGAATAGAGGCAACATCATCTGTTCTTGGTAGTGGCTGCACAAATGGAATAAAGCAACTTTTTTACATCCCTAATGGATGGCCAAGTCACTGTGTCTACAAGTAAATATTTACAGGAATTCCCAGCTCACAAAGAATTCCAAAACACATACTAACTGCAAAACAAGCAGATGGGAAAATTTCAGCTCAAGTGTTCCTTCATTGCTTGCTAAATATATTAAGAACTTATTTCGTTGTTCAGTGGAAAATGCTTTGGAGTGATTTCTTCAGGTTTTTGGGGAATGTCTGAGCAGGTGCAGGGCCCTGACAGGGAGAAGAGGAGGGAAAAGAGAGGAAGCAGAGGATTTCCTATGGGCCTGTACAGGCACATCACTCGCTGTGGCATCCCTGAAGTGTCCAAGGCCAGGCTGGATGGGACTGAGCAACCAGATCCAGTGGGAGGTGTCCCTGGAAGTGTCCAAGGCCAGGTTGGATGGAACTCTGAGCCGCCAGATCCAGTGGGAGGTGTCCCTGGAAGTGTCCAAGGTCAGGCTGGATGGGACTGAGTCACCAGATCCAGTGGAAGGTGTCCCTGGAAGTGTCCAAGGCCAGGCTGGATGGGACTGAGCAACCACATCCAGTGGGAGGTGTCCCTGGAAGTGTCCAAGGCCAGGTTGGTTGG
>JAJPCS010000371.1:13255-23712 GCA_021164005.1 Willisornis vidua nigrigula | reverse complement strand
CCAAGGCCAGGTTGGATGGAGCTCTGAGCAGCCAGATCCAGTGGGAGATGTCCCTGTCCATATCAGGGCGTGGGACTGGATGGGCTTTAAGGTCCCTTCCCACCCAAACGTGTCTGTGGTTCTGTGATCAACTCATGTTGAGCATTAATCTCCTTCAAAACAGCACCAATGTCTCTCCCCGGGTGGCTGCAAAAGGCAGCCCTTGGGGACCAGCTGTTACTCCCCTTGTTTCCAAAGGGCTGTGTCCCTTCAGAGCATTCACTTGTGTCCCCCATGGTCCCAAGTCTGTCTCCTCTAGAGCAGAACTTTCCCATGGCCAGGGAGAGGTCCTGTCTCTGGAGCTGATAGGACTGGAATTGCCTCAGTGCAGTTTCCTCCCAAAAAGAAATCCACGAATTAAGATACTGGAGGGATTCAAGCAAGGACTATTCCTCATGCACTTGCACCTGCTGCAGAACTCAGCATTCCACAGAAAAAAAGGATTGCAGTGTGCAAAAATCATGTCTTTTCCCTGTGACTGAGGTATTGCAGTTCATTCCCATGTCCTCCTGGAGGGGCTGTTGGATCGGGAAAGTGAGGAAAAACCCACTCACCATGCTCTGAATAACCTCCATCCAATCAGAAGCCGAGCAGGAAGCGTTCCCGTGAGGGTCTTTGGGAATTCATAAAAGCTCGACATAAAAAAAGATGAAATCATTTCAGGTTTTATTTTCTGCGGCTGGAACAGCCCGAGATAAATCAGAGGAGAGACACAATGTCTGCAAAGCGTCTGGGTGCAGAGCTGCTCTCTGGCACTCCCTGCCTTTGCACCTCCTCAGGGGTTTGGCTTTTTGTTCCAGCTGTGGATTGGATGGATAATAATTTAGTTATGTCCAGACCTTTGTAACTTTTCCCCTGCTGGAGTGTTGCTGTGGAATGTGGGTGGTGTCTTCCTGCTGGTGGAGGATTTGGGGACAAAAGCAGCTCTGGAGAACGTAAATGAGTGTGAAGAAACCCCCCCAAACTAAGGGAGCTCAGTGAGACATTCAGAACCTGGTTTTAAGGAGTGCTTTGGGAGGTGGCAGGATATTGATGGGAAGTTGTTCTCCCTGGCACAGGCAGAGAGTGTTGAGATCAGGGTGGAAAGCAGGAGCTGCAGGGCTGGGTCTGTTCCAGCTGTAATTCTCCCAGGGCTGGTCTCTTCAGCCTCTTGCTCTTGTAATTCAGCTGAACTGTCAGCACGTTGCTTTCCCTTGAGAAGGACTCTGAAGTGGGTTTATTGTTTTGTTTCTGAGGGTGGAAGGTCTCAGACAGTGCTAAAAAAATCAGGTCATGACATTTTTCTCAGAGGAAGACGCCAGACACTGTAGTTTTTTATGACAAAAATATATATATAAAGGATGATAGCTCATTAATTAGAGGGGAAATAAAAGTGCAACCCCCAGCCCCCTTTTTTTTATTTTTGTTCTCTCAAGGCATCATTTCATAATGATCTTTATGTTCCAGAAGAGCTCCTGATTCAGGCAGGAATTAAACCATCCACCCCAAAGTTATGAGCAGGGATTTCCCTCTGTCAAAACACTGAGGTTGAAGGGGAAAATGTTCCCATGGAAAACTTTTCTCCCAGTGGAGTGTGGAAGATCCAAAGGAACCTCAGGCCCTGGAGACAACCAGGGAGACGTTCCTTCCCCAGCACCTCCTGTTTGCTCTGTTGCCACACAAGGATTAATAGTGGGAGTTGTGAGGGCTGTGGGGAAACAGAGGAGAGGAACAGTCCGAGTTCTTTGCTGACTTACTGAGTTACACCCATTGTGTGGTTTGAAAGAGCCCCTCCTGTTATCTCGACAGCCATCGGGATCCGAGGGGTAATAAAGCTCTGCTGACAGGTGCCACAGAGGTGACTTTGTTCTCAGAGTCCCCCTGAGGTTCCTGCTGGATCGCAGAGCAAACAAACCCCAGGAAGTCCTCGCTGGGCGAGTGCAGGGAGAAGGAGGAGTGTTGTAAGTGCTCGTTTTGGTTTCGGCCAAGGCTGCTGGAGGACAAAGGAGGTGATTTAACGGCACAATGGAGTGGCGGCAGCTCCTGAAGGATGACTCAAAGCCCCTGGATTGATGAGGGTTTGGGCAAAACCTTTTCCCAGGGTGAGTCAGGAGCAGTCACGGCGCTGTCCGATCCCACCCTGGTGCTGATGGGAACAGGCAGTGCAATGTCCCGATAAAAAACGGGATTTTGTGAGTGGTTTTGGGTGTGAGCAGGATGTCTGTGTGTGGTTTTTCCTCCCACCTTGCTGGAGCACAGCAACCAGGCAGGAAAGGGCATCTGATGATTTAGGGCTCGCTGAGGATGGGCTGGGATTAAAGTCCTCACCCTGACAAACTGCCCATCACTGCCTGTCAGGGGTGAGTGAGGAGAGCAGAGCAAGCTCACCACAGCCCGACAGCAGCTGTTTAACACTCCCTCCACACCCAGCTGGAGTCACTGGTGGTTTATCACAGGTTTTGACTTGGTACAAGGCACTTGATAATGAGATGAGGAGGTGGCCCCTGCAAGAGCAAAACCTCCTCCCTGCCAGCACATAATTAATCCATAAAAAATACAGCCAGGGCCTCTCTTTGGCAGCTTATAAGTATTCCAGGCATTGGGATGTTGGAGGCTTCGTGACAGCTTTGAGCTTAAATAATAACTATCTGCAGTCAAGGGTTTAGTTCTAAGCTTTTAGAGGTGATAAACTCCGAGGGTGAGACTTTGTGTGGTGTCTGAAATGAGCCAGCAGGTAAGAACAGCTTGAATTTAACTTTTATTTATGCCTTAAGCATTGAATGACCATTTATTTGTCTCCTCTTGTTCTTGGAGCAGCAATTTGGCACAGACTCTTTTTTTTTCTTTCCTTCTAAATTTATTCTTGGTTCTGTTTTTGTGCCTCAGGTGATCCCATCCAACCCCCGTGCCTGGATCCAGGAGTGCTCCTGTCCCTCCCTATCCTTGGCACTGGGAGGGGTGTGGGAAGGAGACACAGTCTGTGTGTTAGCACAGAATCCCAGAGTGGTTTGGGTTGGGAGGGACCTTACACATCATCTCCTTCCATCCCCCTGCCATGGGCAGGGACACCTTCCCCTATCCCAGGTGGCTCCAGGCCCCATCCAGGCTGGCCTTGGGCACTTCCAGGGATGGGGCACTACTCAAGATTCCTCTTTGCATTAGAGCTCATATCCACAAAAATTCTCTGCATTTCTTCCAGGATTTTTCCCCCAAGCTTTGCTGCTTTTATTTTATTTATTTTATAAGGAGTAAACAGAGACATTTGTAGCCCTCAGGATGTATTTTAAGATTCCTTAACTATCTCCAAGTTCACCAATTTAATGCCATATCACCCCGGAACACCCTTTGGTTGAGCAAGTTTCAATATTCCGTGGCCTTCCTGCTCGTGGGATTTTTCCAAAGGGCATTAAAAGACCTCTGTCCTCTCCAGCACCACCCTGGAGAACTGACCTTCCTGCCAAGAGAACAATCTTTCAGCAGGAAACACTTGGGCATGTTTTGTGCCCTTCAGGTTGTTTTTGCTGAGCTCATCCACACGCTCTGAGGCAGGAACAGGCTGTTGCTATTAACCTGGTGATGAAACTTGCTATTAACAGATGTATAATTAGGATATCAATGATTAACAGATGCTGCAGGTTTGTCCCCAGTGTGGGGTGGCTGAGAAATGCCCAGTTCAGAAATTACAGTGAGGGAAATGAAGAAAATAAATTTATTTTTGTCAGGGAAAGGAGCAAAGGGCAGGGAGAGAGAGGGAAGGTGCAAGGGGGGACACTCTGTAGGAAAATGGGAAAAAATGAGCTGTTTTCCACGGACAGTGGAGAGAAGGTTTTTAGAATGTCTTTACACGTTTGTGTCAGGCTGGAGGGAAATGGTCCAGCCCTGCGTTGCCTTTGGCTGCTGGCAAATAAATGAGCAAGAGGTGGCACTGTGGGGCTTCTCACCCTGCGAGCCCGGCCGGGTCAGGGCGGGGAGAACGCGGGTGTGGCTTTTGGGCTCTGCCTTTCTGCTTTATGTGCTGCTTCCTCCCTTATCCTACTCCAAATGGAGATAAAATACTCAGTTCGTTATAAAAAATTAAAAAAATGGAGGAAATTAATTTGAACCTGAATAAATTCAGTTAGGAGAGAAGACACAATTCTTTGCCACTGAGACTATTGAAGCTCTGAAAGGTGGAGAGAAAAGTTGCAGCCCTTGTGCACCACAAGATGAACTCCTTGCTGGGGAGCAGAGCCAAGAGAGAAGCCCAGGGCAGGGAGGGAAGGGCAAGTCCTCCTTTGAGGGCATTTTTTGCAAAAAATCAGGTAAAAATTGTAAACTCGGGTAATGACATTTTTCTCACAGTCTTGGCTAAATTCCTGCTGGTTTCTCCTTTCCAAGGGAAAGCCCAGAGGAGGGAAGAGGAGCTTTAATACCTGATTTCCCACAGCATCTCTCACACTCCAAACGAAGCTTGCGAGGAGGGAGAAATCTGTTCTGTGTTCAGTCAGCTAAAATGAGCCTGTAGTCTGTTCCCAGAGCTCTGTCTTCCCCAATATCCCATCTCTGGAAGCATCAGAGGTCCCCCAGCCAGAGCCCCGTGCCTGTGGCAGCAATAAAGGACAGGCACCCACCCATAACTCTTCCCCAATGGCTTTACAGCCACTCAATCAATATAGCCCAGCAGACAAACTGCCCTTTATTTGCTGTTTATCCACCCCCCAGGACCCTTGTTTGTTGTGCTGGCACCAGCACGAGGAGGCAGGAGCTGGAGGTCAGTATCAAACACCTCCTCAGGTGTATTGATCACCCAGGAAGGGACAGGGATACATTTTTGGTGTTATCACTCCATCTCCAAGCCTGTTAAAATAAAAGAAATGGCCTGTTTTCCTTCTCTGTTTATCTCTTCTGAGAAGATGGAAGAAAAAAAGGTGGCAAGAGCTTGGGGAACTTGGGGATTCTTTTTTATTTAGTGAGTGGGCAAATGTAATGTATTTCTTTTTTGACCTTCTGTCCTCTTTTCCTGTCTTGGGAGGAGAGAAAACCAGGATGAAAAGAAAACAAGCTAAAAGGGAGAGCAAGCCAGGAAAGGAAAGAAAACAACCCCCAGCCCTGAAAATACCAATCCTGACTTTCTTTTATTAGTCCAATCAGCACTTAATTTGGTGCTGAATTAATGAGAGGGTGAACTGAGTTACTTGTCCTTGGTCTGGAGAGTGGGAGCTCCGTGGGCTTGGCAGAAGGCAAAGCCTTGGGATGCCCTTCTGGTATCCATCACTGATCCTTTGAAGGATTATTATGGAGGCACAACTGGGAGCAAAGATCTCAAAGCAATGTCATCATTGGTGCTGCTGAGGTTTCCTTGGCTTTGTTCTGTTGGGGTTTTTTGAGGAACAGTTTTCTTTTGTAATGTTGGTTTTTGTTATTTTTGCTTCTTTTGCCTTTTTCCCAAGTGATTTACAAACTTGTCATCTTTTCATTCCTTCTGAAAAAGCTTTGTTGGTTTTTTTTTTTTTTGAAGAAGCTGCAGCTTAAAAATAAAGTGCAAATAGAGAGTAAAGTGCAAATACCCACTTCAAGGCTCTAACAAGCTCTGTGCCACTAAGAGCCTTTGATTCCTGCATTTAATTATGCCTCACTGGATTAGGATAATCCTATTCCTGCTTGTTTCTCAAGCTCAGCTTCCCATACTTATCTAGCACTTAATTCCAAGTGCCTCCTTTGCTGACACGTGGGGGAGCTTTGGATCTGCAGGGCTCTTATTTTTACCCCCACATACATGATTTATCCCACCTCCCATCCTGCCCTTGCAGAAAGAAATATCACAAATCCCAAGAAGTGAAAGGTTAAGTTGTGAATCTGCTGTGAAACATTTGCAGGGTATTCAGAAATGCAAGGAAAGGAAAGGTTGAATCCTGGGCTCATTTCTAGCTAAGTTTGGCTGAACTGCAGTTCATGTCTTGGCACTGCTTTCCCCACCTCCCCTTTTTGCTTTTAATAGCAACTTGATGATCCTAAAGATCTTTTCCAACCTTGATGGTTCTCTGATTTCATCACCAGTGATGAGTTTGGTTCTTTACCCACCAAGAGGAGGGAGACAAAGCCAAGAACAACATCCACTTTTGGCACATTATCCATGATTCCCTTGGAGCTGGCAGCTGCTTCCAGGCACAGTGTCTGATTTTAAGGTCTGGGCTGTTCACCTCGAACTTTCAACTGAGAAAACTCCCTGCAATGCTCTGAGGACCTGCAGGTGTTTTCAGCCCTACTGGCCCCATTCCAGGTTGGCTCCATCACCACTCAGGGCACTGGAACACTGGAAGGAAACCAGAAAATGGATGTACTTAAGGTTGGCCACCTATGAAAGCAGTTTATTGCCCATCTCCAACTTTTATAATGTCTTCCTTGTGTCACTGTTAAGTGTCCAGGATTATTCTTCTTTAATGTGTAAAATAAAAGTGTGTTTAGTTAAATAGATCCACAGGAAAGATGATATTTCTGCTTTAGCACTCAATACTCTGTCAGTGTTTTATGGAACAGGCACAGAGTGGGAAATGTTTCCTTCACTTCCCTCAGAGCTTAGTCCTCCAGAGGGGGCAAAATGAGGCTTTTCCTCACCCCCCTTCCTGCCACACCTGGACATGTCCATGGCACTTGTCCTCTGGAAATGGGAAACTCATTTTTGTCCCCTCCGGAGGGTTAAGCTCAACACACTCCTAGAGCACATCTTAATTAACTAGGACATTTAAAAGTAATTAAAGCCTGTGTGGGGTAGGAAATGAAAGATGGTGCCTGCTTGGGAGATTGGCATTTTTCCTCTCAGGGAAGAAACTCCCTTGGGATTGAAGTTTACAGGTGAATGAATAGATCTTGAGGATGAGAAGCAGCCCCAGGGAGGGTGGGTAGGTAATACCTCAGACAGAAAACTTTCTCCTAAAATAAAAAGGTACCTGCAAGGTCATTTTTTCTCTTTTTAGGTCAGATTGCTCATTAAATTTTAAACACTCCACGTGGCAGAACAATTTTTCTTTGCTTCCTTGGGGTGGTTGCCCAGAGCTCTGCAGTGTCAGTAAATAACCTTTCCTGTGGTGGGTTTATCCTGAGCAGATTTCATTGGCACTGATGCCAGGAGTTTCCCTGACATGCAGAATCCATTCCTGGGGCTCTGTAAATCAGTTTGTAACTGGGCTGTGGGTGTTTACAGGACTGACAAAGGGGTTCTCTCTCCTCCTTCACAAACACATCAGCTCAGCTCATCCAGTGCTTTCAAGTTTCCAGGTCCTGGGGGAGGATAAATCTCATTCCAGGAGGGGAAAATAAAAACTGTAATGATTTTTTTATTTTAGAAATACTAAATTTTCGGAAGAGCTTTGCTGTTCTTTTAGTAAATAAGACTTAGGCAGGAAACTTTTGAGCCCAGGAAGATTCCTGGTTTAGGCAAGAACCTTCCAGGTTTCAGCTGCAATTTCCACACCCAGGGAATACAAAGGGAATACAAGAGGTGGCCAGGAAAGGACAGGGATCTGTGAGAGACAGGAAAGACCTGGCTGTTTTCCTTTTCTTTCTTTTCTTTTCTTTTCAGTAATCACTTCATTTAGCTGCATAAAGGGATCCAAAGGAGCAGAGGTGGGAATGTCTGGGGGGGCTTTGAAAAGCTGGTGAATTTTTAGTTTCTGAGGACCTGCAAGTAGTTTTTAGGATTTTTTACAAATAAAGTCTTAAAATACTTTGAATATTTCTCTTACTGTGTCTCCCTTGTGTGCAAGCACCAAGCAAGAAAAGAAAAAAAGCCAAAACTGGTACTGAGATACCTGTAAATGCCATTTCTGATTTGTGCAGTGGCAAAGGATCTAGAGAGGTGTAATTTGCTGTTCTGTAGGGTTTGTACTAAGAGTTCTTGGCTCTGCTGTGATTTAACCTCACTCTGACACAGACCTGTAAAACAAATGAATATTTTATGAGGAAAAGTAGAAGCATTATGAGATTTTAGAGGGAAGGGGGGAAGGAAAATGTGGCTCATAATTCTGAGTGCACAGTTTGAGAGATTTGCAGCAGCTGAAATCGGGGCCTTGTGAAGTCCCTCAAACAGAGCAGGGGGGAATTATTATTATAGTAATTATTATTAATTAGAGAAGAAAAGCTCTCTAATACCCCACCAGAAGTGTTTATTCTGAGGCAGTGAGAAGAACCCCCAGTCAGGTGTGTGCACATGAATATCTTCAAACCATTCCAGCCAGTGCAGCCTTTGGCCTCCCCCACCACCCCCCAACCAAAATACTTGCAGGGATCACATTTATTTTCATCCCTTTTGCTTCAACACCAGGTATTTGTCCAACTGGATCTGCTGTTGTCACACAGGAGGGGACAGAAAAATTTAAACCATAAAGAGCTTGGGCAAGACAGTGAAGGTTTTATGGCCAGGATGTCTTTTGTTGTGAAATGCTGCAGGAATGAGAACAATCTTGTAAAAGTTAAGCAGTCCCTGGAGCACTGGACACTTCACAGTCTGTGTGCCTTGTAAATCCTTCTTGTTTGGGAGCATTTCCAGGAAGGACAGTGATGGAGGAGTCCAGTCCATAGGCAGGTCCAACCTTTGCAGTCACACTGGAAGGACAGACACAATAAAGACAGTGTAAGAAATGGTGTCTGAGGGGGATTCCCATCCCATGAACATGCACTGAAGTAAAACAAAAAGCAAAACTAATCCTAACCACAACAAAATCAGCCACTTGGCCACTGCTGATTGGTGTCCCTGGGCTGTACCTGCTGCCACACTGATTATAAGCAGCAATTGTAAACCCTTTACAAACATAATTTGCTACTGAGGGAGATGAAATGGGTGGTTTGGACTCAATGTCTCACTTTGGGGTGGTCCAGCCCAGGGGAAATGAACACCCAGCACCCAATTTATTCCTGGCTGATTGTTCAGGGCATGGTATTCCTCATCTCAGGGGCTCAACATTTAGCAGGAATGGGAAGGGAAAGGAGGAGGGGGCAGGAAGAGAAGGAATTCAGGGCACATTTTATTATTCAGGGCATGTTTTATTATCCCGGGACCCATCAGAGCTTGGGATACTCAACATTTCCCTCCCCTGGGAGCTGATAATTCCCCCATCTGAATTTGTGTAGGGGACAATTCTCCCATCTGAATTTGTTGTGGGGACACTCAGCAATCTGATCCCCCATCAGAGAGGAAATTTCTTTTATGAGGAAACATCCACGAGCTGATAATCCCACAACTTTATTCAGACCTTGAGAGGTCAGTGCATGATTTAGGGGGTTTGTAAAACTCTTCTGGGTTTAGAGCTGCACCACAGGAAGGCCAGGAATCCTGTGCCTTATGGACAGGGAGGAAGGACCAGCACTCTCTCTGCCAGCTCCAGCCCCCCTGCCATGAGTCAAGGTTGCATTTTTATTGTTTGGCTGCTCTTTAAGAATCCCAACACTGATGTGGGCAGGGATAGGAAAGGCATGAGAGCAATGGAGCTCATTTCCAGGTGTGCACAAAGGCTGCTCTGTCATGGGCTGCTCCAGGGAATCCGTGCTGGTGGGTCCCGTTCCAAGTGGCAGGAATGGGACTCTGCAATGCTGTTATTTCATCTCTGTGACACATAATGAGGCCAATTCAAATGTCAGGTTTCAGTGGAACAGGAGATCTCTCAGAAATGTGATGCCCATTCAAACTGGCAAAGTAACAGTGAGGCATAAAAATATCTGGTGTGTTTTCAGGGCATGATGCTGTGACAGAGCTGAGAGCTGGGAGAGACACACTCCTTTCCTGCCTAAATGGAAAGCTAAGAATGAGAATCAATTTTTTAGACTTTATGCTATTGGTCTCATTTCCTTGAAAAACTCTGGAAACTAATGTCATGTTTATTTAGCTTTTAATCAAGTTTTAATTAATAATGAGCCAATTTTAGCAGCTGAAATTCTCCCAAATGGTTGATTTAGATATTCTTCACTGACCAAGCCTGACTCATCCCACACTGAGTCACCTTTGGCATTGTCAGTGCTAAAAGACAAGGGGGTGTGAATTTGTGTGGTACATCCAAAGTATGGAAAGGACTCCCCTGCCCAAAAATCCCCCACACAGTTCCTTTTATTTTGCCCTGGCTCATTTTGAAGAGTCCTCCTGGTCAAAATATAAGACCAGTTCTGTCTCCTAAACTGGGAGGTAAGGATCAAATCCATGGGGAAAGGAACTGCCTGGCATGGGAAGGGTTATGGCAGTGCCTGACTGGCATGGGGAGGGATTGGGAAACACACGTGGGCAAAGCCCTGCGAGTGACCGACCTGAGGGCCCAGAGGGGGCTGTGCCCATCCTGTGCTGTGTCCTGCCAGCTGCAGAGTGTCCCACACAGTCTCTGGTGCTCCTGGGGGCAGAGGAACGAGGCTGTGCCAAATCCCAGCCTGGAGGAGGGCAGTGCCAGGAGCTCCCTGTTCTCCCTGCAGGAGGGCAGTGC
>JAJPCS010000370.1:0-11821 GCA_021164005.1 Willisornis vidua nigrigula | reverse complement strand
ACCTCCCCTGCATTAACTGCTCATCTCCTGACACAGAGATCATTCCTATCCCCTCCTTTTAGTACCAGCCCAACAGAAACACAAATAACAACCACAAAAAATGGCTTCCTGGAATTTCTACAGCAATTGCAACACTTGTGTTTGTCACTGCATAATGATTTTCCCATTTTCATCATTTTGTCATTTATTATTCACAAGGTGGTAAGAGCACAAATATGCTGGAGAAGAAAAGTCTAATTAAAGTGTTACAATTCACATGTTCTTTAGTGAAAACAGCTCTGAGTAAGAGAATTACCAAATTGCTGCACCAGGAGCCACAGAAAAGGCAGGGAGGAGATGATCTTCATGGCATTTTCCTCCTCACACTGCAACCCCAACAGGGAAGAAGAACTTGCCAAAAGGAGAAGGTGCTAAATCAATCTCTGGTGCATCTGGAGGCTCTGCTGCCACAAACTCCCTGGCTGTGCTGCCTGAGCTGCAGCCACACTGAGCACCATCAGCACTGGCTGGGCAAGGCCTCAGATCCCTTCCCTGAGTGATACAATGAGCAACAGCCACCACAGGGACAACAGCAATGCCCACACACAGCTGGGACTGAGAGCAGCAGGGAGCACAGTTTGAGCTCCAAAATGCTCTGGCTCTGTCTGACACACTAATCTGTAGATTAATTAGCAGTTTGAAAGAGCTGAATCCACACCAGATCTCTAAGTGAAGACCCCTCTGACCTGCTTCTCCTGTCTACTCCCCTGCCTAAGGACTATAAATTCTCCTGTTAGTTTAGGAGGTTACTGAGTTGACAAAAGCTCAAAACTTGGTAATGAATTCCTTCTCCCTTCAGGATTGGAACAGCAGAAAACAAAGGCAGCATTTCACCATTTCAATTCTGTGTTAAGTCCTGTCTTTACAACACCTCATTTGTCAAGATTAATATTTGCCTTTCATTGTCCTTAAATAAATTCTGCTTATTATAGTTCCCAAAGTTACCTGGCATTTTACAGCAGAGTCAGCTCTTGCTGTGTTATAATCTCTGCATTGTAGATATTTTAAACTCCATCCTTCCTCTGGGTGAAATGATTTCTGTAACAAGGGCTATTCTGGGTGTCTGTTCTGGGATGGGCCCACACTGCAATGACTGCACCAACTTGTCACTAAAACACAAATGAAAGGGAACTCAGCACAAGTGCTGCACTCCTCAGATTCCCTCACCCTTGTTCCACAGCACTTACATGTGTATTGATTGTGTAATGAGTGCCCATGAGATGAGGGAAGTGCTGCCTCCTCTTGCTCTGCCATGTCCGTGGCAGCTTCTCTTGTCCCAGGGACTGGAGTGTCTCACTGAGCTATTAAAAAGGACTCACAGCAGTGGGTAAGTTCCTCTCACAGCACAACCATTGTAGAGCTTCTCTCAGGAGGCACCAGGTATAAATAGTTCAGTGCATTAAAAAAAAGAAGAGTGAAACCTGTGATTTAATATTCCTTAGAATGCACAACTTGAAAGAAAGTGCAGTTTGGAACACTTAAACATTCATGAAGCACCAAACAGGCTGCCCTTCCCTTCACCCTCAGCCTACACACAGATCCCATGGATTAAAGTGATCATGCAAAATGGTCTTGTGTAAGGTTCTTACAAGTGATGCTGGTACTGGGTTAGGCTGAAATAAGGCACTAAAACATGGCCAGTCAGGGGTTTGAGAAGTTTTCCTAGAACACTGCTCAGATCTGCTACCTGTGAGGCCTCTTGAAGATGTTATTTATTTAGAGACAGCATCTAAACCATCAGCAAAACCATCAGCTGGCACTAAGGAAGGTGATGGCATTACAGTGTTTAGAGCTACCAGAAATACCATTTGCCATCAGACAATTATTACCTGGTGACAGAACATTGAAACTTATTCCCAAGTGTTTTGTTTCACAGACAGCCCCCCATGTCCTCAGCAGGCCATGCCAGAACTCACTGCAGGCTGGCAAAAGACAGTGTGTTCACACTGAAATACATGAGGGGAAAAATTAAAATATGACATTTTAGGCCTTGAAATGGTTGTTTAGACAGTACATCAAATTAAAATAAACTGAGACAGCTGTGCACTTTAAGCAAAGAAAAGAAAATGATGTACTAGTACTACCTGAAAAAACCAGACTTATGCTATAAGAGGTTACAAATAAAATAAAAAATGAACCCCATCTCTGGGCTGACACAGGGCTGCTACAGGAACAGCTGGGACTTTGCCATGGAGAGTGGGTCCGTTCTGAGAGGCTGCAGAGGCTAAAGAAAGATTTCCTGAATTAGCAATACTCACTCATTTGATCCAGGTCCCAAACTGTTCACACAAACTGCTGCAGAAAATCATGGCCAAGAAAGCCAGGCCACAACATCACACATGCCAAGGTCCCTGTTGGTCTGGGACTTGTACAGGGAGCTACAAATTTGCTTAATACCAAATCAAGGAGGGAACTTTACCCAAAAATAGAGAACTTTCTCTAAGGATGTGACTGTAGATTTTTCTCTGCAGCCATTTCAGCAATATCCAGGACCTTTGCAGGGAGGAAGAAGAATGAGTAGCCTTAATGCATTAAGTCTATACTGACACAGGAACAAGTGTCAAACGTCAGTTGTCCATTCAAGTGCTTCACCATGACCAGTTACAGATCAAACTGCTTTCCAGATACACCCGTGTCTGGGTTTGGAGTGTGCACCTTGGATACAGACAGCACCAGAGTTGGGGCAACAGGTACTTGGGGCCCTGTTATTTCATCTCTGTCTCTGCCTGGGTTTTTAATACCATGAACACACCACTTTAGATCACAAAGACAGGCCTAACTGGAGTTCACAGAGGACAGTGGAAAGAGAACATGACAATCTTTTGAAAATCACTCTCAGAAGCTTTTAATTTCCAAGTGCCTTTCTTTCTCCATAAGAGCAGCAGCCCCTGCCCCTCGCTCACAGCAACAGGGCAGTTTGAACACGGACCCAGAGCACAGCAGGAGCTGCTCCCTCAACACCCATCCCGGGAGCTGTTCTGTCACAGGAGCTGCTCCC
Organism: Willisornis vidua nigrigula; assembly: GCA_021164005.1. NCBI lineage: Eukaryota > Metazoa > Chordata > Aves > Passeriformes > Thamnophilidae > Willisornis > Willisornis vidua. Next base: position 8,784 of record JAJPCS010000370.1, on the reverse strand, counting down.
TCACCGCCCATCCCGGGAGCTGTTCTGTCACAGGAGCTGCTCCCTCACTGCCCATCCCGGGAGCTCTTCTGTCACAGGAGCTGCTCCCTCACCCACTGGCCCCAGCAGTGACAGCAGGTGTTGTGTCACACCCTCGGGGTCACTGCCCAGAGCCCCCTGCCCTGGGAAACAGGAACATCCTGGAGGGGCTCAAACACGGCTCAGACACCCCACAAACAGAGCCACGAGGGAGGGAGACGGAACCACAAGACAAGGATTACACAAGTCTGGAACACCCACAAGACCAACTGCTGCCTTGCTGGCCATGGCAATGACACACAGCTAGAGATGGGCAGTGTCACAGCCCTTACAAGGATGGAGATCTGTTTCTGTTCTAGATGGAAAGAAGTACATTGTGAACAAGACAGAGGAGCTGCATTAGCCTCTACGGGTTGGTTATCAGCTTGATCTTTAAGACAGAGCCCTGGAAACTCCCCTGTATTGCACATGGCTCAAAACTCACAGTTCCAATGCCAAAGTATCAGCTCTGCACAGAGATTTTAAATTCGCTTGGGTATCACCTTTCTATTTTAAGCAGGAACAAGCAGCTCCAATGGTGTATAAATCTTCCATTTTTTTCTGAATGAACACAGTCCACCAGCACCATTTTGACAAGAAAAAATTGCCATCTAAAGTTGTTCTTTCTGTACCACTGTAGGCAAGTTCTCACTAAGCCTTTTTCAGCTGCTGTTACACAGAGAAAGGAAGAGACCACACCATTCAAAGCTTCCCCAGGTTCCAAACTAAGGAGATTTTTCACTGCTCAAATGCTGTTCAAGCAAATTATATCCTTCTTTCAACTTACTTGAAAAGAGCTTCCCAGATAGCTCATTTCATAGATAAAAGTTGTTGCAGTAAAACTGATTAAAATGTATCACATTAATTACAGTTCAAAGCCATCCTTGCTTTAGGCAAGGTATTTACACCTTTCATCAGGATTAAATATTTTTTACCAAGCATTTTTTGAAAGTATGTCACTTAAATGTTAATTCAATCCATCACACCTGTTAAGTCTATTTTGGAGACATTTCTGAGGATTTATTTCACAATAGAGGAGCTTAATGTACCTTTCCATGGGAGACAGGGTGGGTGGTTGCAGAGACATGGAGAGATGATCCAGGGATCAGTCTCCTCACACAAGAGTTCAGGAGTAAAAGAGGGAGACACAAAATGCACACACTGGCTGATACTTGAGGCTTTTTTCAGTATCTTCTCCCTCAGTGCACCTGAAAGAAATGCTGAATCAAATGCTGTTTCCTTTGGGAGCACCTGCCATTAGTGGCTATTAACACACACAGGCTGGTGTGTTTGTCTCACAGAATTCCACAGGGACATCAACAAAGCAATGACTGGGCTGGTTCCCAAATTTCAGCAGGAGGCTCCCAGAGCAGCACAGGGGCCACCAGGCACTGCTCTGGTCACTCTGTGAGCTGCAAGGGGAGCTACAGCAAAGCTGGAAATTCTAGATTGGGGTTACATTCTGATAAAGACCCCTAAAAACCCCTCAGTTTTCCAGATCATTCCTAGGAAGTGTGAAATTCTGCTCTTATAGGCAATATATCATTCTTTTATTAACATTATAGCAAAAGGTACAGCTACATTATATTTCCCTGTGCTGCAATATTTGTATGTTGATTCTACTTTAAAAGGTTTGAATATTCATTCAGCAAGTTCCAAACATTAAAGAAATTTTTTCCCCAAAAAAAGCACATAAAAACAACAACAACAACAAAAAAATCTCTTTCTTGAGTCCAAATGGAAGTGTTTGATACTAAAAAACAGCCATTCTAGTCCTTTTCAGATCCATTTCTCAAAAAGCCAACAGAGGGAAGGCTTCTCCCTGCAACTCCTCTGCAGTAATTGATTTGGTTTGGTAACACCCCCCACTGCCTCGGGGCCATCTGCAATGAGCAGATACAGCCCCTGCTGTGTGAGGTCCAGGCTCACACATGACTGTGCCCCACACCTGCCTCAGCTCTGCTCTGAGCAGCTTCGTGAGAGAGTTGTTGACTTCAGCCTTATCGGGTGCAAACCAGAGGCTGCTCCTGAAAGCTCCTGGCACTTGTTCAGTGTTCATTTTGCACAGGGTACACTTAATTTCTCAGCTGAGAAATCACAAGTGCTGTGTCTGACCCACCATTCCCTGGCAGTGTAAAAACACAGCAGGGCTCACATGGTCTTTGTGCTTGTTCTGTTGTTTTGGGGAGACATTTCCCAGTCTCTTCCATCTCCTTGCCATGCAATTCTGCTTTGTGCAGCATCATTTGTTACACTTGCCTGACACATCAAACACACTAAAAACCCTTTGCCAAGTTCTATCAATGTCTCCCAGATCGTGTCCTGCTGCCACACTGACAATCCTGACACAGGAATTCTTGTTGGAAAGTGAACTAACTACAGTCACAACATTTCTTCCCATTGCTGCAGATGGGCTGTACTCTGCTGTTCCCTGAGGGGCAACACCCACATAAAGACATGGAAAACGGAGTTTTTTCTCAATTAACAACTTCAGCTGTTTAGAAAGTAATAAGAAAAACCAGTTACTTACTATTTCTGAATCCTGCACCTCAGAAAATAATCCCTTATGCTTTGGGTCTTGACTAATCAGTTTAGAGAAGACTCAAATACAGGGATGAGGTTCAAGTATAAAATAAAAATGACACCAGTCATGGACAGCTAAAGATGTTTCAGGTTTTTTCTAAAAGTTGAGGCTGCAGGAAACCACAGGGGAGTCAAAGAACATTCTTTGTCAGAGTAAGTATAATCACCTTCATAAAGAGAAGAAAACATTGTTTTCAATTTGGTACTTGCTGTTTGAAATACACTTATATAGGAAGTTAAAACAGCAGAATCCAAGTTAAATTCACCCTTGTTCCCTACAACAAGTGCATACCTTGCTCAAAAAGGAAACATTGCCCAAATATTATGAAGAACAAACTAGGGAAAACAGACTTTCATTCTGCTTAGGGAGGGGGCACAAGGAGGAACAGAAATCAGCTTTGAAGGCATAAATATTTTTTCTCAAAACAAAACTGCCTTGATTTTACCAACAGGATGCTCTGAACAAATTTATTAATTCAAATTATCATCATAGGAGTCAACAGAATCTGTTGTAGGGCAGAGTACATAACAGAACATTCAAACCAGGGTTTGCACAGTCTGCAGTTGCTCCTGAATTACTTACTGTGCCTAAAAGCTGCAGGTCACTTGGCCTCCTGGAACCCAACAAACAAACAGGAACACGTTTATAAATGTTGCTGTGTTTTGGGAAAGAAACACCAGTGTGACAGTAAGAAGAAGCTACTGTTGCTAAAACTAAAAGTTGACTTGCCTAACAACACTTTTTCATTAAGAAAACTCCAACAAACTCCAAACTTTCACTGTAAAACCAAAGTGACACATCCACTACTTTTCAGTAAGCAACACCACATTGACTACAAAAATAGAACTCTGGGATTTAATGGAAAAAGAAACTTTTCTCAAGTAAGTAATTGCAAATATGTGAGGAACTCAAGCTTAGCTGTTAATTATTCATGTTTCTGTTTTCACTCCCAGCTCCTCTGGAGCTGCTGATGCTGGCACTCTCCACTAGGTTTAAGCATCCTTTCAGCTCAGCTCTGCCAAATTAAACTGTCACTTTCTATTAAAAAAATCTATAGCAGGAGGTTTTTCATCTTGTGATTTATACTTTGCAACAGGAAGTCAAAGTTGAAATTAGGATGGGATCAGCTTATGCAATAAAGCCCAAGCAGTGCAGTGACAGCCACCAGGGAACAAAACCCTCCTGCCTGCACTCAAGTGCTCAGCAGAGCAGTTGGACTTGCTATTTTTTAAAGGTTTTATTTTGCACTCCCCTTGGGAGAACCAGAATTTATTGGAGTTACTGTAACACAATTGCTAATAAAATCATTAATTACTGCAATCAGTAGCACTCTCTCCATCATGTCACATCTCATGAACTCAGACCATTTTTACACAAGTAAAGATGGGGCTCGGCCCGCCCCGGGCGCCGCCACCGGAGCCGGCGGGGGCTCGGCCAGCACTGACTGTCCCTGCACAGCCTGGGCAGGAACAGAGCTCAGTGAGGGGAACAGGAGCTGCCTGTGCTGCAGTCAGTGCACAGACTGCAAGGGCATGAGGGTGTAATTAAACTGGTTAAAAGTGCTCTTCTCCACAAAGATCTTTAAAAAAGGCTATTAAACAGTGTTTTCACAGCGTGGTGTCCTCAGTACTGCCAACAGCATCATGTAACTGCTCCTTCCTGTGCTTGGGTTACACTTTATAATCTCCTGTGCTGCCCCACCTCTGGGTTTTGTATCTGCTCTGCTCTGTCCCCAGAGCCTGAACCTGCCCAGTGTGACACTGATACTGAGCCCTGAGGGCAGCCAGGCTGCATTTCAGAGCTCCACAACTCCAGCTTCACGGGGATTTTCCTCAGAACTCCAGTGCAAGAAGTTACACAGAGGAGCCACACTGTGTTAAAAAGCATCCCTTCTGTTCCAAACCCATGACCTGCTGTTCATTTGAGGCCCTCCTGTTACCCCATCTCTGCTGCCTCATTGCTGAAGCCTTTTGCCCTCTCTGCCCTCCACCCAGTTCTTGCATTTCCCAACTGAGGAGGTTCCAAGCAGCTGTTCCTCACATGGAGGCCATCCCACACTTCTGATTCCAATCCAAGACCTTATACCTGCTTTTATCAATATTCCATGATCCTCTCCCTCCTGCCATATAAAAAATAAGAACCTCCTTTCTGGGATCATCACCACTGCCAGTTATTTAGAAAACAAACATTCTAGAACTGACTGTAACAAGACAAGAGTGAAAAACTGGTTTAATCACCAGTGCCTCAAACAGTACCTGACAGTGGCATCACAGACCCTCTTCTCCCTCTGCCCCATTTAAGCTTCACCCCCTTCATTCACTTGGCTTACATGAAAAACTGAAATCTCTAATTGTGTAATAGAAATTAAAATGACAGAGAACATCAGGAATTAAATACTGGGATAATTGTTTCCTGCTACATTTTCCACGCTGGAGCAGCACAAATGGGGCAGAAAGTCACCATATGAGTTACACATTATTAACTTTCATTATTCTACACTAAGAGGAATATTTTCATCATAAAATTTAAAGAATACATTTCTCCCATACAGCCCAAAGAAGGGGGCAATTTAAGGTGCAGCATTTTACTCAGCATGGCCAGTTGAGTAACAATTCCTTGCCCACACATGACCAGATCAGAGTTTAAGCACCACTCACACTTTGTATCAAGGGTCTGTGAGCTGAACAACTACAGTCACTGAGGCTGCTCAGAATTCTTCACTGCAATGAAACAGCAGTGAACAGTTGCAAACAATCAGTCCTGTAATTCAGGCAGCCCTGAAGTGCAAACTCCACTAATAAATGCAATAGAATCTCTGGCAGAACACACAAGACCTGTTGAGATCTATTTCCCTTTGAGCAAACAGCTTAAATTATCCCATCCCTGCAAGGGAAAGCAAGGATGGGCTTCTCTGTGCTCCAAAGCTTTCCTGAAAGTAGCAGATAATAAATCATGAATTAAATTCCACCCTACTAATAACCACTGGCTGAACAAGATAAGCAAAATTTGGTGTTTAAGTACTCAGCCTGTCTTAAATCCCAAAGGTGCTCCAAAATATGATAAAAGTTTAAGTATGGAGAAAAAAACACTCACACAATGAGTTCTAAAGGAGGATGGGCAGGAGCCAACATAAAGCTCGAGTTCTGCTGCAGCCATTCCTGCCCACTCTCACCAGCACAAGGATGAGGATCTGTTCTGTCCAAGTACCTGGGACACCTCCAGGACACCTTTCAGTGGGCTTTCAAGTAGTCTGAGATAATCAAAACTGACTTGTTGCTTTTTAATTGGGAAGTTGGAAACCTCCAGAAGAGTTTCCCTGGATTAGGTGTTCCCACCCTGAGGCAGTTTGTCCTGATATTTGATTAATTGTCACTATGAAATCAAGTTTCTCCCTGCTCTGCTAACTGTATTCTAAGGAGCTTTTCTCTCTAACTTCAAATGCCAGTTGCTGTGACAGACTCTTCTCCTTTGAATTGTCTGGATCCCTGATGAAGACACATCACATGTACCTTTGCTGCCATCTCAGGGGACAGCCTCAAACTCCCCAGCACTTCTGCCCCCACAAGGGGTGTGTGACATTCTCACTTACCAGGAAAGGATACCAGAAACATCTCAATTTCAAAGATAAACTGAAAAGCATAAACTCCATATTTTACAAATACATTAAGACTAGAACACATATATAAGGATATACCTTAGGAAAAAATCATTATTATAATGCTCTGTGTGGGAATTTACAGCCATACACACCCATCCTTTAGTAAAGGTGTTTTACCCTATATTGGCCCACACATTGCTCAGTACCCTGTGATGCTTTCTGAGGATTATGAGGCTACCTGTGAACTGCAGGGGAAAGTGTGAGCCCCACCAAACCTGTGACTCTGCCACCTCTGTCAAGGTGTCTCTTTCATTCTGAACTAAAACCAAGTCAGCATCACAGCTAACAGGTACTTCTGTGAAAGCAAGATGGAAAAATGCTTCCTGCTTTCCTAAACAAGTCATTCCAATAACTTCATCAAGTAACACAGAAATAGGAACTTGGAGAAAATCAACCATAATATCAAGTAAGTGTTATTGGATAATAGAAAAGGGTTTCTAATTAGCTACGTTGTACAATTCCTCAAACTGAGACCTTTCATAACTGCAGCATTCAAAGGAATTTAACAGAATTCTCCATCTAGGAGACTGGATCATTTCCATCTTTTACCCCCTCAAAGTGAATTACAATTCACTGCTGATCAGTATAAATGCCCTGAAAAACCTCAAAAGAATTTTTGGGTTGGCCACTGCATTGAAGCCTCATGTAATCACTGATCTAATTCAGCTTCAGTAGCATAAGGACATCAGATCTTCATCTTCTGCCTGGGAAAGATCTGCCTGACATTTCTCAAAAGAGAAATCAAATAAAAGTCACCTGCTTAGATTATCAGCAATTTGTTGTAGGGTTATTGCAGAATATTTTTTTTATCCTCATCTGAAGTTTTGAACACTGGAAAAGTTATTCCAGAAGTTGAGAAGAGGCAAAACCACAAAGCTGCTGAGGTGTTCAGGTCAGTATTCAGAACAAGCAGCAAGAGCAGAACAACATTGTCAGAGATGTAGGGGGTTTCCTGACATAGCCAACAAGTGTGACCTCTTGACTTCTAATCAAAATAAATTACTCAAAGTGGGACAGAATTCTTTCATTTCCTTGAAACAAAATGTACCATTTCCACCTTTCTGATCACTGTGTACAACTTGGTTGTCTTCCTGTGAAGTTTCAGGTTGTTTTTTCTTGTTATTAGAAGTGTCTGACACAACACAAGTGCCCCTTTATTTTTTTAGTTTAATTGCTTGGGGTTTTCTCCAATAAAAATTATCAAGTTCTCCCTTTGATGGATCATCTCAACAAAGACCAGTGTACAAATAAAGTGTCTGAAGTGATAGTTGTTATTTTTATAATAGCCAATAGAACCAGATACACCTTAATTGCCCAGTTAAACATTGGAGAATGCCTTTCATTAGTGTCCATGTTACCCTTTATTTACATATCCCTTGGCCTTGTATAAAGCCTTTGCTTCCAAACCTGCAGTTGTGGCCAGAGCCATAACAGGTAAATTATGCACATGAGGGATCTCGACAGTTTTACAGACAGTAAAGCCACAACCTCAATGATGGGAAACCAGTGACAATGTTTGATTTTACTGAAACATAATAAAAATCTGTATTAAATTCTAACACAAATCCAGACATGCCACTAAAACTGGCTAAAACAGAGACAAAAAAATGCTCTTCAGGTTCCAAGCCTGCAATCCCAGCACTTCCCACCATCAGGTGACAGCCTCACTCAACACTTCCAGTTCCCAGGTTTGGTTGGACACAGGAACATGTAAAATGTCATGCAACTCTAAGGATGTACCCCAAGCTATAACTGCCAGAAAAATATGGGCACTGTTTCAAATGCACAGCTGGATAATGCACAGAGACAAGGCAAGCATGAACACCTGACTAAACAAACCTTCTTCTGGAGGAATTCATATTGTCCAAGTGAGCTGAGGCTGCTCAGTTTCATCAAAATGCTCTTTGCTTTCAAAGAACCAGCTTATTGCATTTTAAAACAAGACACAGCTTCCAAACAACACCCATTGTGCCTTCCCCTGATTAATGGAGTGTTGATCTCTCCATGTAGTGGATGCCCTGGACATGCCTCTAATCAGACAGAGCAGTCACAGCTGAACACACCAAAGCCATTTTTCTCCCCAGGGACTCAGCTGCTAAAAAACTAAGGCAAGTATCACAAAACCTGTTGTTTTATGAAGGCACAGAGCCCCTTGGGCAGTGTGGGATCTCTGCCTGGTGCATCACCCCAGACAGGCCCTGGCAGGGCAGCGCCAGGCAGGGCTGCCCAGGCTGCTCAGTGTTCGGGAGGCACCACAGCTGCACTGGCACCATGTTCTGCTGCTCTCCATGCCCTGCCTGGCTCAGCAATAGTTTGGTCATCTCTGAGGTGCTGCTTTATGGTGCCATTTGGATTCTCTTCATCTCCCTTTCCAGGTTTGCAACCAGCTGAGTCACTCCCATGGTCACAACCACATCCCAGTCACTGCTGACTCACAGACCCACAACCAGCTCAGACATTTTCTATGTTCAACTCAGGATATCAA
>JAJPCS010000369.1:6081421-6149183 GCA_021164005.1 Willisornis vidua nigrigula | reverse complement strand
CCTTCCCTCCCTCCTTCCGCACTTCCTTCCGCACTTCCTTCCTTCCTCCCTCCCTCCCTCCCTCCCTCCCTCCCTCCCTCCCTCCCTTCCTGCCTTCCTGCCTTCCGCACTTCCTTCCTTCCGCACTTTCTTCTTCACCTCCTTCTGCACTTCCTTCCGTCCTTCCTTTCATACATTTTGTCCAGGTTCTCTACTCTGAAAATTACTTCATTGTTCCAGTTGCTTGAGTGCTCAAACAGAAAAAGAAGAATGTTAGAGGTCACTAAGGATCTTTTTATGTAAAAGTCTTGCTAAATGATACAGTAAGTAGCACCTGTTGTGGTCAGAGAATGACAGACAGTAAGCTTCAGCCAGATACCGTGTTTTGTTTTAGTTTTTAATAAGCTTGTAGGACATGAATAAGTTTTTCCACTTCCTCAACAGACTTGGGATAACATACTGGCAAACCTATAGAAACCAGCAAAGTCAGTATAGGTAAGACGAGAGCAATTGTCATGCATGATTTACATGGAATTTCCCTAATGGATGAACACCAGAGGCAGCAAAGTGTCATTACTGTTACATGGGAACATGTAACATGAGGGTTATTTCAGATAATTTACTATAATGACCACTCAATGTAATAGGATATTTGCGGCAATATAAATGACTGAATGGTTCTGCAGTAACAAGTGGGCTAAACCCTATCCAGCAGTTTGCTTTTTGTGACAGATCATGGTATGACCACACTTCAAGAAATTGTTTGTCTTCCAAAAATGCAAAGTTTTTGAAAGAGTTTTTGGGCTTTTTTTATTTTTAATCTGATTTCTCATTGGATAGATTTACTCTAGAGGAAAAAGTACAATTCTATGGTGCTATGACAGACCATTAACTCGAAATAAAACTTCTCTTTTATTTAACTTTACATGGCTTTCAATTTCTGCAACACGTCTATCACAATTTTATGATATTTGCCAGCAAGCATAATCAGGTTGATAGAGGGAAAGTCCTTCAAATGCAAAAAAGCCATCCAATGAGGTCAAGTCATCATAAATGCCTTGGTGCAGAAGCAGCTGATGATAAACTCTAACTGAACCTATAGAAAGGGAGATCAAGTCATCCCACTTATGAACTATATGCCTCCTGCTTTCTTTTGCATAACCACAGTAAGGGGCTGCTTGGATGCAGGGATATCAGTGTTCAATAAAAGCATTACATTGTAATTTTTCTATTGGTGGTCCAACATCACTTTGATTGAATACCTAACACAGCTTTTGCAGTACTGGAGAATAATTTCTGTGAATCTGTTTTTCCATTACTTTTTTAGTTCCCTAAACTTTTGAAAATGTGCAGCAAACAGCACATACCCTCAAAACAGTCTGTCCACATTTATTCCAGTTTTTCATGGTGCCTGACCATTATATCAAGTTGCTCTGACCACCTGGTTCTTCTCTCTGCTACACTGACCCATATAAGGACTTGTTTTCTGCTGCTTTCCTGAACTAATTAATTTTGAAAACTAGAGGCAGGAAAACTATGCTATTCACCTGACTTTTTCTCATGAGCTTTCACTGAAGTCTTCTTCAGTCAATATTTTTTGTGTTCTCTGCATACCTTTCATGTATCAGAGTCACAAGTGAGAACTCCTGCTTAACTATCCCAAAAGTTAGGTGGAAGTGGTAGTGTTAGAGATGCTTAATTCTATTTCTTGTGATGGAGAGAAGACAAGGATATGACAACTTTCAAGAGTAAATTTACTGGAGAAGAAGAGGCATAATGTTCCCATTATGAGTGTTCTTTACTATGGGAAAACTTGGTGATTTTGTGTTTTCTGAATATAGTGGGTTCTGAATATAGTGGATTCATTCCTACAGATGAGTTTGCATCATTATCTTCATAAATCCTTCTGTTGTCCTTGACACACTATGGTTCCAGAAAATTTTAACTGAGGGTGAAGAAAGAGCTCTGGAAGTAGCACAGGGCTTAGAGAATGGAAACCTTTTAAAAATAAGAATAGAACTTCAAGTCAGCACCTTCACATAAGAGAAAGTCTTTTAATTCTTGTAGTCTGACATCTCCAAGTGACTCAAGTCACCTGATTCTGCTCAAAATGGAGTTGTCTTTTCAGTCAGGTAGATATTTTCAAGACTACTGCTGTTTCAACTGTAGTTGTCAAACAGGGTAGTTGTGAATTTGTGTACTACATTAGCCACAGAGAGAAATAGAATGTGTTTTGTGAGAATGGCAGGATATGGACAGAGCATATGATAAATTACAATATTACATATTTCTCACTATACAGTCCAAAAGAACATCAGCGTGTACTGCAGAATAGCAAGAGATTAATAGCAAGGCATCAAGATCTATTGTCAAAGAAAAGAAAAATCTCTTGTTGATACATCAGTACACAGGTGCACAGCAGTTCTCCCTGGAGTCAGGGCATACCTGGCATTTATTCCTTAGGCAGATCTAGCAGCCCATTCAAGCAGGAGGAGTGATTGTTCTACCTTTTGCAATAGCTGGTATGAATAAGTCAGTACTAAGAACTGTCTCTGGTTGAGGTAATTTCAAATTTAGTTACTTCCAGACATATAATTCAGGATAAAAACCAGGTAAAAAAATGTACAATTTTTACAGGAAATCCATGAATGATTAAATTAAGAACTTTGGAACAATAGAGTAATTCCTCATGAGAGACTTGCAATTTGCCTCTTTTAGAACAGTGATAAAAAAAAATCATGCACTACTTCTATGACTCATCACAAAAAAAAAAATAAAATAAAAAGCTCTCAGCATCTGGTTTTTAAAGTACTTGGTCAGACTTATTCATTGGGACCTAGAAGTTTCTCTTAGTTGAAAAATTAGGAGGCTCACACATTCAGAAAAAAAGTTGATCTCACTATAAGTAAAATATAAAAAGACCTTAAATCTGGCATATTCACCTTTTCCACGTTCTTTTCTTCAGTTTTAGAAGGGTGAAGGCATCTTAGTATGAATTAGATTCAAACCTTTGTATCTTAGAGTGTCCTTGGAATATATCCCAATTTTACATTAATTGATGAACATCAAATAAAGATGCTATGGAGATAGTTACATTTTAATCTCCAAACCCCATATTTTATTCTGCATATATTTTAGCCTGTATTATATAATTTGATTTAACCTCAGGTTCTTGGAGACTAGTCCTTTCTCTTTGGTCTCTCTCCCTGTAGGAAGAAAATTGTTAGTGCACTGTTTTGTTTGTTTGTTCTGTTAAAGTGCATTCAGTTTTGTATTAATGTGGAAGAAGGCAGACTAAATGTTTTTCACTTAAACTGGAAACGCAAATATTTAGGAGTCCCTTTAGTTTTTATAGGAGTTTGTTTCACAGCTGGGCCTGTCCTTGAAATATTTGTTTCCCAAGGGCTTCAAGTAGATTTATGTTTAGTCGGTTGCTTCTTTGCCTCAAACTAGAGGAACCCTGGACTGGTCAATGGTTTGAATACCAGAGCCTCATCTATAGGTGAAAGTGTAATGAAGAAGTATTTAGATGCAAGTCTAAAACTCTCTTTAGAGTTTCCTGCCTAATTTCATTCTGTTTTAAAAAGTCAAAAAAATTTTAAGATATTCTTAGAAGTACTGGAAATTTCTGCTCCATGATTTTTTCTGCTTGGCCTTCTCCATACAAGCCAGCAATCATAGTTACATTTGGTAAAACAATATGTTTTGTATTTAGTTATCTGAAAGTGAAATTACTTAAAAAATAGTCAATGGGAATTCTTTCAGTCATGTGTAATCCGTCTAATCCTATGTTATGAAATCTGGAAGACTTGAATTAGTTCATTTCATCCCACACTGCAAAGTTGTGTGAAAACAACAAGTGCTTGGCAGCAGCTTCATGAAAAAAGGTGGGGAGAGTATATTAGTGCACTACTTGCTCCTTGGCAAGCTAATATATAGCAGATTGATGCAAATGCAGCTATTGCTTTAACTATTTTGATGAAACTGGCCAAAGGGTTCCAGCACCATGTTCTATTCAGTAGTTTGAAAAATACAAAATAGGCATCCTGATATAATTGTGGCTCTTACATTACCATTTTGAGCTACATTTTTTCACCCTTCTTTATAATGCACTATTTGTGGCTGTTTTATTTCATTCCTGTCTGGGTCAGTTTGAATTACACCTCTTTTCTAGCTCACCCTTGCAGAAGGGGCACTTGGAAGGACATCCTTCTTAGCAAATCTGCATTTTCTTTTCAAGGAAGATATTTCTTATCTATGTGGGTGATATCTGGTTAGAATTTCATGAGGGACTGTGAAATTTCAAATGTTGTTGTGCTAAGTTTTATGCAAAGGGTCAATGCCCAGACATTGAACATCTCTGTGTAGGTACTTTGCGGGGAGGAATATAATAACTCTTACATTTAGAAAGGGTTTTTTTACTAAATATGTAATTTAATATGAAAGTGGAAATAAAACTGGGAAAAGGGATGTGGAGATGCCTTTCTAGTCCTGTGAACAGTTTTCAGATCATGTCACATGAACTGAAACTAAGAAAAGCTCCATCAATTCAAAATACATGAAAACAGTCTTGTGGTGTTGTTGTTGGGATTTTTTTGCCATGGTGGGACCTGGTATGTGGGGGATGGTAAGACCATTTGCACATAGCTGTGGACAGCTCAGAATAAAACAGAGCAAGAAGCTGCATAATTTGCACCATATTATGGTTTGCAATATCACCAGCTGTGTATTCTGAAAGTTAGAGTTCAGACTCCTGCATGTCTTCTGATTTAAAAAGTCAGGAAAACAAAAAGTAGCAAGTGGAAGAAAAATAGTCCTAGACTTGGAGAAAAAGGCAATTATCCTCATTTAAATCTTTTGTTTACCAAAGAATAGAGTGTTGCTTTATTTCCATGTCTTCCTATTCTAATCAAGGTAGTTGTAGATTATATGATACCTCACTAAAATTTAGATTTTGTGGGACAATCTAGAGAAGGAAGTAATTCCTGACATTTCTGTTAAATTTCAGAGAGTTGCAGCTGTTCAACTGCGTTTAGAATCAAGGGTCTAATATCCAGATACTTTCTGGGTAAAGTAAATGGAAAACTAAATTACGTGTGTTTGTTGCATTTCATGTTTTCATTATTTTTAAAAAAATTATTTAATTTCTGGTTTATTTTTTATTTTTATGATTTAGTTAACTCTATTTGCAAAATATTTCTTAGCACAGGACCTGAGAAGCTTTTACACTTTGCTAACTCCTGAAGTATTCAGAGTCCAGTTTGGCTACACCTCAGGATGGTCACCTTAGTGAACACCCGAAATATCAGAGAGATGTGACACCTTGGCCTCACTTGCAGTTCTGTGCATCTGCAAGACTAGAACTGCTGTAATCCACAAGTGTATTCCTCTCACTTTAGACTATTTTCCCTTGCCTTGCCTTGCCTTGCCTTGCTTTCGCTTGCCTTGCCTTGCCTTCATTATTGCATAGCCATAACAAAATCACATGATACATTCAGGAACTTGGTGCCTGGAAATAATGCTTTGGCAAATCAGTCTATTACCTTCTGTGTCCTTCTCACTAATTCAGCTCATGCCTCTAATTATATCAGAGTGTTCCAACAACATGCTTAATCATCACTCTGTGATATTTGTAAGAAAACAGTCTTGGAAAACATGCTCTAGATTCAGTGGGAGGATGAATCCCACATCTCCTTAGCTGTTGAGGAAGGCTCTGACTTCAGATACGCAAATGCCTATCATATAAACAGCCTCTTTTTGATGGAGCACAGACTCAAAGCATTCAAGATTTTGAAGGCTGTAATTCCTCCCAAATCCCTTTTGGAATGTGCAAGAAACTATATGCAGAGCAACATACAGATTTAAATAAGGATAGCCATATTTTATTGCTGGATCAGCATGTTGCCATTTTGGGAGCCAGCTTAAAATTTTGCTTTAATATGATGTTCCAATTTCATAAATTTTTACAATAGTTTTCTGGGATACATTGCATTTCTTCTGTGGTTAGCATAGAGTACTGTTATAGGGTTACCTAAGTAAGCCTAAATTTAGTCTTTAAGTCTGGGGTAGGCCTGGAGCTGTCAGCTGACTTGGGCCAGGCTGAGCTAACAGCTGACAATTTCTAGCCAATAATATTGTATTCTATACCATATTATGACTTCATTCTTCAGAGGAGTAAAAGCCTGGGTAGAAGTGGCTTGGGCAGTCACTTCTTAGCCTTCCTCTCAGGAGGACACATGATGCTGTCCCAGGGGGGATGGGGAGGATCAGGCCCACCACTGGCTCACCAGTTATCTCAGGAAAGTAAAATGTGTTCTGGTTCTCTCCTTGGGTTTGCCTCCCTGGGGACTAAGTCTTTTAAAGTAATTTGTAGTTAAGATAGTAGAATTTGTGTGTTTGTTAGGAAGTGGGGAATTGCTTCTTGTTGTTTCTAACTTGTGTGCATGTGATTGTACTCTTCTTTTAATTTTCTCTTTCTTTCTGTAAAAATACATGTGGTGGTAGCATAAACATACTTTGAAGGTTTTTTCCCCTCTCCTTCTTCTTCCTTTCTTTGGTGGGCAGAAAGAGGCTTTTCTCTCTGTACTTGGGGAGGGGTTGGCAGTTTGCTAGCTCAAACCAAGACAAGTACATGTACCTGGGGCAACACTCTACAGAAGGGTTAAAATGACTTTGGAATGAATGGAGGATGTGGTGATTGATTTGCATTGCCATGTATGTTCATTTAAAGTCCTGGGTTCCTACACTATGTGGTTAATTTTCTCTACAGCTTTAAATGGAGTTTAATTAATTTCCCTGGAGGTTTGCAGGGTAGTGGTACACTTATTAAGGGAGAGCAGCTTCTGATTTAGAGTACCTTCCAAACAAAGATACATTGAATCCACTCAGTTTCAGTGCTGGGTTACTTCAATAAGCCACTGCCTTATGTTCAGAGATTGATGTATTGTGGGGTTAATTGACTTTCAGGATGCCAAGCTAACTAGTCTTTGAGTTCGTGTAACTCACACTTCCAGTGACTTAACAATTTTACCATTATTTTGCAATGGAGAAACTGAGGTACAGGCCAAAGATCTACCAGATGGATCTGTTTATGAAAATGCACACCAGGCAATAAGAGATCCCCAGAGCTCGATCAAGATTCAACTACTCAGTGGTTTTAAAGGCAAAACCTTGGACTGAAAAATTTGGACTACCTTTCAAATTTACTAAGGGGTGTGGAGCCTGAATCTATAATAAATCACTTGTTTTCTTTCAGGCACTAACTCTTGAAGAGATTTTGGCTTGATCTCCATTGGTCACGACAAAGGCATGCAATGCTACAAATGTGGGAAAGAGTGGCTGGAAAGTTGTCCAGCAGATAAGGACAACTGTTTGCCAAGCAGGTGAACTTGACCCAGCAGTGTGGCCAGGTGGCCAAGAAGGCCATTGGCATCCTGGCTTGTACCAGAAATTGTGGGCAGCACCAACATGGAAGCAATCATCCCCATGTCCTCAACACTGGTGAGGCTGCACCTCAAATCCTGTGTTCAGTTCTAGACTCCTCATTACTGCAGGAAAGAGACTGAGGTTCTGGAGCATGTCCATAGAACGGCAATGGAGCTGGTGAGGTTCTGGAGCACAAGTCTTATGAGAAGTGGCTGAAGGAGAGGAGGGTGTTTACCCTGGAGAAAGGAGGCTCAGGGGAGACATTACTGCTCTCCACAACTACCTGGAAGGAAAGTGTACTGAGGTGGTGGTCAGTCTCCCAAGTCACAAGTGATAGGATATGTGGAAACAGCCTCAAATTTTGTCAGGGAAGGTTTAGCCTGGATATTATGGAAAAAATTATTCACCAAAATCATTGCCAAGCATTGGAACAGTCTGCCTAGGGAAGTGGTGGAGTGAACAGCCCTAGAGGTACCTAAAAGACATGCAGCTATGGCACTTAGGGACATGGTTTAGTGTGGGCATGGCAGTACAGGGTTGATGGTTGGACTTGATGATCTTCTGTGACTTATGTATGCTAAACCGGGAAACCCAGAGATATCTGCTTTAATGTTTTGACATTAATGCCATTGCAACTGGTGTGTGATCTTCAGGCAGAACATAATAGCAAAACACCATCAACAGGGCGTTTCCAGAGTAATAGCCGAAAAATGTATACATGTGAATATATGGGTGTTTTCACACTAAATTCCCTGGATCTGTTTGCTAGTACATATGTGAAAACATGTATATGGAAAATTCCCTTAAGAAATCTAGTTTACCAAGTTGTACTGGATGATGGAGAAGTAGTCTGTATAAAACAGTAAAAGGAAAGCAGGTTATGACTGATGAAGGAAGAGTGAAATATGTTATAAAGTTATCTGTTAGATTTTAGATATGAATTATTGTTGTGGTCTGCCACACAGGGAAAAACTTAAAAGAAGAAATTAAACCCCAACAATAAATAAAAAGGACTTACCTAGAATGTTTTATTTTCCAATAATATTTGCTAAGGAAGCATAAAGCTCTTCTGATACTCTCATTTTTCAGCACAAATTCCCACTAGAGCAGCAACAATGTGTTACTATTATTCTCAGCCTTTTCTTCCTGGAAATTATAATTATGCAATTTTTTTATTCTTTTCTCCACCCCTTATCTTAAGCATTTCTGGTAGTTATTTAACATCAGTTAGTCCATATAAAAAAATGCCATTTTCTCTAAACATAAACTTCTTGTTCCTCCTGTCTGAGCAACAAGCAAAATAGGATGAAATTAAATGATGTCTTTTGGTGTCTAGTTCTAACCATCTCATGGCCAAAATGAGATCTTGCAAAGTATTTGGGTCTCAAACCCTTTCATGTTTCAACACAACTTAAATGCCTAACTACCCATGATGACTAAGGCATTCAGCGACAAAATGCAAAGACAGATCCCTAGCTCCATATTTAGACATCTAAAGGAGTAACCTGGTTTTCAAGAATGCACAGCCAGCTTCAATAGGACTAAAAGACACTTGGAAATTTAAGTAAAGGTTGGCTTAAACTTATTTGTACTTTGCCCCTGCTCTAGGAAGGATAACAATGCATTTCCTCTTCTCTAAAAAGTGCATCTGAAATAGTGTAGAGAAAATGATTCTGCAATATTAAACTGGACATTTGGAGAATGAGTCTCTTCTGTGAACAAAAGAAATATTGTAAAAATGAGTCACTATAGCTGTTTTAAAAGGAAAAGGCAAAAAGAACATGGTAATTCAAAAACTTGGATATAGAAGGTCACAGTTAATTTAACATCACCTTTCTGGAGAAGTTCACACTGACTGGAATACAGGAAAGGTAATGCCCGTTTTCAAAAAGGGTAAAAGGGACCCCAGGATCTACAGGCTGCTCAGTCTCATCCCTGTGCCCTGCAAGATCATGGTACTGGTCCTCCTAGAAATTATGCTCAGGCACATTGAAAATAAGAAGGTAATTGGTGACAAGCAATATGGCTTTCACTAAGGGTGAATTTTGCCTGACAACCTCTCTGATGGGGT
Source organism: Willisornis vidua nigrigula (assembly GCA_021164005.1). Lineage (NCBI taxonomy): Eukaryota > Metazoa > Chordata > Aves > Passeriformes > Thamnophilidae > Willisornis > Willisornis vidua. Next base: position 6,139,708 of record JAJPCS010000369.1, on the reverse strand, counting down.
TATGGTGTTGGCAGATAAGGAAAAAGCAACAGAAGCCATTTACTTGGACTTTTGAAAAGCATTTTACACTCTTTATCTCTAAACTAGAGAGACATGGATTTGACAGATAGTCTAGTTGGTGGATAAGGAGTTGCCTACATGGTCACACTCAAAGAGTTGCAGTCAATGACTCAACATCCAAGTGGACAGCAATGAAGAGTAGTGTCCTCAAGTGTGGTACTGGGGTTGATGCTGTTCAACATCTTTGCGGGTGATGGGGACAGTGGAAACTAGTGAATGCACCCTCAGCAAGTTTTTCAACAAAAACCAAGCTGTGTGGTGTGGTCAGCATGCTGGAAAGAAGGGAGACCATACCCAAGGACTGACAGGCCTGTGCTAAACTCAGGAAGTTCAATAAGGACAAGTGCAAGGTCTTGCACTGGGGTCAAGGCAATTACATGCACAAATACAGGACTAGTCCTGTGGAAGGAGCAGTTAGCATGGCTCACTTTAACATTTGCTGCTGATATAATGAAATGCTCCTTAATATTTACCTGTTCTCTTGGGACATCTCTAAGCTGTGGTATTATGCTAATGTACATAAATCATCTCCTTGCAAGCAAAAAACCCCAAACCCACCACAACCAACTTTGAAGAAATTCTTAGTAGTTTTAAAATTCCATGACTTTGGTCAAAGGACTGAGAAACCAAATATTAAGAATTTCAGGCCTGTCAGAAGCTTCTTCCAATAAGAGGGCTTCTGTCATTCCCAGTTGGGCACGTTCAAGTTTTCCTGCATTACTTACCTTCATGCTGACAGCTTGAGCATCTCAGGGGACTGCGGGATTTTCTTTCCCCTTTTTTTCCTTTCAGAGTGTTTTGAGTGTCAGAGGGAGCTGAGGAGCAATGTGAAGAAGTGAGAATGAGATGGGTTTTTCAGTATTTCAACTACTGTCTATTAAATTTCAAACAAAATATTGGCAATTTGTTAAGCTTTTCCTCCCTAACTAATATTTAAAAGCATTCAATTAAGATTGTATAATGTGTTCAATGAGTTAAACCACCCCATGATATTAGAAAAATATTACATATATAAATAAAATACATCAAAGCATTAAAAAGCTATTACACACTCCGAACATAAAATGGCAGAATAATGATGGATCCTGCCATGCAGCAAACATATTCAAAAATATTATCTTCCTGGTAATGAAATGCCATGCGTTTCATTTTAAGCTAAATACGTTAGACATATCAGTGGAGTCTGTGCTGACACAGCAGTGAGTTGAAATTGAAAATCTGAAATTATATATATGATTGGACACAGTGTTAAAGTAATTTATAGGAAAAACCACAAATGTGCTGGGTCTGCACCTTTTCGTGAACTCATTTTAGAGAATCAGATAGAGGAAACTCTACCATTTCTAATGTGCAGTAGAATGGCAGCTCGCCAGGACCCCAATATATTCAGTATGAGGGAAAGGAAGGGAAAGAAAGGAAAGAGAAAGGAAAGGGAAAAATAAAGAGAAAGGCAAAGGGAAAGGGAAAGGCAAAGAGAAAGGGAAAGGCAAAGAGAAAGGGAAGAAAGAGGCTAGAGAGACCTTATTCAAATTACAACAGTTCTGCATCAGGAAAATGGCATTAGTTTTCATTGCTCTGACCTAATATGATATAGCAGCTGTAGGAACTATATTAGCTATCAAGACAAGAGGGAGATAATGGGGAAACATTTAGAAAAGAACATAGGGATAGGGCTAATTTCGGCTCAGCTGCAGATGTTTTCATGCTTTGCCATGGAGAGGAAAGCAGCAGCAGTCATTATGACAATCACCTGATACTCAAAAGTTTAGGCTGAAATTCAGTTGCTGCTGACTGGAATGGAGACTCAGTTATTAAATGCACACACTCACACACGTGTGTGTGCACACACAGAGAACACACTCTTTCATGTGCACTGACAATTTTCCTCTCTCTCGTAAGTATTTTAGTGTTCTTGGCTATTTCATCTTCAGTCAACTAAAAAAACCCCAAAGACACAATAAGCATCAGAACATGTTTAGTGCTTACTGTAACTCTCTAAGCCTTACTTTCAAGTATTTTTTACTCTATTTCTTGTAGTTCTTTCCTGAATTCAGAATTCTTTTCATTTAGGAAAAGAATTGAAGAAAGCACCAGTAATTCACTACTAATATTTGATCCAGTCCTAGTATTACTATTACAGTTAATGTGATAATTCATAGCATTGTATTTATTACTTGTTAATCAGAAGAAAGGTAATTGGTGTGATTTAAAATACAGACATGTTTTTACAGAGCAGTTATTTTCTAAGCATATAAAACACACAAGTGTAGTGGTTTTAGCTAGGCCTCAAATTGGCAGGCTCAGAGAATCTACGTGGATTGGAAGAGACAGCTATCACCTGACTGGGTAACCAAGGAAATATTTCAGACCAGATGACGCAAACCTAAGATATGAGTGCAGCAGTGGGAGGTGTTAGTTCAGTTCCACCATGGCTGAAGTAGAAGAAGAACGTGCTACAGCTCTTCTACTGTGCTAGGCCCCTGCTCCTGCAGCTGCTACTTGCATTTTGTTTGAGTTCAGGGAAGTAGGAATATTTTGTTGTTATACCTTCTCTTTTTTTGCAGGGTGTATTTTAGAGTGCTTATGAATGTAGAGTAATAGACTTTGTATTAACTGGGGAGTGGGAGGTTATTTCTTGTTATATATAACTTGTGTAAGTGTGTGTTATATTGTAGTTTTAATTTTCCCTTTTCTGTATAAATACATATAGTTAGTTTCAGCATAAACCTAGTTTGGAGGTTTTTTTCCTCTCCCTCTTCTTCCCTTTTCACTCTGTCTTGGACACTTGGCGTTTTGCCAGCTCAAGTCAAGACAACAAGTCATTTTGGGATTTATGTCAATCTCTTACCTAATCTCCAACAAATGTCCTAGATCTGTCTGATTTTGAAGAGTTCCATTGCCCCTAGTAGGCTTTGGGGTGACCTAATTGAAGCCTCCCAGTACCTGGAGGGAGTCTACAGGAAAGATGGAGAAAAACTATTTGCAAGTGCATGTAATGAGAGGACAAGGGAGAATGGCTTCAAACTGAAAGACAGTAGGTTTAGATTAGATGTTAGGAAGAAATTCTTTACTGTGAGGGTGTTGAGACACTAGAATAAGGTGCCCAGAGACACTGTGGATGCCCCATCCCTGGAAGTGTTCACGGCCAGGTTGGATGGGGCTCTCTGAGCAACATATTCTAGTGAAAGATGTCCCTGACCATGGTAGGAGGGTTGGAACTAGATAATCCTTAAGGGCCCTTCCAATCCAAGGCATTCTGTGATTCTATGATTTCTACGAGTTTCTTCAGAAATCATAGAGGACAGAAAATATGAAAAGAAGTGATGGCTGAGACTTGGAAAATATTTCATATAGTTCCATTGTACCACTGCTCATCTGAATAACAGTAAAAAAATTCTATAATTTTGGCAGCAACATGTAAACAGTAACTATTATTTATTTTGGAGGGTGGTATTTCTTGTTTCTAATGCTAGAGAGTGTTATCTTTTCATTTGTTTTATCTGAATATTATAAAGAGAAGTGGATTTGTGCTGTAGATGTTTGTAGAAGCAACGCACTGCCGTAACTGGTAATCTGCTCATCTGAGAACCATATCTGAGTATTTATTGCCTATAGAGAAAGAAGTCTGTGTACATTGTGGTTACACTGTTACCATCTTGCTCTTTCCCAATCACATCTTTGGTGTTAGACAAATCCATTTTGGTCTGGGCACATCAGAGAAGCTCTACCACACCACTCTCTTGGAAACTTCCTCCAGAAAAGCCAGCAATTATCAGTAACACATTTGTTCCTTTAGCTATAAATCAGCCTATGCTTCACAGGTCTCGCATGATGACTTCTCTTCTAGCCCAACACTGTGGCATATTCCCTGTTCACACTTGCAACAACTTTCAGTCCCCATGGGTTCTTACTCATGTTGGATCCCAGAGGCATACTTCCAGTTTGAATCTGGGATCTTTAGAGCTCTGCTTTATAGTGTTCCTGTGAATTTACTTTCAGTCTTCTCAAGGAAGTTTATCACAATGGCACTTTTCACTTTTAACAGCCTTTCAGATAAGGATGAGGAAAAGAAAACTTCATCTTAATTGTCTTATTCTCTAGCTTTCCTGAGTTTTTCTAGTTTGTTCCATAGAAATGCTCATGCTCCAAGTGGACAGTTATTACATTTTTTGCATATCATTCTCTCCCCTGTGTACCCTTGCTAAGCCTTCAGGAGGCCTGATGTTGACTGGAGCTTTTTCCAGATTGAACCAGGTAGCTTTGTGGGCAGTTCTGACCAGAAGGAGATAGGCAATAGAAGCAGGATACATAACTAGAGTTGGCCTACAGTATGGAGTTATGATGTAGGACAACTTTTCAACACTTTGCTGTTTATGTTTCTATTACTACTACTGACAAAAATAATTCCTTTGGCACATGTTCTTGAATATTACTAATCAGTGCTAAAGGTGTTTTGAAATAAAAAATACAAAGAATAAGAGGGAGTTGAGTTTGTCCATCTCTCTTGGTTCTGATTATGTTTGTCCCAGGATATTTAAGAAGTATCAGGACTCCTGCTCATGGATACTTAATTTGAAGTTCACAATAATAAAATGGGGGGCATTTATTGCAGCATTTCATCTGGGTTCTGTGACTGAAATTCTTTCTGGATATGTCATCTGATGTCTGTAGGAAAAAAGATTAAAACACAGAGTTTGTTCCTGGTAATTACTTACTAAACAATTAATCCAGTACAGCTGATATTCAAGGAGATCAAACTTAATGAATGATTACAAGTGGCTAATCAACATTTAACAACCTATGTATGTGCTGGCTGATTAGTATACATAAGATGTTAGGGCACAACTATGAATTTTTGCTCTTAAAGGATTATTGAATGAGTTTTCTGCTGGGAAATGGCAGTTCTCATTCTGTCTGTCAGCCTGGTGATGAAGTGTGATTTTTCTGTTCATTCTGCTACTACTATTACATTTCATGTGTGACTTGATCTGCTTAGAGGCATATGTGGTATTCCTTTGCAAATAATTTGTTGTATTCACTGTGATGCAAAACAGAAGCTAACATTGGTTTGACAGTCAGAGATTTTAATGAAGTACAGCTCAAATCAGTACAATGAGGAGGAAAGATGACTCGCAAAATTAGACCTTTTGGCAAATTATTTAGAGACTTACAAAGCTGTCTGACCACCCCTACTTATCAATGGGATTCAGCAACACTATGAGAAGTGTCAGAAGAAATATGCTGAGATGGTCTACTGCAATCCCACAGTAGGGTATTATCAGGTAAAGAATAGAATTACTGATGAGATATCTAGATAGACTTACTCTCTGATAACCAGTATTAACTCATTACATTTCTTTTATTAAGTAACCATTGCATTGGATACTACTTTCATTACAACATAGTAACTGAACTGGCAAAGTTATTCGGACTTCAGACAATTGGCAGATGTTTTTGAGGATGATGTTAAACTTCAGTAAATTTATTTTTTAATGTACCCAAGCTGTTTTTAAGTCTGAATATAAAATAAGAAAGCTAGAAAATTATTTGGAAACCCTAAAACAACTTGAGAATTTGAACAAGATTTCAACTTTCTGTCTGTGCCTTGGATTTGGTTTTGATGTCTAGGCATGATGTCAGAGGAAATACTGGGAGCTTCTGCCAAAATACTGGGCCAGATCCATATCTCCACTACACTGACATAAACCCTGGACTATCCTATTGTTTTCAAAGAAGTTACTGCAGGCTGACAACAGTGTGTGTAGCTCAGAGTATCAGAGCTCTAGCGGGATGGAGAGTATTCAGTTTAGACAAAAGTGACATCACAAGGTTGGACCATTTTCCTGTTGTAAGTCAGAATATATGTGCTGTTTCCTAGTTAGTATTTCTCTTGATAGAGCTGGTTATGTTACTTGTGATATACTAGCTAGCCATGTTTGTTCCAGTTTTCCTCTCAGGCCCACTGAAGATGCTTTCAGGTAACTGGATTCACATTGGATAGATTATTAACAGAGTTAATTATCATTAATATGAAAATAATTATTAATAGAGTTTCATCATAAGGAAGATGAGCATAGACTTACCTTAAGGTGATGGGTGCTTTGGAAATGCCTGGTGACAGCTGGAAAGACAGGCAAATCCCTACAACCATGCGGCAGACTGTCTTTACTCCCGGACAGCATATCACCAGACAGAAATGTAGTTACTGTTTGCAACTTTCCTTTATTTTCCGTCAAAGTTTCTCATATGCTTGATATTTCAAATTCTGACAGCTAGCAGTAAATGAGACAGACTATTTTCTGTAGTGAGATTTAGACAGAGGCAAGTCCCTTTACTAAAGTTGTAGTTGTAGCAATAGGAATACAGATTAGAGTTGTTAATCTAGCTGTAATGGGTGTTCTAGAGGAAGGGGTAACCCCCCCCAAAAAAACCTGCTAGTGATTCTCTTCAGCTAGTAACAAACAGTGTAAGAATCAATCTGGTTCACTCCAGAGATGGTGCTTATGCACTAGAAAAAAATTCTACTTCTTTGCCCTATTTATTAGGCACCAAATCCCCCAAATGTCCAGAAATACCTGATAAGAAAGGGATGTTTTTCTGCAACTAAAGGACTAAATTCCATTGAACAAACTGAAATGTTATCACTGACAAATCTAGATGAAGATGTGATGTAGGGCTTTCCCCACTTTTTATGGAAATTTGCATTATTTATGGCAGACCCATAATGATACAAGTAGCCATCCAATAGGATATTTCAGGCCATTGAGATGTCACAAAACTGGAGGAGAAATGAATTATCATCCCAAAGTTTCGTATGCAAATGACTGTTGAGAGGAATGAATGTAAACCAGGCTCAATGGTTCCACAAGTTTACTGGGCACCATGCCAGCCAGAAATTATTTCATTACAGCAATTCTTTGTTGTTGCCAAAAAATTAGGAAGAAGTAGACAGAAGACAAGTTCATGTATTATATTGACCAGGCTGAATTAAAAACTGATATTATCTGGGATTTAAAAATAGTGAGAAAAGGAAAGAGAGAATAAGAATATTATTGAACACAGAACTAAGATTTTATAATTTTCTTGTTATTACTTGTTTTCTGATTTCACTAACACTTCAAAACCTTTTTATCAAGATCTGAAAGGAACATATTTGACTGATTGAGAGAACAGATAACACTCTTTACAGAGAATAAAATTTTAACCCTTATTTGTATGAATCAAGCTTGACTTTATGCTATAATCTATGATTTTATCGATGTGTATTTCTTCTACTCATTATGCACTTAAATGTAATTTGAAATTTATATGATGATGAATTATTATTTGTATGGTAATCTGAAAATGATAAGTTTGTCATAAAATCTGTCCAAATATCTTTATTTGGGCCAATAAGGCATATTCTTTGTACTAACTACTAGTTACTGTTTGGCTTCCTTTCCTCTGCTGTTCTTCTTCACCTAGGAGTAGCATACAAAAAGACCTGATTTGAGCCTTATTCTTTGGTGGCTGCTATATGTCCTCTGTTCCAGGCAAAATTGACAGAGATCACATCTATCCCTTAGCTGTTTTTAAATTTTGCAGATAAGTGTGTTTGATTACTTCACTAACTTCACAGGAACTTTACATGTTTTACAGTTCATCAGTACTTCCTACATACACAGATACATACAGTGTTATAACCACATAAATAATATCAGGCTATTCTTTCCTTTGTCCTTCAGAACCCAAATGTCCTACAACTATCTCCTATTGAGTCTAAATATTTTGGTACTCATTTATGTGAAGTTATTCAAAAGCCATCTGCACATAGTCCTAGGCAGCAGACCATGGACAGAAGTATCCAAAACCAAGTGGTTCTGTTGAGCAAGGTGCTAATCCAGTTAACCTCTAGTGTTCCTTCCAATCTCAACCATATTGTGACTATGTGGTTTTAATATTTTTTCATTGTGGATGGCTAACGGAATTGTTCCATAAATGGGAAAATACATAAATAGCAAGCAGGGGAGGGACAGGTCTCAGAGCAGGCCATCTTGTCATCTTAGGCATGACTCATATATTGTGTGTGTGAAACAAATGTATTTTTGGAACATTCAGATCTCTGCTGACTGAAAATAATTTGCCATTTTCAGCTGTGAAAAATATAGAGTCGTGAAAAGTCCAGAGTTTTCAAAGCACTGCAATGCTGGCTGCAATTATGCCTTGATTTTGGTGGGTGTAAGGGTCTACGGAAAAAGCCAGCAGAGCAAGTAAGCTGAACCAGCACTATGCAGAAAATCTTAAGGTGTGTGTGGTCATCCAACCTACTCTGCCCCATTTTCCATCCCCAGGTACATAGCTGGCTTCCTCTCCAGCACACCAGACTAGGAAGTTCTTATGCTGCATAGATAAATGGGAACCCGGGGCCAGAGAGCATCTTGAAGTGCTGATGCATCTTGGAGGTGGCAGCTTCGTAGATGTTGGTATTACAGCATAGGACTCCACAGTCTTTAAAGGGCTGAGAAGTCTGCAAAACAATGGAGTACTATGATCCCACTGTAAGAAAAGCCTGAACCACAAAGCTAAGTACAACCCCTCCTTGCCTGTGGCAAGAATATGAACCCAGGCCTCCAAAGAACTCAGGAAGTTCAGGTCAGAAACTGTATAAGCAGAAAATATTATTGAAATATTATCTTTTTCCTAAAAATAAATTATTTCTGACACATGCACACAAAAAATCTAATATGAAAATACATTTTTTTTGTCTGTGATTTTGAAAAGGCAAAATTCTCACTAAAGGGTAATGAAAGAAAGCCATTTTAGTCTACCTGGTAAAAAACATTTCTAAGCAGAATTTTTAACATTTGTGACTTCATCTTTAATGCACCAAAAGAGGTAGTTAAAAATAATTTTATTTTTGCTCTTTTTTCAGTAATGTAAAACTAATATGTGTATTTATCTATCTGTATTCATGAGTATTTTTCTAGCCTTATCTTTTTTCATATGATCACAGATTAGTTTTTCTTTCAGATTTAAGATTTGAAAGGGCATTTGTAAAGGTCTGTATTCTCCACAAGGATGCTTTCTCTTGATGGGTTATCTGAGATGACCTAAATGTCAGAACTAAAAGAAGAATTGAATTATAGACAAATAATTGCTCTATTTATAAATGGTGGAAAAATATTGTTTTATTCAGAAAATACCTAATTGCCCAGTAAAAATTAATGCTGGAGGCTATTACTAAGGCAAACATTTTAAAGATGCTAAGAAAATTTAGATACAAGGCAAAATCCACCAACCATTTAACAGATAAGACAAACATAAATAAATTTTCATATGTAAGTCAAACATTGCCTAATTTAATTAGAAAAAGCCTGAGCAGTTCACAAACTGTAGTGACAAGTGAGCAAATGAAAGGCAGTTTAGGGGTAAATACCCTTTTCTCAGAAGATTTTACTAGGAGGAGACAGAGTTATTTTATTCACTTAGGAAAGGCTTTGTTGCCAACAGAGAGACATCTTTCTCAAGGCAGTTTTGCTGTTCTCTCCCAATGCATTTCAGACAGGCTCTCTCTCTGATGTATGAAGAGGGAGATAATGCTAACAGACATGTTACTGGGCCTCCGCAGCCTGGAGAGGGCTGGGGGAGGGCAATGATGATAAAGCCTGAAAAAGAACAGGCGTGTCTTTCACAAGCTCAGCGGTTTTTGCAACTAGTGCAATTTCCTTTGTAAATTTTTAGTGTTCATGACTTCAAAATAAACTTCCTTGGATTCTTTCCACTACCTTGACATTTTTCATGTATGTTACTTCACAGCAGTTTTCTGTAACTGTATTTTATACAGGATTGAGTTTTGTCCTGAAACAACATCTATTAATTCTCTAAAAACCTCTTTCCAGATGGGATGCAGACCACCAGGAACTTATTCGGGCAGTTCCACATTGTATTTTCCTTTTATATTTCCCTTGAGTTTTTTTCTGTGAGAACAATTTTTTTTGACTGGTGGTACTGGTAACAGGGATTTTATTTTCTATGTAGTGGCATTAGTTATTGTACAGCCAAGGCTGTACAGTTTCAAGCTGGGTTTTCACATTGTCCTTTTTCTGAGTTGTAATTTCAAGAAGTTACCGGTGTTCTTAAGCATTAATGATTTCAGATGCTACCTAGTCATATGTTTTTACTGTGCCTCACTGAGGACTAGTAGTATGCACTCTGATTAAATTCAGATGAAATGACCAGCAAATGCAAGTTGAATAAATACTAGGGTAGTTCCCTTTTTCTCATGCTGGTGTCCACTGTTGCCTCCTTCTGACACTGAGTGTGGTGTTCTTTTTGAACTAAGTTCTTATTCTAGACTACCTTATCCGATGTAAGTTACTATGTTGTTGTTTTTCTTTTTATCATAGTTATTTCCTCACACGCTCCATCACCACACAGAGTTTCAACTGTGCTTGCAGAATCTGTTCAAACCATTTCAATTAATCAGCACTTTAAGATGCCCTGAGTCACTGGTTTAGGTCCATTCTGTGTTTATGGACTTCTCAGCCAGAGGCAAATTGCCCAAGTAAAGAGACAGGACTGAGAAAGTTCTTTCACACGGTAATAAGAAACAAGAAACACTCTTCCTGGAATGTAGGTGACCTAAGATGAGCATCTTGTAAAACTGCAGTGAGGGCAATTATTTTAAAAGATGACCTTTGAAATCCAGTTTGAGACCAGAAAAGTAGTCAAAGTGGGAGGAGAGGATGATAAAAACCACTCTATGCTATGGTCTGTAATAGTAATAAAACATCTGTTATGTGTTACATCTCATTTGTAATTTGCCCTCTATCTTTTTTTAGTGGTAGCAAGGCAATGTAATAGTAACAGAGAAAAGCAAGGCAGGGGTAATCATCACCATCACTGCTGACTAAACTTTTCATTTCAAGTCAAAATATGAGTCAATACATAACTCCTAGTGCCTACTGGTTGGCTTTAGTTACTCTTTCTCCTTGAGCGATAGTGTGACCCCATTCAGTGCACAAATACAAATAAGGCACCAGAAGAATGCATTCCACTGGCATTCCTTCATCCCTTCCTGTCCAACCTGAAGGATGAAGCACTAAATTATTTAAGGGTCTGTGAGCTTTCTCACTGGAACTTCTGGGTTTCCTTGAACCCAACAGGGTGCGGACAAAGGAGTCTCTGCTGAAGAAGTTTCTTATTTCAAAAAATCATGGATCTGGCTGACATCCCTCTTCCTGAATGCTCACATTTTCCTCTTGTATGCAATGGTGCTGAGAGATGAAAACAGTGTAAGTTTTAAGGAAAATGTAGCACATGTAGAGATGCAAGCGCACATCTCTGTTTTGTTTTCTTGAAATACCACTGTTCAGTGGTGTTGTTCAAAGTATACAGAACAAACCATGCAGAATTCAGTGGTTTGAATTTTGAACCAAGAACTTTTCATGGGTTTTTTTTGTAAACCGAGATTTTCTCGATTGTCTCTTTTAGCTACAAAGACAGAAACTTCTTTGTTTTTCATTCTGTGTTTTTAACCCAGTTATATTCAGTGAAATAATGTCCCAATATATTTTTAAGCATGAGGCCAGATTAATAATTAGTAATCTCATAATTCAGCATATATTAATTACAGGCTTTTTAAATCTGTGGTAAATCCCTTAGGTCACAACTGAAATCAGGGTCAAATTTTATTAAATGCTGTGGAGACTTTAAAGGCAATCTCTGCTTGGAAGAACTTACTACTTTTATGGATAGAATTAAGAGTTAACTTCTAAAGCAGATCATCTACCCTGGTCAGAGGTGACATAAATTGTTGAAGTCCTGATGTTTTTGTGGCAGTGGATTTCCTGTGCTCAGGCTTCATTTACAAGAAAATTGTCTGTTTTAAAAGCCAGTCTGAGTCCTTATAGCTCTGACATGACTGAGTTGCTGCTTTTGTAACCCCATATTTTTGGATATAGGGAGTTTTTTGCAGTGGCTGTGTGGAAGATGTAAACACTTCTGACCTTTGATTTGTGCAGAGGCCTCTCTGGAGTACAGTGATATTGCTCCTATGACATGGTATAGAATTGGAGTATAACAACATTTCAACAATTCACAACACACCAAACTACAGTTAACATTCAGATATCTTTTATTTTCTAAGAGAGTTTGTGACTCTTAAAATTAAAATAGCTCTCATAGTGATAGTTTTCCTATTACTAATTACTGTTTTATATTTCTATTATTTCACAAAATTCACAATGGTTTACTGCATCATTGCAGACAGTTTTACTGCCAAAGGTGCTTGCTTGTCTGTTGCTTGCATTCTGTTAAATATTACTTACTCCTTCAGACTGCACTACAAGGACCATTTCATTGTCCCCTTTGGCTTCTGCATCTTCCTCCTGGCATGAACAGACAGGTAATAACCATTCAGTGGGGCCATTACCTCTTCTAAAGACTATTATCAAAATGGTCATTATACATAATGGAGATTATTACAGGCAACTTGAGGTTTTTTTAGATACATCACTACAATAATAGGTAGCCTTTTTTAGCCTTACCCATTGGTGAGAGTAATACTAGGGCACAAAACACAGGGCAAATGTTGCTTTTTATCAAAATTTTGTAGCTTTTAATATCTTTTCTTCTGGATTAATGTGATATTTACAATAATCTGTGAGTAATACCTGTTGAGAAGTTTATTGAACTGTAAGTGCAACAATGAAGAATTGCAAGTTTAAAACATACATGAGATATATTTCCTTCTTAAAAAGCTGTGAAATTATGTGTAAATAAAGCAATATTATAATACAACAGTTTGGCAGGTGGGTATACCTTTACCCAAACAGTTAAACCCCTATTTTTAGAGAATCTCAAGCTGATCCCCTATGGAAAAAGGGACCATACGGAACCACTACTTTTCTTCCTAACAGTAACATTCGTCAAGATGTTTATTTTTCACTTTAACCTTGAAAAGCAAGATCATAGCTAACCCAAGAAGTATCTGCAGGGAACTCAAGCCTAAATCTTGAAGGGATGTGTCTTTTCACTCTAATTCAGCAACTTTCCCATTTCATCCACAGCACTTACAAGAATACAGTTTACAACATTACTTCCATGCTAATTTGACCTACTGCAAAGAGAAATGCCAAACAAACTGAAGTGGATTTAAGTCTCAAGTTTGTTACAAATAGTCCAGATGAGTGGGCTAGGTGGAGAGAGGTTTCCCCCAGAGGAAACTGTTGTTACTTATACACATCCTTTGAAATTTTCTGTGCTAGCCGGCACAGCTCCAGTGTGCCAGATTTATTGGTAGTATGTCTCTGTTTCTCTCAGTTCTATCCCGTGTTTGAATCACAGTTCAAAGTTCCACTAATAAGAATTGCGTAGAAGTGGGATTATTATCAGTATTTTCTTGACTTGATTATCCCTGCTACATGTCAATTTTATACCTTTCTTCTTAAAGGATATTCTCTCTTTCTTTTGGGATATATACCTCACCTACTCTGCTTCTAATAATGGCACTTTTCTTGTTTGAAGGAAATCCCCATTGTATTTCTCATCTCAGAAGTCTTGCTGAAATGTTGCATCCCTGTCTAAGTCTCACTGTCTTTTCTGATGCAGCCCTGACTAATAGGAGAGCACAGACCTTTGAAATATGGCTGAACAGGCAGCACAGAACTTGGGCAACAACTGCAATCAAAAAGTGACAAGAAGACAGCCTCTGTACTGCAATATATTTTCCAGAATCCTGTTTAAAAATTGAGGCATTTCTTCACCTCCTCAGAGCTCTTTATTGCCCAGATTTAATCATCCAATATGCTTTTGTAGTTGGACAATTATGAGAATATAAATGTGTGCATAGCTTGCAGAGAAACCAGGACACCTGATATAACTTACTTTTTGGCTTGTGTGATGCATGTGAATATGAACAAGACCCTTCTAAGTAATGACAACATCTATGCTATCTTGCGACTCATCTGTTACAGTAAGGTTTTTAAGCCTAACCATACTCTGGTTTTCAACAGTACCTCCTTTCTCATCTCAGCTGTCCTGCAGGCATCAAACGCACGATGACTGTTGCGTATCCAGCTCTCATAGAGTGCAGGCATTCAGGAGCTCAAGTCTTTTCTGTGTTAAAATCTCACCATTTGTGACATCAAGCCATCTGTTACCCATGACCTTTGATGTTAGTAAGTTATTCCTGAGTGGCAGCAATCATCCAAAAAGAGCTGTTTGGTTCAAAATACCACTGGAAATACAAGTCTGAAGACAAACTTAATCAGAAAACAATTCAATTTTGGGAATTGGGAGTTGCTTTAAACCATCTGAATCTGTGATTCCCCAGACAAGATGCTAGCATGTACCAAGAATAATACTTCAATCACATTCAATCTTATTGGTTATGAATTCATCCATTTCCCCCGTTTCTCTGAAATAGGGATTAAAAAAAACCCCTAGCATAAAATTTAACTTTTAGTATAAGTGTTATAAATAACCAATCATTTTGGTATAAAGGGTAGTTTAATTTTATAAATAATGAAAGCTATAGAGGAAACAGCGCGGCGCTGGGTGCACTGGGAGTCTCCGCTCCATCAGTGACACCCGTTTGAGCTCGCAGGCTCCTTTTTTATACAGTCAAGGCAGGTTTATTTTTAACCAGTTCCGATAAATGATTTTCTTCTTTCTCCATCTTGAGATCCTTTCATCTGATTCTTCCTGTTGCTTCTCCGGTGGTCGTGGGGGCTGGCGTCTTGTTTGGTGTGATTCTTAACTTAAAATTTAACTAGAGACAATCTTGTTAGTTAAGCCTTATCTGTTGTTTTGAGGTGTTTCTTCCTTATCTTGATTGGCTTTACATCTCCATTGTATTTAGGTGTTCTCGGATTATCTTTGGTCTACACTGTATTTACTTTACTTCAAAAGGCTGCTTGGTTATTAACTGGCTTTCTTCTTTTACTCCCTTTTTGTATGTTAAACTAAGTTCATGTCTGGTTTATAGTTGTTCTGTTGCTAAATCTTTACAGCATATTCTGCATCACCCAGATTCAGTGCTTCAGAATCATTCAGAATCCCACTGAATGATTTGGCAAGCCATACAGTATACTTTATTATATTTTTGACACGAATTAGGCCTACATTTCTCACGTAAGTAAGTTTTAAGTTTAGTATTTTAAGGCGTAACTGTTTGCAAGTGGAGCCAGCCCAAGCAACGGGCACTTAAAGATACGAAAGGAACTAGGGCTAGCTTGAATGTGTGACATTAAGATAAGGGGACTTAAACGGTGAAACCGCTGAAGGCAAAGTACTTTCTAACACAAGGGGTGGAGGCTGAGCCTGGGCAGAGGGTGGGGGATGAAGAGGGAGGTTTGAAGTGATGTTATTGTATAGGTAAATCCAAGGAGAGTTGCAATAGATAATGTTTGGAGCAAATTGTATAAAGGTTTTGAGTTTTGGCTTGCCCGGTGGACACGTACAGGGGTCATGGGCTCCCCGAGTGGCCCCGGCCATGGTCAGGCCGTAATAAAATTTTGCTTTACTATCAATATCTAGTTTTTCTTTAAATCACCCCGCAGTATATGTAGGAGTCAGATAAGTCAGATTTTGAACTTCCTTCATATCTAGCCCTGAGAAACTCTTTCTGGAAAACAATGACATAAAACTGATGTCAGATTCAACTCAGCTGTCTCTGAGACCTGTCCTTTAGGTACAGGGAATTAAGTTATTGTGGCATGCAAAACCTTTTAGCACTAACAAGGACTTGGTCTGGGTCTGTGTTTTCTGTCAAGTGGAAAACAATAACTGTCAGCAATACCTCCACTGATTTAGATTACCTAAGAGGAACTGCCAAGCTTAAAACCACAGTCAGGAACCAGTCGTGTTACAGCATTATCAATTCTTTACCTCGTTTGCAGCAGTAAAATGGGTGAGTGGAACAGGAGTAGTAATAAGAGGTTTCTTGGTAACTTCAACAATTAGCAAGACCTTTTTCCCTGTTGTCAGAGCCTCTGAGGGATTTAACTGCATAAAATCTAGGAACTGTCACTTCACTTGGCACTGTCATTTCTACAGTGGCTTGTAGACTTTTTTGAGAGAGAAATGAAATGTACCTTTGGAGAGGAATTTAAATAGAAACAAGTTGGCGTTGGGGTTTTTTGTTTGTTTGGTTGGTTGGTTTTGGTTTTGGTTTGTTTGTTGGTTTGTTTGTTTTGTCTCTGTGTGTGTGTGGTTGGTTTTTTTTTTTTTTAATCTTATCAATTTGTCAGTTTGGGTCTGAAGGAAAAAGTATTTGACTGGCTGGACAGTCAAGCCTCACTACCCCTTATACAGTGGTTAAGTTAGGACCTGTAAATGCTTAGCCGTATGCGAATTAGTTTGCTAGTTTGCAGCATCCTTTGACTGATGGAACAAAAAGGCAGGCGGGAGGGAGGGGGACGGGAGGGGGGAGACAGAGAGACAGAAAGCCTGCCAGCTATTTGTGAAGTAAATGTTCCCATTTCTTTTAAAACACAATAGCAAGTGTAATTTTGTCACGTGCATCTGTTGCTATCACCTCTCACTTTGTGCTGAAGTGCTCACCAGAGCATTTACAGAAGTGATTCTTCCTCCCACCCCTGACATCTGCCACTGAAAATGCTGCATTATTCATCAGCGTGCTAATGGCAGGTGATGAGATCTTTTCACGCTACATCCCTCTCAGTAGGTGTTTATTACTCTGTTCACCAGCAGCCCTGCTATTACTGCCGGGCCAGAAGAACTCTACATACTCGCTTGACAGGTAATGGGAAACGTGCTCTGCTCACTTGGCTCACAAGTGCAGATGAAGGTTATTACTAGGGCAGCTGCAATATCGTGGGTGCAAAGAAGACAGTCACTTTAAGTGAACAGCTTAATTCTGGAAATCCATACAAATCATGTCAGCCCCGTGATAATCCATCTTCTTTACCTTCTATCATTTCAGCAGTCATCACACTGTAATAATTTTCTCCTGGCTCACCTGTGGTCTCTATGAATAAAAGAGTTGGGGGAAGGGAAGACGGAAGAGAAGATGACTTTGGCTTAGTGTCTGATGATCACAGTGGTGACGAATTTATCTCTGTCTAGTAAGCAATATGTTGGGGTGTGGGGGAGGGGGCTGTGTGTGTGTGGGGGTGGTGTGCGCACAAGGCTTTGTGTCTTGAGGAAAGGAGAACTTTGCAAGCAGCACTGAATGTACATGTTTAATTTTATGAAAACAGCTTGACAAGAAAAGCAAGTCTCTACTGATTTATTGGAAGTCTTTTGACAAAAATTATGGAAAATAAACCGGCCAGAGCACTGGGAAAATTGAAGGAGGAGAAATAAGTTTTACTCCAGAGGACTCAGTTCACTAACAAGCTTTCCCTGGTTGTCTTCCTTCTAGGTTTCTCACTTAAACTGTGTCATCCTGAGCAATCCATAAAAACCCTCAACCCACAGTAGGAATAGGCAAACTTTTTTATAATTTAAAGATGCAGCCCCTATTTCACTTAAGGGATAGAACTTTCTCAATCTAGTGTTTCCTTTACTAAAACAAAAGGCTTGCTGAATCTGCCGAAATTAATGATGTTGTAATGCACAGTATTTTTTTGGAATATATCCTCCCAAAAATATAATCTAGGGAGATTTAGAGGTTGGCAAGATTGGCTGCAGTTTTATAAATGCTACAACTGCTGAATTGCATCTGTTTCCCTATTAGTGCAGCTTAAAATAATTAAACAAACCTTGAACTGTGAAAGTATTTTTTTTTTATTTTCATCAGACTTTTTCTTCCAACTCCTGTTACTTATTTCCATATAATAGCTCCAGGGTTGTTTGCTATGCTTAGCAGAGAGAATATGTCTTTTAGTGAAGGGAACTAAAAGTAAAGAACACCCCCTCCACATTTCAGCTATCTGTTCTGCTTTCCATCCCCCAGTTTTTTAGGAAGACCATTAATTTTTATCTGTTGAGTTTCTGTATCAGTCCAACTTACCCAACTTTTAGATGGGTGTTATAGACTAACACTTGCATTACTTACAAATTTAAAAGCATGACAATACAGAGAGAGAAAGGAAAATAAATATACACAGCAAGACATGTTAGAGCCATTCACAGTTACTTACACAATGAACTGGGATGGGGGGAGAATAGAGTAGTCTCGGGACAGAGAAAATCTTCTCTGTAGGAGTTTTGCTTGCACCTGTCACCGAGGGGTGCTTTTGCTGGGGAGAGAAGGTGGTGAAACTGTGTGTGTTTGTGGACTTAGAGCTGCAGACTGTTAATCCTTGTCTGGAGTTTAGGTGGGGAAAATAGAGACAATCCTGGATATGCAAAGCATTTTCTGTGAAAATAATTAGTTTGTCTTACATCCTAAAATGTTGATTTCACTAAGGTATTGCTCTTCATTTCAGTGGTAATAAAAAGGCAAGCTGCAGCTTATTGCTGACTGTAATTTCTGTTTTAGTATATGAATTTATTCCAATGTAGCTGAAAGGTTTAGGAAGATGGTGACAGACTGAGTAAGGAAGTTATATTCTCCAAAGATTTAACAGGAATTCAGTTCACAGCAAGATGACAATATGGATGTATTTGTTATAACTAGAAATTACTAATTTCTGTGATTTTCAGTATGGTCAGAATGTCATCAAAAATTTCTGTGCACAAGCAAGAACAACATCTTTTGGTTTTCTTATTGCTATGCATATGGAATTTATGGTGATGTTATTGTCACCATTGAAATGTAATTCTGGTATAAATGTAAGTCCTTGCTTGGGGTCCATCTGGTGTTTGAGATGAATTACATTTAGGAAATCAGAGAGTTTACCCTTGATATTAAAAAAATCTCAGTAAAGATCAATGCTCGTGCTAGAAACAGATCTAGGTTGTATAATGCTGAACTTGAGAAGAAAATAATTATCTTCTCCTTACCCTAGCTTCCTCTTCAAACCAGCAAAAAACCATTTTGGACATCTGAAAGCACTGTGATAGTTTTAGCTAGGCACATAGAAATAGAGATTAGAAGTGAGTAGGCTAGCAAAAGGTAAAGAAAACTCTAAAACAATAATAATAAAAAAAGTTATTGTATTATTGACCAGAAAGAAAAGGTGACCTATGAATATTTATGAGAATACAGATAGAGAAAAACAGTTTATTAATTAATATCAAATTAATTTCCATTTTTTCAAGGAAGGGATTGCAGATTCATGTGTTCAATCTGCTGAAGATGACATCCAAGAGCACAGAGGATATAATATACACAGTGAATATAGTAGGAGAAAGATGAGTTTCTTTCATATACAGGAATTTAAGCTTGAGTTTGCAGAGTTCAGCTTATTAATTTATACTCCTTTCAGAAGGAGTAAGCAGCCCTCTCAGTTCTCTTCGTCATCCATGCTTAGCTGAAGGGGACCTGTAATTTCTTCCTGTTCATAAGGGCAGGATCATTACCTTTTCAGTGATCACACAAATTTTTAGGAAAAATTTTCTCTAACTGCATGGTAGCTATAATTGGCTAAAGGAATTACTGATCAAATTTTAAGGAAAAGTCATGTCTTTATTATAATGCAAAAAGAGAAGCCTCAAAATCTGGCATTTTTAATGGTGAGAATTTATGAGTTTTGATTTTTTTTTTTTTCAAATTATGTGTTTTGTAGTGCTCCAAGGGTTGTTGCTCATCTTCACTGTTGAGTGGCCATGGTCAGTGGAATATAATGAGGAAAAGATATTAGCCTGAAAAAAAACCCCATTCTTCATTGCTCTGACATCTGGATGTTTCCATTATCCATGTTAACCATCATTGTAGACTGCAAAAGCCACTGAAATATTCACAGTTTTTGTTGTGCTAACTATATTTTGGCTGGCCATTTGAATTGCTCACATTTACTGTTACTTGTGGTTCATCTGATCTTTCTCCAGCTATGACTGTTGCATGAAGGTAACCTAAACCACGAGTGTTTTCCCAGAAATTGTTTATCCCTACATGCATTTTTGCATAACAATAGATTTTACAGAAAGTCAATGTTTCTGAAAACAGAAAGTGATTTTGGAGAGATGTGGCTGATTACAGAATGATGACAGGAAGGACTGGCAGGAAGGACTGTTCAAGGACTCTGACAATGAAGGAAGGACTGTAGGAAAGGAATGATGGAAACAGAAAGCAACTCAGACAGGAAAATCTCCATTTCTTGGGCAACATAAACTAATTTCATGCAGAACAATTATAATTTTGAGGAGGAGAAGAAGTTGTGGCTCTCTCACAAGGTCTAATGAAATGTTATTTCCTTGTAGCTTTACACATTGGATATCCAGATTTTTCACTGGTTTATAGTGATTTATAAACTAGTTGTTGCCAGGTGTGAGTTACACACAGAATTTTAAAAAAGAGGTTGCTTTGGATTTGTGTTTCTTGTGCTGCTTTACATTTTTGGCTTGTTTGATGGAAGTTATGAAAGTGTAGTTTGTTTTCATTTTTTTAACCCTGGAAAACAAACCATTCTGTTGAAGCTGAAGCTCACCTTGATAGGCTTAAGCAGTAAACCTTGGTCAGCTGGAGCTAAGAGAAATCTTATCCCTTGAAGGTCAAAGTCCCTCACAAGACCTGTTCTACCATTGGATTAACTTGTCTCCTGCTTCAGGATAAAGAACTTTTGGGATAATGTTATCAGACTATGTTGAAACCCATTGTTCTCTCTCTCCCATGTAAATCCCTGTTACAGAAAATATTAACCAATTGTGCTACCTAGCAGAAACTTGTGTAATCCCCTAGTTTATCATAAGCTTTCCCCTGATTAACATACTTATCCTCCATATAAACATGTCCTGCCACCGAGACCCTTAAATTGTACGTTGCGTGTTCAATGAAGTATTCCAGTTTCTACCCCCAATTGGGAATCAAGTAGTTTTTAGACCTTTACACTCTTCTCTTCAAATTAACTCTGAAACTGAAATTTTTGGGGTTGAGAAATATGACAGCAATGCTGATGGCACTGCTCTGGAGGAAAAAGAGAAGCTTTCTCTGTGGCATTGATCTGTATGCAGGCTGTCATGTTTGCCTTGCCTTGATGTCCTCCTGAGGACAGAAGTACTCACTTCCTTGGAATGGCAGTCAAGCAAATTGTCAAGAGGCAACAGTAGATAACCACCCACCCTAGATTAAACAAAAGAAGTTGTTATGGACTATCTGGAAAAGGAAAGCAGTGTTTTCTTGTGAGATACTGTGCAACTTGCATAGATGCCATGCAACATATGTGCACTTAAGTCCCCACTACCCACACCACACTAAGATAATAGATGGCCTTGCTCTTTTCTTGGTCTGTTAACACTGAAAGCTGAGTCTTTTGCAGTGTATTCTCAGGAAATTTACTCATAGTTTAAAGACCAGTACAGGTCACATAGTCACAGTACAGGTGACTATTTACTACTATTTCTTACAATTTTTTACACAGACTACTTAACTATATATTTTTTCTCCATTTTCATCACCTAATTACTTCTATACCACATTTGTTGCATATATACAGAGACAAGCCAGTATTAATTTTCTTAACAATCATAGTAATGCAATACATATCAATTAACCCTGAAGCCTAAGCCTAGTTTTGACCTGTGACTATTTCAGAGTATGCCTAGGTGTATCTCTATCATAACAAGATCTGTTTTTAAAAGAGTGGAGGTTGCCACAGTTCATAGTATTAAGCATAGGTATCACACCTTGATGAGGTAGAGTCTTTCTGTTTCTCAGTCTGATTTGTCCAAACAGAAGACTTTTAAGCCTGGATTCGGTGTGGAACACAGACAATCCTGGAGCCTTTGGCCTGCAACTATAAACATTTTCTTCCGATTTCTTCCTGGATCAAGTAGTATTTTCTTAAATTCTTTTTATTTTTGTCCATATCCTTGCTTTTTATTTTTCCCCGCCTTTATTATTCCTCTACTTTTTTACTGTGATGAGTAAAAGCTCTGGAGGAGCAGACTCAAAGTGGCTGTCAAGAAGACTTTTTTCCCAAAGTAAAAGGTGCTGACAGACAAAAGGACTATGTCATGAAAAATTTATAACCAAATTTCCCACAACAGAAAAGGGGCAAACCCACCTCATATTAAATGCCAAATCTTCATGCATATCTTCTTCAGTGCTGATTCAATGGCAAAATAACTTTAAAAATGTTTTATAGTCCAAAGAAGCTATAAAGTAGCTGCACTTGTCATTTTAGTGAACTAAAATCAGAATTATACTAATATTCAACGGGATGACAGCAATATATTATCTTGTCAAGCAGGAGATCTGATTTTGTAGGAATACATGGTAGGATAGAGAGAGGAGCTGTATGAAGGATGCATTTAATTACATAAATAATAATAACAGTAATGATAAACTATAAAACTAGTTTTACACACTACAAATATATATAATAATATGTGGCTATACATATTTATATTCATATAAGACTATATATAAACTTTCTGCCAAATGCCAACACATATTCTAAGCTAACATCTCATCTTTCCCATACCTTATGGCTCTTATTTTTATAAACATATTTTTCAGATTAAAATAAACTGTAAAATACTTTCAAATTAAAATAAGCTATAAACTGATGGGTTCAGCACTGGCTGCAAAATAGAAGGATAAGAATTGGGAAGTACTTATTCATCTTATGTTGAGCATGAGTCATCATTGTGACAAGTCAGTAAAAAACAGTTAATCTGATTTAGGATAAATCAAACAACGTTTTTGGTAAAAGTAAAAGCAGTACTAATACTGTTGTATGACGTATTGGTGACACTAGTAACTATGTCCAATTCTCATTACTCTGAGTGGTGTAATCAAATTGGAATGGGTGCATAAGAGGGAAACTGAGGAGTTTAGGAAACAGGAGGTGTCTCATATCAGAAGACTACAACTTATTTTGGGTTGATAGATCAAGAAAGAAATGATTGCTGTATTTACAATTATTATTGCGTTACAAGTCTGAGAAAATCTTTTTAGTGGGGACTACTGTTGGTATATAAGAAGGTAATGATTGCAGCAAATAAAGAACTCCAAATTTGCATGTTGTCCAGCATGAGAAAACTGAGATTGTAGTATAGCTTGAATTAATGGAATACACAAATCCTTTGGGGAAAATAAAAAAGGCAGTTCTTTGGCTTATCTCTTTACAGTGAGACCTCTTTATGGGATCTATAAGGTTTTCTCCAGATCTAACATCTTGTTGGTGATTTGTAAAAAAGGACATGAGAAAAGTCAGGTATTTCAATGGTCAATGCACTATCCCCAAAGAGTTGGGGCTTCTAGTTGCCACATCTTCCTAACCCTTTCAGTATGTACAAAAACTTCAAGAGCATGTCAATCACAGTAAAAAAAAATTTCTAAGGTAGGCACGTGCATAAGTTTTTTTCAAGCAATAACAAGTTTTACTGCTGGGTGTTTGTATCTTGGTAAATCATGGTCTAAAGAAACTACATCTCTGTAAACAAAAAAATAACTATTTGAATGTCTTGATTCTACAAGCATTTGTACAAACTCTTTCAGTAAGATTGCAGATGGACGTGCATAGATTGTGTATATGTGTATATGGAATATTTTTTTCCTTGTGATTTGATTATTGCAAATACAATGACTTTAATAATTTTCAGTTATCCTCAAGAAAGCACAGTTTTAAAGAAAAATGTTCAATTTTAGCCTTTACTTTAAAACTTTATTGAGTTTATAATAACAAAACTTAGAATCTGTAATGAAAGCCTTTTAGCACTATAAGTTCTGTCAGCTCTAGCATAGAATAAATGTCACCCCTCAGCCCAATATTTATTTTCTTCTCTATTTTTTTTGTAAAGAAAATTTTCAACATTCTTGTATTGTTGCAGAAGACTATATATGATAAAAGAGAGCATTTTTGAGCAGGAAAGTATTCTCCTGGTAAAATTTCCTCCAGCTTTAAGAGCTTTAACTGACTAAGGGAGGACAACAGTGAAATGACTACATGTGAAGTTCTGACAACTGTGCTAACTACACCCATTCCCATTCATTAAAAAAAAAAAAAAAGAGAGAGAAGTATCTGATCCTAATTTCTTCCAGATATTTAAACTTTGATCTTTTATATAATAAGATGTAGGTATGAATAGGGAAGGTTAATCTTAATTTTAGATTGTTCCTTCAACAGAACAATTAAGCAGTAATTGCTGCATGTGATATTAAATTTAGGCGGGAAGCAGCAATCCTATTGAAGATTTCTAGCCCTTTATGTAACATGACAGGGGACTATTCAAAGTTTCTAAAACCGTTTGGTTCCTTTTTGCCTCCATTTGAGAACCATTTGCAACTTCTGCAAATTATTCCAAAGGAAGACATACGCATTTTCTGTTTCCTGTCTTTAGATTATAAAGTTAGTTTTCTTTTTCCATAAGATGCGGTAATATGCAAAATACATTTCATGTTCTACAGAGCATTCATAGAGCCATTCCTTCTAAAACAGAAAATAAAATCCAAGAGACAATCTTCTTATAAAGTAGAAAACAAAATAAAGCAGGGAATGAATGACTGCATTTTTATTTGTATATATGAACCTATTATGTTATTTATCCATAATGTAGTCCTAGATACCCTCTCTACTCATTAGTTCACTGGTTTCTTGTAGTTACTATAGCAGCAGGGTTTCTTCAGTCCATACTGAATTTGGAAGAGACTGGTGGCTTCGTTGGTCAGCTAACAAGGGCATTTCATGAGAAGAGTAGGATTGGAGAAAAGCATAGTTAGTCTTACAGAAGAACATCATCGTATTAAGGCAGACTACCTTTGGAAAAGGTACAAAAAATGTTTGCATACCAGAAAGCTTAACATGTTGCTCACATGCATAGTTGTGCTGTTTTGAAATCAAACATTTTTGAACTTGCAAGTTTGAATATTCAAATTTGGTTAGATTTTTCTCGAGGAGGAAAAATCTTTTTTGTTCTACTGCTGGACAAAACTCTGCGTTCAAGTAAAATGGAAAACAGGTTAATATGTCTTTATATGCAAACATCTCCTATTGATTTAAAAATTCAGCCTGGAAAAATACAGGGTGGATATTTAAAATGTGCATAGTGCATGAAATTACCTCACATTATGGGTAATGCATGCCTTGTAGCAATTATGTCACTTATGCTTACACTAATTAAGTGTTGATGTGTGAGCACTAAGTTGCAATGATGTTGTTAACTAATGTACATAAATATTCCCTTTAAACTGTAATTGCACTTTGCCATAACTTAAAAGAATATATGCTCAACTGGGTGTATATAGTTCTATTACCTTAAGGAACAGATTACAAACTTCAGACTCTGTAAATACCATATTTGAGTTCTATCCTTTAACTTACAGGGAAAAAGTCCTTTTGTCATGGAGTTTACAATATCCAATCCTATAATAGAAACCTACATATTGCTCATTTAAAAGCACAGCAGTGATATGCAGAGTAAAACAGGTCAACCTACCAGGGCTGAATGTCCCAAACCTGAAGTGATACATTGTAACTTAAGCCACAATTTATCTGCAGTAGATATTAATCTGTTGAAAAAAGCCCTGTTCATGGGAAAAATTATAGTATTCTACCCAGTTGGTGAATGCAAGATTTATGAAGGACTAAAATTAATGTTTCACTTTGAACACTAGAAATCCAGTGATTGTTCTAAAACTGAGATAGGGGAAGATTCAGAAATGTGTGCTGTCCAAAATGGTCTTTTAACAAGTGCAGCTGCAGTGTCATGAAGCCACAGAGCAATACAGTCCTAGGAGATGCATCTGAAGTAATTGAAAGCCTGAAAATAACCTGTTTTCCAGAATGATTAGGTAATTTTTTTAAAAAAGTATGCCTATGTGAGCTAAGAATAAAAAGAGTACTAGCCTTCTTTATCATGCATACAATAACATGTGTTAACTTTCACTAAGAAGAAAATAAGCAGAGAAAACGATGCTCTTACAATTAGAAGCAGTGCTAGCTGAGGCAACAACTCCTATCCAACAAACCTCAATTATATTGAGAAAACCAATACTACTTGAGAGTAAAAACAAGAAGTTTGTATGTTCAGTGCTGGGAACTACATGAAATTCAAGATTCACCTTCAGTAAAAGATTAGGCTTGTTCTGCTTCAGTTGACAAAAATTTCTTCATTTAGTTACTGTCTTTCACAGTAGCCTTCTGTAAGAAATGTCCAGCACACAGACAGACAAGTCCATAATACATTGGGTGAGGAATTTACTGATGAGTTGGGCTCAAAGTTGGCTCAACCCAGTAGACTGGGTTGCATCCATCTCATGGCCAGTCAATAGTTGGGTTCCCCAGAGTTTACTTTTATAAATGTTTTTGTAAGTGTTCTGGATGCTGGAATCAAAGGCAATTAAGTTTGATAACGATACTAAACTAGGAGAAGTTAAAGACTCCCTAGAGGGTAGAGAGGCCTTACAGAGAGATACGGGCAGACTAGCAAGCTTGGCAGTCACCAACCAGATGAAATTTAACAAGAGCAAGTCCAGGATTCTCTGCCTGGGACAGGGTAATCTTGGTTATATGGACAAACTGGGAGATGGGAGGGTGGAGGCAGCAGTGCAGAAAGAGATCAGGGAGTTTGGGTTGATGACAAATTGAGTATGACTGGATTGTGTGCCCTTGCAGCCAGGAGGGTTAATTGTTTTCCTGCAGCGCATCAAGCCCAACATTGCCAGACAGTCAAAGGAGGTGACTGTCCCTCACTACACTGCACTTGTGCAGTCCCACCTCCAGTCCTGTGTGTGGTTGTGGGAGACTTAATATAAGAAGGCTGTCAGACTATTAGAGTGTGTCCAGTGGAGGGTGACCAAGATGATGAAATGACTCAAGGACAAGAATTTCGATAGTAGTTGAGGTCACTTGGCTTGTTCAGTATGTGGAAGAGAAGGCTGAGGGTTAGCTCCATTACAGCCTACAAATTCCTCAAAGAGGACAGCAAAGAGCTGGTGATCTCCTCTCTCTGTTGACCAGTGATATGACAGAAGGAAACAGAATGAATTTGTGTCAGGGGAAGTTGAGATTGAGCATCATGAAAAAGTATTGCCTTCCCTCCATAACCAGAGAAGATGAAATGGAATGAGTTGGCCTCAAAAAAGTCTAACTGACACTCATGGTACAGTTTAGACTGCATAAAAACTTTCAACAGGTGTGCGATCAAATGTTAAGATTCAGTTAAATGTATCCATAAGACAGATACATTGACAGAGGACAATACATAGACTTCTTCAGTCTGCAAAGTTGTTACATACACAGAGGAAGAAACATTGAAGTCAAGAAACAAATCAGTGCAAGTCCTATATGCATCAGGGATTTTGTGTCCCCAGTGGCTTGTGGGAATCTGTTTCAAAGTTCTTAGTAGATGCCTAACAACTAAAAGTCCATTCTAACAGGAGCTGAAATCTACTGTGGAAATGAAAAAGACCAGAAAAAAACCCCCAAACTCTCTTTTATCAAGAGATGCAATGCTACCATACATACAGTACATAAATTACTTGCAAATATTATCATAATTCACAATAAAAAAGCTTCAAAAGCTTTATAGATTCAGAGAACATGAACTTAAAATAATCCTTTTTCTAAATTAGCCAGGTCTCTATTCTGGTCTACCAAATGAGCCTTTAAACTTTCTGAATTCTTTATGCTTGGGTGATATGGGCACTGTCTTTAATGGTATTTACAAAATTCAACAGTGGGGTTATTTTAAAAACAATCAAACCCGAACAAAAACAAACAAATAAACAAGCAAGATCCACCCAATCTTGACCAAGAAAGTTAACAAAGACTTTCTGCAGTCTGATTTTTGACAAATCATCCTGTTTGGACCTGATTTATGTTATCTGCTTCACCCAATTTAACAGGAGATCTTTCCATGATGGAAAACTTAAGTATTCCAATAAATTGCAAATATTTGGAGAAACTTGAAAATGGATTAAATCTCTTTTTCTAGGGGGAAGAGAGAGTCTTTTCTTTCTTCTAGTTCTCAAAGTGAGACATAGAAAACTAACCAGCATCTTTGGGGCCTCTCACTGTTTGTGTTCGGCTTGCTTGGCATAGGATTGAATACTCTGGCCAGACCATATGATGATTCCTCTTTTCTATTCTGCATGTGACACCTCTGCCTTCTCTTTTGAGCAAGCATATAACAGTCACTTCCAGCTTGTCATGTTGGATTATAACAGGATGACAATGACAATATTCCTTCATGCAACTGCTAAAGCTTCTCAACCTATTGTGTTTCCTCTCATTATTTTCCTCACTTCTCTGTCTCTTTCTTTGCTCAGAAAGGGTGTGGATGAGTTGAGGGGTAATAAAGTAAAGCCAAGGAAGAGTCATGTATTTCCATGACTGCTATCATCAGCAAAACCAAGACATCTTAAAAAGTTTGTCATAGACTATTACAATGTTGGTAAACTGTCCAGAAAAATTAACCATCTTGGGCGGAAAATCAAGTTACTCACTGTATGAAATGAAAATAATGCTGTATTTCACTTGGCCATTAAAAACAACTTCAGATTACTTTTTAGTAAGTGAGCAGAATTTCAAACACTTCACACCACAACAGCCTGAGAAATACTGAGTACCCATCTCCCCAAGATATGTTAGGAGAATTGAGATAAATCTTCTCTCATTTGGCTATGGCACAAGGATACTGTTCCTGACTTCACTAAAGGAAAAGCTCACCTTCTATTTACAAGGAATCAAAAATTTACCACAGTTTTCTGCAATGATGAAGAAATATTCGTAAAATTCTTGATTACTGCTTCACTTTGTTGATCTCTGGACACAGTTTCTTTGGTGCTGCTCAATACACTGTGGGGAAAGAATCTAGGTCAAAGAAAAGACATATGGCACCATGGTTAGGTACAGTGCCATATCCTTTGGCCATCTCCTTCCCTACATGATCAGGGACTGTGAATGCACAATAGTTACTGCTCAGTGTTACTAACATTTCTGTTCCTATGTGTTTCTATTAATTAGAAATATAAAGTAAACTGATTAATTGTTTTCTGTACTTCCAGAAGAGGCTCTGTCTATGCTGTCTCTTTGTTTTGCTGTAGTCTTTGCTGTCTTTCCCCCCAAAGGCATTTATTTTAATATTCTGAATTGTGGCTTTTATCATTCATTCTTTTTGACATAAAACTATGCTCAGATGGCACAAATGAACTTATAAACTCTGTTCACACTGTCACATTTTCCTGCTCTCGTCAGAGAAAAGTGAGTAATCTCTGGTGTATAATTTGTTAAATTTAGTCTTTTTTCCCTGTCAAACTTGGTGACTTCCTCAAACGCTTCTATTATTAGACAGTGTGGCACAAACACTCTGGGTTGTATCCCATTTATTGAATATGAATATTCAAAATCTGAGCTATTTAGTTTGGTAGATAGAGGTCACAAAAAAGGGCAATATAGTAGTTCTCTGATTATTTTTCAAAAGCATCTTACTGAGTTAAAAGCTCAAGTTGCCATTGCTATTATGGTGAAAACTGAAAAGAATTTTTTTTCTATTGTCTCAGTTTGAGGGGTAAAAACCAAAATGTTTACCCACAAACAGAGGAGGGGGGGTTTCCTCCACAATAATCACGCCACTCTTTATCAAATTTAAGCAAAAGAACTTTAATCAGACAATGGATACAAGAAAGATAACTGTTCTTAACTGTGATATGTATATATATATATATATGTGTGTGTGTGTGTGTGTATGTAGGTATAGGT
Organism: Willisornis vidua nigrigula; assembly: GCA_021164005.1. NCBI lineage: Eukaryota > Metazoa > Chordata > Aves > Passeriformes > Thamnophilidae > Willisornis > Willisornis vidua. The sequence continues at coordinate 6,109,952 of JAJPCS010000369.1, read as the reverse complement.
ATAACTATAAACAGACCAGAGCAAAACCGCTTACCCAACGCCACAGAAAAGAAACAACAACCCCCACAACAATCCCCACACAGGCAAGTTTCCCCCTGGAGAAGAGTCATACTTATGAGGCAGTATCAGTGTCACAGCCTGGCTGGCGGCAGGGTGAGCTCCCAGATGAACTCTCTCTCTCTCTCTCTGTCCCTTGTCCCAAATGAAGAAGGAAAACTGGAAGCGATGAACCGCTGCATGTCCTGGAAAGCAGCTGCAAGTTCTCTCCCAGGTTCCTGCCCCAGCCGGGGCAGGCAGGCCATGATGCTGCAAGTAGCGGTAAGACTGGAGCAGAGGCTGGAACCCCAGATGCAGGAATGAGGAAAAGAACGTGGTGAGGAGAAAAAAGAAACGGCTTACCAAGAAGCAGCAGCCAGCAGCAACAGCAGTGAGGAGCAGCGAGGAGCAGCGAGGAAACAGCTTCCCCTCTACCCCACCACACACACACAACCTGCTCCTCTGTTCCGCTGAGCTAAGAATGGAAAAAATGTCCCCCAAAAAACAAAAGAGACAACCTGCCCCCACCCAAGCAATCAAGAGGAAGACGGTAGCAGTTGCGGTTAGCTACCTCTTTTTGTTAACTAATGACCTGGGCAGTTAGTGGCAGGGGAGAGAATTTACATAATAATTCCAAACTACAACATCTAGGAAGCATTGCTTATGTGCTATTAACATTTCTAAGGTAATTACTTTGATGACTTTTTACCTTGAAATTCCTGACCATAGCCCTGGTTACTGCAGCTTCTATAACAAACCCCACTCAAGTCTTATTGGGTTTCTTATTTAGACTTCTTTTAGTTTGCGAGGAAATCTGATTTCTGCAACACAGTGTATGAAAATTCAGGATATTCTTATTCCAAGACTCAAATGAACACACAGCAATGATGACTATTTTATGTCAATGCTGTAAAACTTTATAAAAAGCAAACAAAAACTGAGAAGACAGCTTACCACATTGGGAAGATTCACATTTCTTAAAAAAGCTATTTATGCAGAAAAGATGACTGCTGCATTTCAGGTTATACTTGCATCCTTATTGGTCTCAAACAATGATTACATGGATAACAAAAGCTTGAAGAGAACTTTTCCACAACTACTCAACTTACTGTATTTGTCGGAGTTGAGTGCCTATGGGAATGAATCCAGGAGAAGGGTAGCAAGGTGCATATTTCTTAGAAAGGACAGGTCAGTGAGTGAGGCAAGGTGGTAGAGTTGTTCTTTTATGTGAGAGAGCAACTGTACTGCATCAAGTCCTATCCAGGGACAGAAAAATGAGTTAAGAGCTTATGGGTAAGAATTAAGGAGCAGGCTAATATAGGTGACTGTTGTGTATGTTTACTACAGACTACCTGATTAGGAAGAGGAAGTTGATGAGACTTTCTGTGGGCAGCTGGAAGTAGGCTCGTGTTCACAAGCCCTGGTTCTCCTGAGGGTCTTTAACCACCCTGATATTTATTGGAGGGACAACATGGCTTGGTTCACACTCAGAACATGAAGTTTCTGCAGATTATGGAAGATAACTTTTTGAAGTTAAAGGATGGAGGAGCCAACAAGGAAAGGTGTGTTGCTGGACCTTCTACTAACAAACCAGGAGGGACTGGTTCAAGACATGAAGCTTGGGGACAGCTTTGGCTGTAGTGACCTTGAGATGGTAGAACTCAGGAACCTGCATGGAGAAAGCAAATCAGTAAGCAGGACCCTGAAATGCTGGAGAGCTACCCTCAGCCTCTTCAAAGACCTATTTAGAGGAATCCCATGGGATATGGCTCTAGAAGTGAAGAAGGTCCAAGAGAATTGGTCAATATTCAACAATTGCTTCCTCCAAGCTCAAGACCATTGTATCCCCATGTGCAAAAAATAGGACAAAGAGTGCAAGAGACCTGCTTGGGTGAGCAGGGAGCTTCTAGAAAATCTCACATGAAAGAAACAAATTTATGGGATATAGAAAAAAGACCAGGCCAGATGAGAGGACTATGGGAACATCAGCAGAGTATACAGGGAAATGATAAGGAAGGTCAAGTCCTATTTGGAATTGTGTCTGGCTAGGGATATCAAGGACAACTAGAAGGGTTTCTACAAGTACACCAGCAGCTAAAGGAAGATTAGGGAAAATATGGGGCCATTGCTGAATGAGGTGGGTGTACTCGTGATGGAAAACACAAAGAAGGCAGAATTACTGTATGACTTCTTTGCGTTACTCTTTACTGCTGAGACCAGACCTCAGGAATCCTAGACCCTGGAAGAAAGAGAAGAAGGCTGGAGAAAGGAAAACTATCCCTTGGTCATAGAGGGTTGGGCTAGAGATTGGTGAGACAGACTTCACACCATAAATCCATGGGCCCTGTTGGGATGCACCCACAGGTGCTGAGAGAGCTGGCAGATGTTGTTGCTAAGCCACCTTCCACCATCTTTGAGAAATCATGGAGGATAGGAATGATGCCAGTGACTAGAGGAAAGCCAGTGTCAGTCCCATCTTGAAAAATGGTAAGAAGGAGGAATGTCAGCCTCACCTCAGGAATGTCAGCCTCACCTCAGTCCCTGGAAAGGTGATGGAACAGCTCCTTCTGGAGGTCATCCTCAAGCATGTAGAAGACAAGAAGATCATAGGAGTAGTCAGCATGGATTCTCCAAGGGGAAATCTTGCTTGATCAACCTGATAGTCTTCTGTGCTGGCATGGCAGGATGGGCCACTGGAGGAAGAGCAGTGGATGCTGTCTACCTTGACTTCAGCAAGGCTTTTGACACTGTCTCACATAACATCCTTGTAGGTAAGCTCAGGACATGTGGATTAGACGAACGGACAGTGAGGTGAATCAAGAACTAGCTAAACAGTAGAGCTCAGAGAGTTGTGATTAGAGGAGTAAAATCCAACTGGAGGCCTGCAGTCAGTGGTATTCCCCAGGGATCAGTACTGGATCTTCTCCCGGGACACACCCTTGTTGTGGGGGAGAAGCTTGCGTGCCCTCATGAGACTGAGAGCTATGCTGGTGGTGGTTTGTGCCGCCGGTAGGGTCTCCCATGCCAGACAGGTCTCAGCTGAAGGGTCAGACAAAGTGTGTCCACGGGCAGGATGGGCTCGCTAGCCATCTGGCAACCATCCCAGGAGAAGGACAAGTCTAACTCCAAACCCAGGCAGATGGAGCTCACTTAGCCCTGTAAGGCCATCCATCTAAGAGAAGGATACTCTAACCAAACCTATGTCCCGAAGTACTCACTGTCACCGTCCAAGCTCGCTAGGTCGTGGCAGATGACCTTAGGAGTAAAGGGTGGGGTCAGTTCTGCGCACACTGTGCCTCACCTAAAAATCCATTGTGCAGGCTCGAAGGGTTCACCCACATTGCAAAGCCCTGTAGCGAGAGGCAAGGGTTGAAAACGGCAGGTGATAGGAAGCAGCTGGAAGCCGCAGACCCAACCCTGCATGCAGGCGGTTCAGGATGTTGGTCATTCGAGACTTGACCCCGGAGATGACAGTCTCATGGGGTTGGATCCTGAATGACCAAGCAGCCTTTTCTAAGGACAGCACTGCTTGCTCCACACGGAGAGGGGCCTAGCAAAGGTGGCCTAAACAAAGCTCATCTCCACACCTGGCTGGATAACCACGGCCAACCAGCATCTTCCATGCAGTCAAAACCAAAGAGATTTCAAAGGCATACACCTCCCTCCAAAAGTGTGCTCAAACTAACACTCTGGTGTTGGAACATCAGAACCATGCTTGATACTGGGGATAGTGGATGTCCTGAGCATCGTTCTGCTCTACTTGCCCACGAACTGTCACAACTAAACATCCACATTGCTGCTCTCAGTGAAGTTCGTCTTCATGAGGAAGGCAGCCTTAAAGAACATGGTGCCGGCTACACGCTCTACTGGTCAGGTAAACCTAAAACCAAAAGACACCTTTCAGGAGTTGGTTTCATGATTAAAAACTCCATTGCCTCCAAACTTGAAAATCTGCCGACAGGTCATTCCGATTGCATTATGTCCTTACGCCTCCCTCTACACAACAAGCAACATGTTGTTCTTTTTAGCATATATACCCCAACTCCCCAAGCTGACCCAGTGGAAAAAGACAAATTCTACACCGACCTGCACCGCCTCACCCAAAAGATTCCTGGAGATGATAAAATCCTTGGTGACTTCAATGCCAGAGTAGGTAAGAATTCTGAAGCTTGGAAAGGAGTCCTGAGCAAGCATGGGGTTGGAAACTGCAACGACAACAGACGCCTCCTGCTAGAGTTTTGTGCAGAACAGCAGCTCACCATCACCAAGACTATCTTTCAGTAGAAAGACAGGCTGAAGACAACCTGGATGCATCCTCGATCCAAGCACTGGCACCTCATTGACTATGTATTAGTGCAACAGAGAAATGTCGGCGATGTCTGTCATACCCGAATGATGCCGAGTGCAGAGTGTGAAACACACCACCGCCTTGTGCATTGCAAACTTAACCTCCACTTCAAGCCCAAATCTAAGAGAGGTGGCATTCCAAGGAGGTGGCTCCAAGTCAGCAATCTTCAAACAGCCACAGTGAGAGACAGCTTCCAGGTAAACCTTCAAACTAGACTTAAAGATAATCCCATAGATCCCTCTCCTGAAGCACTTTGGCAACATATTAAAAGTTGCATCCTGCAGTCCTCTGAAGAGTTCTTAGTGTTCCCCTCCAAGAAAAACAAAGACTGGTTTGATGAAAACAATCAAGAGATCCAGGAAGTGTTGAAGAAGAAAACTGCTCACCAAGCACACCTTACTCAGCCATCTTGCCATATAAGAAAAGCCGCCTTTCGTCTTGCATGCAGTAAGCTCCAACAGAAACTTCGAGACATCCAGAACAAATGGTGGCTCAACCTAGCAGAAAAGACCCAACTATGCGCAGATTTGGGTGACCAAAGAGGATTCTATGAAGCCCTGAAAGCAGTGTACGGACCCACACACCAGGTTCAAAGCCCCCTACTCAGTGCAGATGGTCAAATGCTTCTCACAGATAAAACCTCCATCCTGAACCAATGGTCTGAGCACTTTCTGACTCTCTTCAATGCCAACTGTGTAGTCCAAGGCTCAGCAATTCAGCACGTTACACAACAACCAGTGAAAAATGAATTGAATGCAGCCCCTACAATGGGAGAGACACTTAGGGCCATACAACAGGTGAAAACAGGCAAGGCATCTGGGGTTGATGGAATTCCACCTGAAATCTGGAAGCATGGAGGTCAAGCGCTCCTTGCCAAATGTCAAGAGCTTGTTGAGTGTAGCTGGGAACAAGGGGAACTACCATCAGATCTGCATGATGCAGTCATCATCACCCTGTACAAGAAGAAAGGAGAAAAATCGGACTGCTCAATTTATCAAGGTATTACTTTGCTCTCCATTGCTGGTAAAATCTTTGCAAGAATACTTCTGAACAGAGTAGTACCCACTGTTGCAGAAGAACTTCTACCTGAAAGCAAGTGTGGTTTCAGAGCCAATAGGAGCATCACAGACATGGTGTTTGTTCTCAGACAACTGCAAGAGAAGTGTCAGGAACAGAACAAAGGTCTCTATGTAACCTTCCTTGACCTCACCAAAGCTTTTGACACTGTGAGCAGAAAAGGCCTGTGGCAGATCTTGGAACGATTAGGATGTCCCCCCTAGTTCCTCAAAATGATCATCCTGCTACATGAGGATCAGCGTGGACAAGTCAGATATGGCGATGCACTGTCTGAGCCCTTTCCAATAACCAATGGTGTGAAACAAGGTTGCGTTCTTGCACCAACTCTATTCACAATCTTCTTCAGCATGATGCTCCAAAGAGCCACGGCAGACCTCGATGAAGAAAACGGCATCTACATCCGATATCGTACCGATGGAAGCCTATTCAACCTAAGGTGACTGAAGGCCCACTCCGAGACCCTGGATCACCTTGTCCCTGAGTGCTTTTTGCTGATGATGCCGCCCTTGTTGCTCACACAGAAGCAGCTCTACAGCACTTAACATCCTGCTTTGCAGAGGCTGCTGAGCTTTTTGGGCTAGAAGTCAGCCTGAAAAAGACAGAAGTTCTCTACCAACCTGCACCCGAAGAAGTCTTCCATCATCCTCACATTCCCATAGGCAACTCAGAGCTTGAGTCAGTCCAGCAGTTCACCTATCTGGGAAGTATCATTTCCTCAGACGGTAAGATCGACGAAGAGATAGACAACAGGCTAGCAAAGGTGTATAGAGCCTTCAGAAAACTCCATGAAAGGGTCTGGTCCAATAAACACCTGAAGAAAACTACAAAGATCAGTGTCTACAGAGCCATTGTACTGTCTACTCTTTTATATGGGTCTGAATCATGGGTCATCTACCGCCACCACCTGCGGCTTCTCGAACGCTTCCATCAGTGCTGCCTCTGTTCAATCCTAAACATCCACTGGTCTGATTACGTGACTAATGTGTCTGTTCTTGAACAGGCAGGGGTCACCAGTATCGAGGCCATGCTGATGAGAACGCAGCTGCGCCGGGCAGGGCACGTCTCCAGGATGGAGAATCACCACCTCCCGAAGATTGTGCTCTATGGTGAACTCGCCACCGGCTGCCGCAAGAGAGGAGCCCCGAAGAAGAGATACAAGGACTCCCTGGAAGAACACCTCAGCCTTGGCCATATTGACTGCCATCAGTGGTCCACTCTGGCCTCCAGTCAGGATTCTGGAGACACACCATTCATGACGCTGCTGCTTCCTTTGAGAACACACGTAGAGTCAGTCTCGAGGAAAAAAGATACCACAGAAAGAACCGTTCCTCACTAATATCCTCTAAAGAGACGTTCCGCTGTGCCTTTTGTGACTGGACCTGCCTATACCGTATCGGCCTTTTTAGCCACCAGCACGCTTGCAGCAAACATGGGTAGTGCCCTTCCCAAATCTTCGTTCGCGAAGCCTAGCCATGATGAGTACTGGATCCAGCCTTATTGAACTTGTTTATCTGAATGAAGGGATAGAATATACCCTCAGAAAGTTTGCTGATGATACAAAACTGAGGAGTGGCTGATACATCTGAAGGATGTGCTGCTATTCAGCAGAACCTTTACAGGTTGGAGCGCTGGGTGAATCTTAGTGAGGTTCAACAAGGGGAAATGTAGGGTCCTGCACCTGGGGAAGAATAATCTCAAGTACCAACACAGGTTGGGGACTGACCTACCAGAGACCAGGTCTGCAGAGAAAGACCTGGGAGTCTTGCTGGTTGGCGGGTTGAACATGAGGCAGCAGTATGCCCTTGTGGCCAGGAGTGCTAATGGTGTCTTGGAGTGTTTCAGGAAGAGTGTAGCTGGCAGGCTGAGGGAGGGGATTCTATCTCTTTAACTCTGTTCTGGTAAGGCTGCATCTGCAGTACTGTATCAAATTCTGGGCTCTCAATACAAGAAAGAGAAACAGCTACTGGTGATGGTTCAGGAGAGGGTCACAAAGTTGATTAGGAGACAGCAGCATCTCTCTTATAAGGAGAGACCGAAGGAGCTGGGCCTGTTTAGTCTAGAGATGAGAAGACTGAGAGGGTATCTCATTAATGCATATGAATATCTCAAAGACATGTGTCCAGAGGATGGTGCCAGACTTTTTACAGGCATGCCCAGAAACAGGATGAAGAATAAGGGCCATAAACTAAATCACAAGAAGCTCTACCTCAACATGAGGAAGAACTTTTTTTGCACTGAAAGTAGCAGAGCATTAGACAGGCTTCCCAGGGAGTTTGTGGAGTCTCCCTCTATGGAGACATTAAAAATCCACCTGGCCACATTCCTGTGTAATCTGCTATAGGTGTCCCTGACTTGGCAACAGGTAGGACTAGATGATCTCTAGAGGTCCCTGACAACCCTAACTATTCTGTGATTCTGTGATACCCTGGTGGAAGTCTGTGATACACATCTAACCTGCATGATGAGGAAGATGAAGTATTCTCTAAGAAGATGGCTGACATTTCACAAGTGCTAGCCCTTTTTCTTATGTGAGACTTTAGCTTACTGAATATCTCCTGGAAACTCAACACAGCAGAGAGGAGGCAGCCTAGAAGGGTCCTGGACTGTGCCTACTGTTTACAAACAGAGAAGAGCTGGTGGGAGACATAGTGGTTAGAGTTTGTCTTGGACATAGAGACCACAAAATTATAGTTTTCAGTTCTCAGTGAAGTAAGGAAGGATGTAAATAAAATCTCTATCTTGGACTTCCAGAGAGTGGACTTTGGCCTCTTCAAGACATTGACTCAGAGAATCCCTTAGGAAACTGTCCTTAAAACAAAGGGGTGCAGGAAGGCTGGAAAGCAAGAAGGAAATCCTAAAGGCACAGAAGCGGGCTGTCCCTATATGCCAATTAATGGTTAGGTGGAGAAGAAGACTGGCCTGGCTGGCAGCTTTTTCTGAAACTCAGGGGAAAAAACAATAGCTTATGACTTTTTTTAAGAAGAGGCAGGCAAAACCAAGGATGTCATTAGGTCATGTGGAGAGAAAATTAGCTCAACTAGAGCTCAACTTGGCCACTGCTGTGAAAGATAATAGAAAGTATTTTAACAAGGAAAATCTCCATCCTTTATAGGATATGGATGGGAACATTATTATCAAGGATGAGAAAAAAGCCAAGGTTCTTAATGCCTACTTTAGCTCAGCCTGCAAGAGAAAGACTAGTTATTCTCAGTGTAACTGGTCCCCTGAACTGGTAGGTAAGGGCAGGGAACAGAACAGGTCCACTGCAATCCAGGAGAAAGTAGTTAGTGACCTGCTGAGCTATTTAGACACTCACAAGTCTATTGGGCAGCTGGAATCCATGCAAAATTGCTGGAGAGCAGTCAGAAGATCTCACCAAGCTGCTCTCCATCATTTATCATCAGTCCTGGCTAACTAGGGAGGTCCCAGATGATGGGAGGTTGGCCAGCATGACACCCATATACATGAAGAGTCAGAAGGAGGATCTGTGGAGCTACAGACATATCAGCCTGACTTTGTGTGCTGGTTTAAAGGTAAACCAGCAGGAGGAATGAACCCAGCTAAAAAGAGGTTACAAGTCAGTTACAATTTACTAAAAAGTTTGCAATAAAAACAATGATATAGACAAAAGCTGATTTTAACCCACAAAACCCAGATGCATAACCCAACACCCTGGGACACAAACAGAATGGTGTTCATCAGCCCCTGTGCTGAGTGCCATGTGTTCCCCCTGAGTACAATGTAAAAGGAAAGGAAAATGTATTGTTGAGGATGATGGTTGCAGTCTTGTGAAGAGTGGTAGTCACAGTCCTGTTGGTGTTCTGGTCCTCCTCTGGATCAAATAAGTGGTATTAGAAGTTCTCAAACCCCAAGATTGCATATGCTCAGTCTCAGGTGGGAATGCCCATTACCTCACCAGGTTGGGAAGTTTCACAATGGGTGATTTACCTGTGTGAGTCACAGGATATTTTTGGAATATTTGATGGCTCATTAGCAGACATGATCCCTTAGACTGAGCGTCAAGGTGCTAGTACCTCACTGAAGGTGAGTTTTCATGGCTGAGTCTTTGATGTGAAGACAGAAACAGTCCTCTGTCTCACAGCATTCTTTAACACCCAGATTGTAGCCTGAGGTGTGCCCTGGGCAGCTGCTGCAAATGATTCATTATTAAGAGTTTATCAGAAATTACATAGAGGATATATTGACAGGGGCTGGGACTAGTTTATCACTATGTGGGTATAACCAAAACCGACACAATGATATAGTCTCAGTCCCTGTAAATAGGACATCTTGATGATGGGGAAGGTTGTGGAAGAGATCATCTTGAGTGCCATCACATGGCGTGTACAGGACAACTAGGGCATCAAGCCCAGCCAGCATGGGTTTAGAAAGGCAGGTCCTGCTTGACCAACCTGACCTCATTTTATGACCAGGTGACCTGCCTAATTGATGAGGGAAAGGATGTGGATATAGTCTAGGTGGACTTCAGTAAAGCCTTTGCTTCTGTCACGCACAACATTCTCCTGGAGAAGCTGCCAGCCCATTGCTTGGACGGGTGCATTCTTTCCTGGGTTAAAAACTGGCTGGATAGTAAGACACAGACAGTGGTGATGAATGGAGTTACATTAGTTGATGGCCAGGCAGTAGCTGTGTTCCTCAGTGCCCAGAACTGGGGTCAGTTCTCACTAATATCTTTATTGATGATTTGGCTGAGGGGATCAGGTGCATCCTCCGTCAATTCACAGGCTGTTGACACTAATTTGGCTATGAATGTTGATCTGTTAGGGGATAGACAGGCTCAGTAGAAAGACGGATTGGTCAAGACCAGTGGTATGAGGTTCAATGAGATGAATCGCCCTGCAAATACCCATGGGACCTGCCCTTGGGTCACAAAAACCCCATACAGTGCTACAGGCTTGAGGCAGAGTGTCTGGAAAGATGTCTGGCAGAAAAGGACCTTCGGGTACTGGTTGACAAGAGCTAAACATGAACCAGCAGTGTGCCCAGGTGTCCAAGAAGACCAATGGCATCCTTGTCTATATCAAAAACACTGTGGCCAACCGGACCAGGGCAGTGATTGTCCCTCTGTACTCAGCACTAGTGAGCCTGGACCTTGAGTACTGTGTCCTGTTCTGGGACTCTCACTTCACATAAGACATCGAGGTGCTGGAATGTGTTCAGAGAAGTGCAACAACACTGGTGAAGGGCCTAGAGAGTAAGTCATGTGAGGAGTGGCTGAGGGAACTGGAAATGTTTAGTCTAGAGAAGAGGAGGCTCAGGGGAGATCTTATCACTCTCTACAACTACCTGAGAGGAGGTTGCAGCAAAGTGGTGGTTGTTCTCTTCTCCCAGGCAACTAGCAACCCGACAAGGGGAAATGGTCTTAAGCTGTGCCATTAGGAGTTTCAGGTTGGACATCTGGAAGAATTTTTTCACTGAAAGGGTGGTAAAGCATTGGAATGGGCTGCCCATGGAGGTGCTGGTATCACCATGCTTGGAAGTGTTCAAGAAACAGCTGGATGTGGCACTTAGTGTTATGGTTTAGTTTAGTTGTCATGTTGGTGTTCAGATTTGATCTTGACGGTCTGTCTTGGGTTAAAGAAAATGTTGCCAAGGAGGCAGGATCTTTGATGGAATAGAGGCTCCTCCCTTCTGGACTTACTGTAAATTTAAAAATAAATTATGAGACTTAGGAGGAAGGAGTAGAAACAAAGTAACAATTTTTACTATAAAACAAGAGGCAAAATCCAAAATAAAAGAACAAACACACAATAAGAAAAAAAGAATATTACCCAAAAAATCATTCTCTCCATTTCTGGTTTGCTGAGCTGGCAAAGCTGTTCCAGCAGTGTCAGATGGACTGGAGGCACTGTGGTGCTGTCCTGAGGAAAGAAACAACAATGGCAACAGCAGTGGAAGAAAGAGCTCCAAAATGCAGTGCTGGCGCTGGGTGCTCAGGATGTGCACCTCGCTTCAGGCAGTTGGAAGTGGTGGGTGGGGAGCAGGCTGGGACCAGCAGGGAGAGCAGGATGTCAGGAAGTGGGAAAGCACTGGTGGGCACAGAGGAAGCTGGTGGCCATGACAGATGGGTGGCAGCAGCAGTGGTCCAAGTGCTGAGGAATGGGCTGTGACATGATGTAGCTGAGAAATCCCAGGTCAGGGAAGTGGGCGCTGTGGCAAAAACTGACATGGCTCTGGTGAGGATGGCCCCTCAGGAACAAGCAGCATGGTGGCCAACCGAAAGGGCACCAGCGTGTCAGAGTGCATTCTGGGACAGGCAGGTAGAAGCTCTTTGTTGAGTGCATGGCAGTGTCACCAGTGGTTCTTATCCCACTCCAACTCCCACACCACTTCCGGTGACAATCCCCTCTCGCCTTGCTTCCCTGCTCTGTTTTTGGCAAGGACCTTGAGGAGTGGCCCCGTCCCTGGCATGTCAAGTACCTTTGGCTGTAGCATGGCATGCCATTATCAGCGAGTGCCCCCTTCATGGTGGTATGGGACAATTAAAAGAGGATCTAAACTAAAACCCATGCCAAGGTCTTTTTCCAACCTTAATGATTCTATAAGCCTATGATTCTAATTTGAAATTTTGAAAATAAGTTAAATGCTCAAAAGTTAATGAATCCATTAAGTTCTGTACTTGATACAGTCCTCTTTGGTTGCAACTTGGTGCAGAAACAAATGTTATTAACTTAAGTAGGTTCTTTATTTACTGGAAAATGCCAACCACAAGAAAACATATCAAGCAATTAAAAATAAAAAATTTAATGAATGGTTAATTTGAAACGTTCTCTAGATCTGGAATCCTAATTTTATGTGTTAGGCCGTTTTTAGTAGCTGTGGTTATTCAAAAATATTTTTGAAATCCTATATATATATTGAACCACTTTTTGGAAATTCCCTTTTTCAAACACAAACAACCAAAACTGGAAAACAATGAGTCTCCATTAGGATTTGGATTGATGTTAATACCTTCTATCTATCTCTACTAGAAATACATAGAATAATAAAAGTTGAAACTTATTTGCTTTTTTCTTGGTAAGATACTATTGAAAGTATGGCATGAGTTGTGCTACATTAATAAATAAAGACATTTTCACTCTTTGATTATGACAATATTCCAAGCAGAAATTGTTGCTAGTCATCACCTTGCCATTTTGCCATTAAATTTTCTCCAAATCTTGTATACAGTGTTATGTGGGGATACACTGGAGGGAACATCTAGAAAGTACTTTCCAGCCTGGAGTGCCCTGTTTTTGACGAGTGTAGAGGCCTTGAAGAGAAGGGGAAAATGATCCATTTGTGAAAGTCTGTTGACTGGAGATACTCAGGCGTCATGGCTAAAGTAGACCTTGTTTCTATTCCATTTTCCAATACTGTTCTTTTTAGAGGGAATCGAGTGCCACAGCCAAGGGTGGAAGCAGTACCTGCTCCATCTTGTCAGAACCAAGTTTTTCTGTCTGGGAACAACAGAGGGAGAGGTACAGACATATGGTCTGTCAGAGCCACCCGTGGGAGTGACCGCTATACTGGTGCCCTCCCTTGTCAGTTTGTCTTGAAAGGGAGCCACCTGGGGGTCCAACTCCACTACAGATGGAGAGAAAACACTTCACATGCTGAGCAGCTCACTGTCCCTGTTGCTGTTCTCCTCCTGAGGGATCTCTGGGACTGTCCCATGTTGCTGCTGCTGTGGTAGTTTTAGTTAGGCCTTAGTTTTGGTAGGCCTCAGTTTAGTAGGCCCTGAGAGTGCTAGGTAGATATGAAGGGACAGGTTATCACCTGACTTAAGCAACCAAAGAGGTATTTCGTATCATCTGACATCAAATCAGGTATAAATGCAAGCGGAGGGAGGTGCCTCATCCTCTACCTTCATGGCCAAGATGCAAAGTGGACGTGCTGTGCTATTCTGAGAGGACTAGGCCTCACCGTCACCTTACTGCTACTTTGCAGCTGGTTTTGTTCACTAAAGTAAACATTTTTATTGTTGGTTTTTCTTTTGTCTTGGAAGGTGTCTTTTGGGGTATTTTGCGGATCCAAAGTGGTGAGGATCTGTTCTCGGTGAGAGGTTAGAGGATTGTTGTAGTCTTTTAGTCTAGTGTGGATGTGTTATGTTGCATTTTGCTTTTAATTTTCTCTCTGCTGTGTAAATATAAAACCCTTGCCATTTTAAGTTCCAGTTTTTTGGGTTTTTTTTGCCTCCCTTTCCCTCAGAGGTGAGAAGGGCTTCCATGACCCTGTGGCTGGTGCTTGGCATTTTGCCAAGTCAGCCCACTACAGCTGCCGAAGGATGCTGCCACTTAGGAGAAAGGGTTTTGCCACCATTTTTGCATTCAGGCGTGGCCATTGCAGGAGGAGGGAGAGGGCCCATTGCACAAGTGATCAGCGCTGCCAGAGTCCAGACCCCAGCGGAGCCAACCGGGTCAATGACAGGGTCAGAAGCAATTGTGAGACAAGCAACAAAGAGCTTTTACACTAGCACTGCTGCTACAGTCAGGCTCTGATCATGACCAAGTCAAGTAGAATGGTCAGTTTAATAGCATAGCTTCTTGCTGACAAACACTATTTTTTTCTAGGTTTTGTCTTTTATCTCTGGAATTTGAGGGGAGGGAGCAGAGAGCTAGGAGAGACTAGAGGTGCTTTCTATCTGTTGTTGGTTTAAACTGTTCTATTTGAATTGTTGTTGTTGTTGCTCTACTTCTTATTACTAAACTGCTACTTTTTTTTAACTTCTCTCTCCTTGCCTTTTGTCTCTCTGTGTTGGTGAAAAGAGAGGTTTTAATAAAAAGGGAGGGAGCTTATGTATTGGAGACTCCATCCCAGCATTTGTCTTTAAATGAAGATATCAGGAACTGAAGTTGCACTAATTCTGTGTCTTGGGAAGAGTAGAGTGGGCCTAGCTCCAATCCCTCCACTCAGATCACAACTGCTGGAGAGCAGCACCCTGCATTTCTCTATGATGTGGGTGGGCACCTAGTGTCCATGATGGCTGACTCTACAAAGCAGATGTTAGTCATGCTGCCTATATTGGGGCATTTCTGTGGAGCCCCAGTGGTTTTGTGGATACCAGCTCCTTGGGCAGGGTGACCTAACTGCCCAGCCTGCTCTATGGCCAGCAGCTCTGTTCGTGCAGTTGGCTGTGGAATAGTAGGTTAAGGGCAAATGAGAAATTTTATTGTCAGCAAAGAGAAAGAGGGGAAAGGGATCACACAGATGCTCAGACAACCAGGTAGCTGCTGTGTATCCAATACATAGCTCCATAGAAGAGGAAAAGTTATGGGACGTTTTTCATCTGCTGTGTGGATCTGCAAGAGAACATATCTTGTGGAGGACTTAATGCCATTCCTCTTTGGCAGCACGTGTTCCTCTCACCTTTCCACTTGCACAGCTGATAATAATTTCAAATTTAGTCCTCTTGTAAAATGACTTCAAAACAGTTCTTCTGATTACATTTGTTCCCAGGTACTCTAGATGTTTTCAGTCTTTTTAATTCCTATTTTAAACTGTGCTCTTCTGTTTCATGCACCTATTTGAGTGACCAATACAAAACCCAGGCGAAGCTAGTTAAAATGAAAACCATATAATTAGCTGCAGAAAGAAGTACTTTCAAGTGTACAAAATAAAGAAAATGGAAGTATATTTTTCTCTAGTCTCTTTGGATTCTAGATACCTTTGGTGTTATTTGTAACAGTGGGAGTTGAAAAGTATGTAGACAGAGTGTGATCTTTAAGCTGATGGTGTCTTGAATGAAAGGTCTTGAATGCCCAAATGGTCTTGAATATGACCAGGTACAAGATGCAGACAAAAATGGAGAAAAGTGGAATAAAACCTGAAAAAATAGATTACAAAAAAGGACAAGTCTCTCTAAGCCAGAGGAATAACTAATGCAGCACTCCAATTACTTCTGAAAAGGAGCTAAAAGAATTGAAGGAAATAGGTGAGTCAGTTTGACATTGATTTTTTAAGTCTCAAAACTATTTTTAAAGGATCATATGTAGATACATTCAAAAGAACACAGCCTGAGAACAGACAATCAGTGTGGCATAAGGATTGCATAACAATGTTTAAATTATTTATTTGAGTATATAAGTGTCTGTTTTAAAGATATTACTATGTGAAAAGGTGGAAAACCAACAAACCGTATGAAACAATGCAACTATCTCAAAAAAATCTCCTTTTGGTTTAAGAACTAAAGCATGAAGTCCTCAGAATAGAGGAAAATATGGCAAGTACAGTTGTTGACTGGATAAATAAAGCAGAGGAATACATGTCCTTTCTTTGGTTCTTGTTGAAGTAACCCCAGTTCATAGACACTCTGTGAATGGTAGCAGACAGCTCTGGCAAGCAGCTGATATGATTTTAGGATCTCCTGGCAGTCTTGTGTGATGTATTTGTCCTTGTGTGTCAGAGGTATTAAACACAGAGTACCAGAAAATTGATGTCTTTCTTTTTTTTTTTTTTTTTTTTTTGTAAGGATTGAGAAAAAAATGTCACTTGAGAAAAATCTATACATCTGAAGCATTTTTCTGATATTAAAAGCATTCAACTTATTGTGTGGGCTATGCTTATGATTGGTGAAGTATGGAGAGGAGAACTGAAGGAACTGGAAGAGGTAAAGAAGCAAATGCACAAGGAAAAGATGGATCTGCATATGTGAATGATGTAATTATTTGTTACTTGTATAAAAAAATATGTGGCCTTACAGAATTTTGGAAAGCAATGCCCAGGTCTTGACTGGCATGGGTGACAGCAGGGAAGAAGTGCATAATCAGAGGAATAATTTCCTTATATACTGTGTGGATTCTGACAATTGGTTTTTTATATTGCAGGGATTATCAGAAAACCATTAAGCCAATTATTATTTCTTAAGGTTGGAACATTTATTATCCTAGCCTGGTGGTCAGGTTAGAAAAAGGAAAATCTGAGTATGAATGAATAACTTATCCTATCATTCTGGAAGCAGAAAAACCAAAAGCACGAATAGAAAGCAATACATGACTTTCAATTTACGTGGATGAACTCAGTTTGGGAGAATAGTAAGAGAGAAGGTTTTTAAAACTCACATACTGCACCCATCATTTCCAAGACTGATTCTTCACCACCTGGTCACCCGCATAGTAATTTATCGCTATATGAATTGGATTAAAACTAAAATCAGTTGCACCACCGAGGTGATCTGCCTCAGTTTATCAGCCCATGTGTATTTTGGAGGCTGAAGTTTAAAAAGTATCCCAGTTTCACCCTTATGCTAAAGACCCATACACCCAAGGGGCATTGTAAGGGCATTTTGTAGTCTTGTCCCTTTCTGCTTTCCTCTTCCCAGGGCTGACCTGCTGTCGCTGCTGGGGTGGTTGAAAAGCCAGCTTGTTATTCAGACCTGGTAGAACAGGGACTCTAGCATGCACTGCACCAAATCTGCATACCTGGTATTGCTGTAGTTCTTGCCCAAGAACAGTCTGACAGATGCAGAGTCAAACACATGGTTCTGCATCTTTAAATTAGTGATGAAGATCCCTGGTCAATTTCAGTCTGTCCTGAAAGCTTGAGAGCAACCATATGGCCTCCCTCTACAGCCAAGGTTGCTGCCTTTGGATTCAGTTAACTCTTCAGATTTGAGTAGTCTAATTAAATCTGCACACTTCTCCACATAGATAATTATCAGCCTTTCTACTACTCATGTTACCACACAACATTCCCTCTCGATGACTTTATTCATTTCAGACAGGGACAGCAGGTGCCAGATGGCAAACCAATGCTGTGTGATACTCAGTATTTCTATCACTTGGTGCTTAGAGTTTCACCTTGCTCCTGTGCATTAGCCTGATGGGATTATTGCTTTGGTTTGCTTTAATAAGCTCTGAAGCATGGAAAGTGATAGGATAGCGTGTCATTGCTTTGGAGGAGCAGTTTAAAAGCAATGAACATTGTTAAGAAAAAGGGTCTGGCCGTAGCCTCTTAGAGTTGCAAGGAAAAGAACAGCTTTCAATTTCAACAGGTATATTAAGTGCTCTTTAGGTTAGTCTGCAAAATAGCAAAACAACCCTGACTCTAGGTTCAATTATAAAGGCTGAACTTTTCCTTAGAAGGAAGTTCAACACAAATAGATGGTGTTCACTGCTTACCTATGGTAGTAGCAGCTGTATAGAAAGCAGTAGTTTCCACTAGAAGGAGCATTTTGCGTTTATTTTCATCAAAGACAATGGGTGGGGGTAAGTCTGTTTTCCTTTTGAAAGTAAATTACATAAAATAAAGGAAAAGAAAGAAATTGAAACATGAATAGACAAAGACTTTGTTTATTTATTGCCAAGAGAGACCCATTAGGATTCAGTGCTGTGTTTCCATGGCATCCCAGAGGCATAAACAGAAAATACAGGCTAATGCATTCAGTTAGACAGAGATTTTAAAGTCTAATGCACGATGTAAAGATATATCACATATGCCCACTATTTATTTATCTATTCTATATACTGCAGTGAGATGGAGAACTTGCTAACTGTTTCAGAGCTCTAATCCATTTACATATGAGTCTTCTGCCAATGTTCAGTACTCGTGGGGGATATATAACTTGTGGGGGATATATATAGGTACTGTTGGCTGCCTTTCAGGTTCCTCTCATTTCTCCATACCACTCTTCACTTTGTTACTCTTCTCATATCTGTAATTATTTCTCTAATGTTTCTGGTTAGAAAATCCAAATCAAGTTGAAAGATCCAGTCCCTTCAGGACTGGATCCTGCTTAATCCCTTCGTCCTAATGGGCTAAACATCCCTCCCTGTTTGTTGAGTGTTTCAATTATGACTAAAAATGTCAAGGATCATGCCATTTCTCCCTCCTTAGTTTAAAAAACATCTTTTCAAAACTGAACACTGTGTCTTAATAAGATTGTTCTTTCCTCCCTGCAACTCATAGCTTAGCTTCAGTGCATAACAATTCTAAAAGTTCATTTCACAACAAAAATGTTATAAATGTTGTGTAGCTGACAGCACCTCCCCTTGCATCAGATTTCCACCTGGTTATCTGAGGTAAGAGACCAACTTCTTCATAATGCTGCAAGAAGTCTGGGAGGGTATGCCAGAGTGAAAGATTACCTTAGAGAGAGCCTTTTAGGCAGTCTTTCCTGTGTAAGGTCTTCTGGTTTGTGAAACTGCCTCTCAAAGGATGCAGTGTAGGCCCGTTTGCTGCTTGAGTAATTTAAAATGCCAGTAGACAGAGTGCCGAAGGATGCTGCATATAAGGTGCTCTCTGGACTTCTCTGTTGTACTGAAATGCTTTTGAATAGGGCTTTTCAGTTGAATAAATGCCTTGGTTCATATCAATTATCTGCAAGCCTTTAGAGATTCTCTGGGTGTTGATAACATATTTTTCAATGAAAAGGGGTTTACTAATCTCAGAAGTTTAGAGACAAAAAACTTCTTCATACCATTGTTTTTCTCTTTGTAAAATCTTGTAGCTCCAACTGAGAAAGAAGTGGCATATCTAGTCTGCAAATTTCATGAAATGTCAAGTCTGTGAGCAAGCCACCATCTAAGTATCATTTGTCCATGTCAATAACTCCCCTTACCTCTTGGTGTCACAATGATCTGCCATACTGGGCTATCATATCTGATACTGCGCGGAATTCAGACACATTTAAAGTGCTCATTCAGTTTAGGGCTTTCTTCTACCTCTGAGTCTGAAGGCTGTGGGGTCCCCAGCCCTGAGGTCAGCCATGTTTCTAAGAGTGTGGTGTGATCCATAGGGTTAGGTGAAGTGATGGGAAAATGGGAAGTTGTCTGGTGGAATTCTGCCTATCTTTTGGTAAGAGTTTGACAATCATTAAATTTTTAGACCAAGCAGCAGCTTTCAATGAAAAGTCATTGTCTTAGAAGTATTTTAACTGCTGTTAATTTTAATTTTTAATGGCAAAAATGTTAAGTTACAATTTGCTGTGCTGTGGTAAAGTTCTAGAAGAGGAGCTGGACTACTTAGCTTACAAGTATTGGCAGAGAAACACAGAGGTTCATTTGTAAAAGATTCTTAGCATTTTTTTTTCTTGTATAAGAGAAAAAATAATAAACTCAAAGGAAAAAAAGGGAAAGAAATTCATAGAAGGTCAAGTGGGGAGGTAGAAGCGAGCATGAAAGAAAAGCAATGTAAAAGGACTTTTGTAAAAGTGGTGAAAAGGAGCTGAAAGAAATAAAAATCTTCCATACTTTCAAACAGATCTTGCAATTCTTCACTATCTTTTCTGTTTACATATAATAGTTTCATAATAGAAACTCCCCTGACCAGAGCTGATCTGACTTGAAAATATTTTATTTAACAAAATTCATTATGCATAAATGATGAATTGTTATAAATAATTAAATATAATTAAATTAAGTATTCCATTATACATATTATTTATTCTAAATGAAAAATATTTCTTTAAAGTTTCTTCAGAAGACTGTTTTGTCCTTCTAAGAGGTAGGACCTTAGGGGAAAACACTGCAACATAAAGCATAGCTTGCACATGAGGAAAAAAAATGTTCCTTCTGCCGCAGACTGTTACAGAAAAAGCATGCTTGGTAAGTTTTAGAATCCAGTTTATAATCCAGTCTGACCTTATGATTTGTATTGTAAGGTGCAAACTGTCTCTTTCTTAAGCTAGCAGGATTTTGCTTTGCTCATCTCTTGCATAATCTACTGCTGGATCAAATGTGCTCTCATAAACTTTCAAGACAATACTGCAGCAACCAATTCCATCTGTGTAACTTGTGTTGCAAGGTTAAAATTGCATAGTAAAAATAGCACAAAAAGTTATCTTGTACAATGACTTCCACAGAGATTCGCAACTGCAACTCAGATCTGAGTTTAGTATTCTGTTTCTGGACAGAGTTGTCAAAGACAGCTCAGGAGAAAAGGCAGGAGCTTAAAACTAAACCTTGAGTTTTCATGCAAAAGGAAACTTCAAAATCAAGTTTCAGAGGAGTAGCCAAGTTGCATCAGCATTTCCCTCTAGGCTCTCTGAAGTCTGGTAAGACTACTTACTGCACTGCTGAAAGGTGAATATTCTCACTGGACCAGCAGGAATGTTTCCTATTTCCAAGTTTACTGCCAAGGCTCTGGAATTAGGAGATGCTTACTTGAGGTATTTAATAGTGCTAACACTGACATTGTTGCTACTACTAATATGACAGATAATGAAAATATTATCAGTTTGCCATGGATTTAATATTTGGGAAATAAGACCTGGAAAAGCAACTATGCAAGAGCAGAGGGAGGAATATCTGGGTTTAGAGAACAAATTTGGGTTGGATATGAGACTGACATTAAGCTCAACCTAAGGGGGCAGAGAGCTTGGACAGGAGATTGCTGGGTTTGAAGGATCTGCTGCTCATGGTCAAAAATCTTGTTTCACCTGTTGCAGTGAAAAACTAGTTCTCCAGGGATAACCCCCACGTCCTCATCTCTGTGAGTGCTGATCAGCTCTACTCACCCCTTGGCCCACCTGTTGCTGTCTGAATATAGATTTCCCAGGTCATGGTGTCTCAAATAAGACAGATCCAATTTTGCTAACAATTGTGGGATGTGAGCTTTGCAGTTGTGGGAGTTATTTGGTGTAATGCCTTGAACCGGGTGTAGTGTGTCTGGCTGAGCCAGAATTTATTTTCCCGTAGTAACCCTTACAGTGCTGTGCTCTGCATTCGTAGCTAGAGGAGTGTGGGTAACAAGCCCGTGTTTTGGCTACTGCTGAGCACAGCATTGTAACATTCCTTCTTCAGTTGGGGGCAAGATCCTGGGAGGGGACACAGGCCAGCTAACCCACACTGACCAAGGGGACATTCCATACTATATGATGTCAACTCAGATATAAAACTGAGGCAAGGAGCTGGAAGGGAGGCATCCATTGTCTTGTAATGGCTGCCTGCTGACAACCTTTACATATGCTGGAGCCCTGCTTTTCAGAGAAGTGGCCAATCACCACTGCTTATGGGAAGTAGAAATTAACTGCCAGATTCTGATTTGTGCATGTGCATGTTGCTTTCAGTTTTTCTTCCTTTTTGTAAAACTATAGACTACCTTATCATAACCCATGGTTTCTTCTGCCCCCCTCCCCTTCCCCCCCCCCCCCCCCCCCCCCCCCCCATTCTCTCTCCTGTCCTGCTGGGAAGGGGAGTGATAGAGCAGCTGGGTGGGCACCTGGTGTTCATCCAAGGTGAACCCACCGTACTGGGTCTGGCTGCAAGATTCCATTCTTTTTTGACTCTAAAATATTGGAGAAATCGAGAAGGTAAATTTAATGTTGACATACAAAAGTGAAAGAAATGGTAACCTCATGGCTTAGTTTCTAGTTTCAAATGTGTTGGTCCAGGTCTCATTAAAGATTATGGAGGCATTTACATTTAAGACACCTGTTTTAATTTATCAAAGTGCAAGTCACAATTTAAACACTCTGGAATAAAATCAAGACATGAACATATCACATATTTATGATACAAAGATAATACTTCTTATGTTATTTTTATTGCTTTCTTGAAATAGTGGGCAGTGAAGTGAGAAGAGAGTGTATGTCTTTATACTATTATAGTTTTGGTGACTATGGGGTATTTTCACTGTCTTTTGGAGATAAATGAATCATTTCTACCACCTGCCTATTAAAATAGCCTATGTACACTAGTTATTGTTTCTAATTTTATGTGTTAGGCACTGTTAAATACTTAAATACTCCACTGCTAATAGACAAGATAACAGAAATTTTTGATTTACACGTCAATTTTTTTCTCTATATTATCATTTTCTGTCACTTCTTGCTATAAAACATAATTTTACAATGTACTCCCCATATCAGATGTTTAAAACAGATAAATCAAGGACAAATATACGATATATGTAGATTAAAGACGATTTGAAATTATCCAATATTCTTATATTGTGTCCTAGCTTTTGTGTTTCTCTTGTGTTCATGCACAAAACCAGAAAGAGACATGAAGGGGTGCAGATTCACCAGCTTTTCACAATTGTACTGATGTTGGCTGGGAAAGTGTGAAGTTTCTTCACAGTATCTAGTACTGGAGCTGTGTTTTGGGTTTGTCCTGGAAACAGTGTTGATAACTCAGGGATGTTTTTATTACTGATAAGCAATGTTTACACAGCATCAAGGAGTTTTGTGGTCCTCACTCCACCAATGAGTGGGCTGGCTGAACACAAGTTTTTGGGAGGGGACACAGCTGGGACAAAGACCCCAACTGAGCAAATTGATATTCCATACCATACGATGCCATGCTCAGCAGATAATAGGTTGTGAGCAATTGTTTTCTCTTGCACCATTTGTTGTTCTTCATTTTGTTTTTTCCCCCTCTCTTCCCTCTCCTCTCCTTTTAAAAAATTATTAATCTGTCTTTATCTCATCCATGAGGATTCCCACTTTTATCCTTCTGTATCTTCCCCCATTCCACTGAGGGGGAGAGCAGCTGTGTGGTGCCCAGCTGTCTACTGGAGTTAAACCACAACATCAGCCTACGTATAGCACCTCGTTGCTCAGTCCCCTATAGAGTGAACAAGCTGGTTCCTTATGGGATGTTGTGGTGATTTCTCAGTGCAAGCAACAAAGAATAGATTTCACCAGGTTTGCCTCTGTCTACCTGAAGAGGTTATACTGCCATTTACATACTATCTTGTATCTTATCATGCTACATTACACTCCTAAGTGACCTCACCTACCCTGAGGCACTCCAGACCACACAATATCTACCACCAACGTGATACTATAGAAGACTCATTCTGAAAACTGTTCCCCACTATTTCAGGCGTGGGGGCTGGGGGGGTGGGGGTGGGTGGTGGTGCAGCAGCAGGGAAGAATTCATATAAAATCCCAGTAGTGAATTCAAATCACAGAGCTGAGCAGTAAGGACAGTGGGACCAATCCCTGTGCAGTGTGTGGATCTCAACAGACAAACATAGAGATATTTAGGTTCAAAAAAGACATTAGCCAGCCTCTATCATCTGGCCTGGAAACAAGGTAATAACATGCTCTATCAAAAAAACCTAGTGGTACAGACTGAGCCATAACCTTTAGCACTGTTATTCATTTAAAATGGAGGAAAAAAAGGTTTTCTGTATATTCTACCAGTACTTTTTGCTTATTCTGATAAACACTGAAAAAGAGTTTTGATTAATTTAAATATGTAAGTACAGACAGTGCAGCTGTAGTACAAATATACAAAAGGGAAAATGTTTCTGTATTCACTTGATTTTGACTATCCTATTGAAATATAACTTTTTCTATTGATTATAATAAGACATTTTGAACTCTATTTATATCTCTGTCTTATAGCACTGACATTTAAATGACCATATTACTAGTATCTGTCAACCTAGACTGTTTAGTATATTCACCCTGTTTTATGAGGCAGGCAAATACTCTCCTACTCATTTCACTGGTGGAGAAAATACATTTTTGGAAGTCGCTGAAATCTTGAAAAATGTATGTTGGTATATATGAGATTTTGAGTCAAGACAAGAGTCAATACATGCTGGTGCTATGTCAGTCACATAAATCTGGATGCAAAGAGTATTGTGAAAAAGATGCAGATGAGAGAATATTGAATCTCAAACAAAATAACCTCTTAATTGTCATTGACTTAAAAGAAGGGGGAAAAAACCCCAACAGTTCTGGTTGTCCTTCGAGAGTGCCACTAATTGGTATTTTCTACCCAAGTGAGTTAAGTTTCAGCTGATATTAAGTACTGTAGCTTCTCTGATGGCATCGGAGTTAGACTAGTTCATATCTACAGAAAGTCTAGGGGTCTTTGCATTAATCAGTGCAATATTATGTTTAGCTTAACAAACATTTGGTTCCTTTCAGTTCAGACTGTAAACTTCAGCTGAGATCAGAAGAAAGGAAAAGAAGGGAATTAAACAAGTCAAAACCTGAATGGGTCAAAGAATACAATATTTTTGTACCTAATGGCACTTGTAAACTGTGGGATATTTCACAAGTTCAATACTTGTTTATTTACATCACCTTGATTTTTTTTAATTGCACATTTATGCATTACATTAACATTTATATGCTGTACACTGCATTTCATGGTGACACTAAAAATTAAATCCTACTACACTAAGCTACGGATCAGGCAACAAAGGAAAGTGTTATAGGAGCATTCTGAAAATGCTCCATCATGGTAAAAGTGTTCATAAAATATTTCTTGCTTTCAGTGTTTGCCACATGAATTCTGTATTTTGTATGAAAAATTTAGAGCCAAACCAATATTTTAAAATAAATTACAATTGTGAAGTGCTTGAAAGGTGCCACTTGACATTTTGTTGTTGACTTGCTGGATATCTAGTAACATTGGCAGCAGCCTGAGCTTATCTGCCCCCTGCAGTATGGAACTGGGGGGCACTAAGTTTGGGGGCATGAAATGAGACAGCAGGAGTGGAGCCCTTCACTCAGGAAATGACTTTAAACTGAACATGGTCCCATTTAAAGGGCTCAGGTTCCACCTGAAACTCCAGATGGTTTATATGAGGTATATACTGAGCATAGACTGTGCCACCCCATGA
The DNA here is from genome assembly GCA_021164005.1 of Willisornis vidua nigrigula. NCBI lineage: Eukaryota > Metazoa > Chordata > Aves > Passeriformes > Thamnophilidae > Willisornis > Willisornis vidua. Next base: position 6,084,967 of record JAJPCS010000369.1, on the reverse strand, counting down.
AAAGGGAAGCAGCACCCTCCGTTTGAAGCTGACCTATTGCTACTTTTCTCTTCATGGATTGCTGGTAAATGCTTGAGGAAAACATGTGCTCTACTTACATGTTTTAAACCATAAGTGCAATCTTTGTCTTTTTCTGACTGAGAGGAATGAGGCCAGTGATGAGGCTAGTTGGAGACTGATGACCTTGACCTTACAGGATGATGTCAGAGGACAGCCAGCCCTGCACAAAGGATTTGGGCACACTCCTCCTTGAACCTAGCCAAATCCAGCTGCACATGAAGAGCGATCAGAATCTGGGCAGCAGTAGACTGTATGCTCGATATGCCTCTGCTTTCTCTGGGAACTTTTCTGCCATTTAGGCAGTACTGTACCCTCTGGTGCTATGCAATGAACCTCTGGGGAGAGATGGTGATAGGAAAGAGCAGTGGGAGAGGGGATGAGGATGGAGAAGACTGAGAAGATGATGCCAGTGGAGAAGGCAGGAGGGACAACGAAAGCCTGGTGTTGCTCAGAACTGCTTGGAAAGACAGCCTCTGCAGCCAAAAAGGCTGCAAAGCCACAAAAATGTACCCCGTGTCCCCAGTGGAAACCATTTCCTGCCACCCTTACTTTTTACTCACTCACCAAGGAAACACCCCAGAGAAGGAAACAATGCTTTTTATCTTGAACTTGAAACTGAGCATTAGCTATAAAGCATTTGAAATATTACAGGCTTTCTTGCATGCCTCCCAGCAGGATGATGAAAAATAAGAACATTTCTTTGATGCTAGTGAATTGTGGCCACGTTTCTGTCACAGATAAGTTAAGGTTCAGGGCTTCTGTTAAAAAAAAACTTGGTGATCTTTTCCATGGGGAATAACAAATAGTTGATTTTGGTTTCCAGAAGACAAAATTCTCAGTGGTTTCTGTGTAGCTGCAATTTAAAGAATTTCATGTATTTTTTTGTCTTCACTGTTTTCAACCTAAATTTATAAGGATCTTGTGTCTCTCCACTTCAACATATAGTTTCCTGTTTTTATAAAGGTGTCATACTTATGAAGCACAGTTAATATTCAAAGGAACTTGTTTCTGTGCAAGGTCAGAGGAGGTTTCCTGTGTTGCTGACACTTCACAGTCAGAACCTGAGTAAACTTGATTGCACGTATTTCCCAGTGTTGCTACCTTAAAGTTAAAAGCTGGCACTAGGTTGGTTAAGTACATTCCTTGTGAAGAGAAATGTTTGTTTAAAACTGAACCTGTTGTGTCTCATCATGTAATTTGTACTTCATCACATGATATTTGTACATATCAGACATGTAACAGCTGAAGTGTCTTGTAGGAGTGGGTAACAGTATCACTGTGTGGACATTCAGTTCCTGGGGGTTAGGAAACTATACCAACATTTTTCCTTCTGTGAGAGAAATAATCTAACTCTGTGAACTTTGCAAGCCTAAATGGACAAGTGCTTTCACTTACTACAGGTTTATCAACTTTGCAGGGAGCCCAGGTGTCTGTGATGCCAGCGACAAAATAAGACTGGCACAATAAGAGAAAAAAATTACATTAGCCACAATAAAGCATGCAGCAAATTATTAAGCTGTTTTACAAATGAGATTTCTGAGGCGTTTCTAGTTTTGTCCTAAGTCAGGCTATGTAATTTCATATAATACTGCTAGTTCCTTATTTTCCCTTTTTACCCTTGAAGAAAGATTTTTCACAAGGCTTACTCTACTTTATTGTCCAGAAATATCAGCTATGATTAATAATCTGCCTTGTATAGTATGTAATATTTTCCCTTTGGGGCATCAAGTGTAGTGTCCTTTCATACACCTTTCCATCCCGACAAACAGGTTCAACTATATTGTGTTTACACAAGGACATATTTTCCAATGTCTACTGTCTGCACACATTCTCAAATTGAACTGCAGTATCCAGGGCTTGAGATAAATCCGAGCTAAGCAATACATGTCTACATGACTATTGAAAACTGTAATTTTAGACACTGTGTTGCATTATCCTGGCTTGATACTTTGCTACAAAGTAAAAAAGAAAAATACATGAGTAAAAGAAAATCATGATCTGAGTTCCCAAGATAAAATATATAGAAGGCTGTTGCTAAAGAATGAGTCAAAGAAATACTTTGCGATCAGTGAATTAAATGCAAAGAAACTAGATTACTTTAGCAGTGCTAAAATGGATATTCTTATACTGAAGAGGTAAAGCAGGATTAACCATCACTAGCTAACTGAGAAAATTATTTCTTTACCAGTTAAGACCCTTTGCTAATTCAAGGGCTGCTTTCTTTCTAATTCTTCTGGTTATATTAAATACCTCATTTCTTTATTGCGTGATGCAATCTATACAAATATGACCAAAGGCTGGAAAAATTATTGATTTTTATTCTTTCAGGAATAAAAGACAAAAAAACCCCTGTCTCCCAGGTATACAGCATTGGGCAGAGGTGAGGCTTCTCCTGCCTGCCTCTGGAGTCGAGGGGGCACTGAGAAAGAGAGATGTTTCCAATCCAGAGGTGAGAGGTACATGACACTTACTGAGAAATACATGAGGCTTTTAAAAGTTCTCAGGGGCAAGGTGCCAGATCTGGGACTGGATTGGGTAAGAACTCTGGAAGGCGAAGTGTCTTAGCTGCCCAGCTAGCATATAGGAAAGCTAGGGGAGTAGCACCCAATAGAAATCCATGGTTTGGGGACAGACAGGGGTGATAGCCAATAGAATTAGGATGGGGATGGAAGCAGGCAGCAGCCATAGCTTCGCTGCAAAAGACAGAGGCATACCAGCATGGAGCCGCTCTGCTTGGACTGGCGGTGGCTGCACCGGTTTGTCCTGGGGCTGCAGGGGCGGCCCCATGTTAGTTCTGGTGGATCCTTCCAGGCATGTTCCTGTGGCTCCTGCCATGACAGTGCAGAGGCAGGGAGTCTGGGACCATCGTGGTCCCCGGGTCCCCCTATGGAGGGGGCAACTGGTGCCATCCTGGGAAGAGACAATGTTCCTGATGATGACTCATTCAGGAGAACAAAGAAACCTTCGGGAGACACAGAGAACAGGGTGGGGTGGTGTAAGGAAGTGCGGAAGTATGGAAGGAAGTGCGGAAGGAAGTGCAGAAGGAAGGAAGTGCGGAAGGAAGGAAGTGTGGAAGGAAGGAAGGAAGTGCGGAAGGAAGGAGGGAAGTGCGGAAGGAAGGAGGGAAGGAAGGAGGGAAGGAGGGAAGTGCGGAAGGAAGGAGGGAAGGAAGGAAGGAAGGAAGGAAGGAAGGAAGGAAGGAAGGAAGGAAGGAAGGAAGAAATTGCAGAAGGAAGGAGGTGTGGAAGTGTGGATGTAACTGTGGAAGGAAGTGCAGAAGGAAGTGCGGAAGTGCAGAAGGAAGGAAGGGTGGAAGGAAGGAAGGAAAGAAAGAAGGAAGGAAAGAAGAAAGGAAAGAAAGAAAGAAGGAAAGAAAGAAAGAAGGAAAGAACGAAAGAAGGAAAGTAGGAAGGAAAAGAAAAAAGAAAGAGAAAGAAAGAGAAAGAAAGAAAGAAAGAAAGAAAGAAAGAAAGAAAGAAAGAAAGA
>JAJPCS010000369.1:6002431-6081411 GCA_021164005.1 Willisornis vidua nigrigula | reverse complement strand
AAAGAAAGAAAGAAAGAAAGAAAGAAAGAAAGAAAGAAAGAAAGAAAAGAGAAAGAAAGAAAAGAAAAAGAAAGAAAAAAGAAAAGAAATAATAGAATGCGCATTACATACATATAGGACAAACAATTAGGATTTGTCTGAGCTAAACCAAGGGGTCTTAGGGTCGTATATATTTTACTGCCACTTTGCCTACCTGTTCTGCAAAGTAAATTTAATGGAAAAGCTGAATTGCTATTGAATGCAACCACACAATGGCCATAGAGAGCTGGTAGGTCTGCTACATATGTGACTTATGGTAAATGCAAATGGTATATAATAAGTTTTTTGTAATTTGCAATAATGTAATTATTGTAATAATCTCTTTGAAAACTCTAGGGGTAATTTCCTGTTCAGCTATACACGTGCATCTTTGTTATTAATGTATTTATAGAAGGACTTTTTCTTATTCCTAACAGAATTGGCCAAATCAACTTCAAATTGCACTTTTCTTTCCCTGATTTTTTTCTGCATGACGTAGCTATCTTCGTAAATTCTTCATAAGTAGCCAGCCCTTTTTGCCATAGTTGGTAAACTGTATTTTTATACCTGATTTCCTTCTGAATCGCCCTATTTAACCAAGCTGGCCGTCTTCCCCTCCAGCTGGCCTTTCGGCACACTGGTATAGCCTGTTCCTGTGCACTCAAAATTTCCTGCTTGAAACATGTCCATCCCTCCTGGACCCCCTTGTTTTCAAGGGCTGTTTCCCAGGGTATGCTCTGAATTAGTCTTTTGAATAGTCCAAAATCTGCCCTCTGGAAGTCCAGTGTAGAGGTTTTAATGATGGTTCTCCTTGAATCTCTGAGTATTGAAAATTCTATTATTTCATGGTCGCTGTGCCCCAGGCGGCCTCCAACCACTACATCTCCCACCCACCCCTCTCTGTTTGTAAACAGTAGGTCTAGCAGGGCCTTACCCCTTGTAGGCTCATTTACCAGTTGATGAAGGAAATTGTCCTCTATACACTCCAGGATCCTGCCTTGTATCAAAAATAGCATGGATAGCAGGACCAGGGAAGTGATCCTTCCCCTGTACTCTGCATTGGTGAGGCCACACCTTGAGTATTGTGTTCAGTTCTGGGCCCCTCAGTTCAGAAAGCATATCGAGATGCTGAAGCGGGTCCAGAGAAGAACAACAAGCCTGGCGAAGGGACTGGAGCACAAGTCCTATGGGGAGAGGCTGAGGGAGCTGGGGTTGTTTAGCCTGGAGAAGAGGAGGCTTAGAGGTGACCTCATCACTGTCTAGAACTACTTGAAGGGAAGTTCTAGCCAGGTGGGGGTTGATCTCTTCTCCCAGGCAGTCAGCAATAGGACAAGGGGGCATGGGCTGAAGCTCTGCCAGGGGAAATTTAAGTTGGATATCAGAAAAAAATTCTTTACAGAGAGAGTAGTTAGGCATTGGAATGGCCTGCCCAGAGAGGTGGTGGATTCACCATCCCTGGAGGTTTTTAAACTGAGATTGGACATGGCGCTGAGTGCCATGATCTAGTAAATGGACTGGAGTGGACCAAGGGTTGGACTTGATGATCTTGGAGGTCTTTTCCAACTCAATTGATTCTATGGTCTTCTGTATGTTAAGAGATGTCTATATAGAATTTGTCTTCTATATCTAAGCAAGGCAGAAGATCAGATGAAGAAATTTGGAAGCTGCCTAAAATATTACATTGATTCAAGACCTGAAAATGTTATATAAACACACTTTATGAGCAGCTACTTAGCCAGTTGTTCAGTTGTGCACCTTGATGTACAGATGCTTTCATAGAACTGTGATGTTCAAATGTCTAAAAATTGATAATTATTCTGGTTTTATTTTGTTTTTTAAATGCTAAGGTATATTTATTGCAAAACTTTCACTGAAAAAGTAAACTTTTTAATGCAGCTTAAATTGCTTCTCTTTATGTCTTGAATTGCATTAACTTTCAAGGAAACAAAAGTCCTTTTAAATACATGAAATAAATAAAACAAAAAATAGCCAACCAACAAAAAAGAAAAAAAAAGAATCCTGATTTACCCCTCAATTCAGGATTTATTTACCCCTCAATTAAGGATTTATTTGCCCAGGTGCAGATTGGAGTGAATTTTTACAGTTGAGATATCAACTTCTGAAAATTTCATTTTTTAATGGAAATGCTGACAGATCTTTAGCTGCAGTGATGTTCTTGAAAGCCTATACAAAATAAAAGTAGTAACACAAATCTCTAACTCTTGTTAATCATATATGTTTCTCTGTCCTTCATGAGTGATGTTGAGCATAAGGTAGATATGATTAAAATATAAAACTCTATAACCAAACAAAAGGTTTCTTCAACTTTCAACCAAGTATCAGTTGAATGAAATCTCTTATTGCCTCAATAACCTTTTCCATTCAGTAACGAGAGTCAATTGGCTGGCACAAAACAGTAAGAATCGTTCCTGTTCATTGTCCAGTGTTATTTCTGCAGCTTACTGAGCAGAATGAAAGCTTCAACGAAAACCCATTGGACAGCATGGAAGGACTTTCCTTAGCATTTCATGGGGAGAATGGTCTTGCTCATTATGTATGTAGCTTACTACCAGTTTGGTTTGACAGCATTAGCTGAAGGAGAAAATATCCTGGACATCTAGTGTGCTTCCCTTGAGCACAGGATTGAAATCTCAAGTACTTTTTACATGAAATCCAGCAAGAGCTGGATCTGCCTGGAGACTCAGTTCCTTTAAGAACAGCAGAGGAGCACATATATAATTAACATATACAGGATCCTGTCTCTGAGAAGCACTACTCTAGAAGCATCCATCTCTAGGAGATGCCTGGATGGGTTGCGCACCTCGTGCCACTAAGTAGGTACTGGTCTGCACCAGCATGGGGAACATGCTTCTAGTCTGATTGTATGCCCTCTGTCCTTATCACAGCTCTTGGAAAAATGATTGCAATCTGGGTGATGATGCCACATTGAGATCTGCACTTCTACTACTTCCCTTCATGTGTATGCTTCCTACTTGGTAACACTGAAGGGAAGTTAAGAAATTTTGTGCTATTTACCTTTGTAATGTTTATTGTTTTTTTAGGTGGGAAATATTTTCTATCTGATTCTGCAAATGCCAAATTCTGCAAGTGTTGGTCTTGACATACCTACTTCCCTTTAGTTTAGAGGATTATGAATTCCTTGCTGTGATACAGAAAATAAACACACTTGCACTGACTTTAGTAAACTTAATTTTTATCACTTTTCTTTATGTCTCTCATTGCCAAAAAATGCTTAGCTACTCAAATCATCTTTACAGGTAATTTTTTTCTCCATAATAGTCAAATCAGCAGCAAAAGCACTTAATGGTTTAAATGTACTGACAGGAGAACTATGACTGACTAGTCACAAGGGCTTAGGATTTTCAGGAGCAGAGATTTCTACCGCTCTAGTTTTTCTGTGTAAAGATGGTCAAGACACAGCTTTTGGCTCTGCACTACAAAGTGCCCTTGACTTAATGATGATATGGATTTTCTACTACTTTCCTTATTTGTATTGGAACATGAGGAAAAATTGTGCTAGTGGTCTCCTTCAGCTTTTGTTTGTGATCTATATGATAAGTGTGCAGGAAGCTCTTTAAAGAAGAACAGTATTCAAAAAAATGTTCATGTGCATGTAGCAATAGACAACTAAGTAGAAGGGGATAAAAGTGCATATCTTCTGCAGTGTTGAAGAAATGATTTCAATACATTAACCAGTCACTTCATCTCTTTGTGTATTTAGGAATAGATTTTCATTTGTGCTAAGTCTTCTCTATACTCTGACAAGGAGTAGAGGGACGTTTAAATGAGTACATACTTTATGAACAGAGGTGAAAAGGATCTTATCATAAATAAGGATTAGACTTTTAAGGTAGTGTTTAATTCAATGTGAGAAGGTGTTATGTAAGTCATTTGAAGCCGGATAGCTATACAAATAGGCTCTGTTAGCTATGGAACTGACAAAGCTGATGGTAGAAATTGGGCCATTTTGAAAGTTCAGTTACTGTGCAATAACTGGTCATGAGAACACAGCTTAATATCGTTTCCAGTAACATCAAAACTAACAAGTTAAGGGGGGGAGGGCCGGCTTCTGGCTACAATAAATGGCCATATCTCTCAATTGAAGTCATATAAATATACTTAATAGCCCAACTAAAAATGACACTTACACAAACTTTCTAGTATTTATAGACAATATCTATGAGGAACAAACTTTACTGATTATTTCAATGTGGGGATTGAGCGCAATCAGTAAATTTGCAGATGATACCAAGTTGTGTGGGAGTCCTGATCTGCTTGAGGGTAGAAAGACTTTACAGAGTGATCTTGACAGACTTGATCAATGGGCTGTGGGTTCAATAAGAGATTCAATAATGCAAAATGACGGGTCCTGCACTTGGGTCACAGCAACCCCATGTAGCTCTGCAGAACTGGGGAGGAGTGGCTTCAGAGCTCTTCAGCAGAAAGGGATTTGGGGGTGCTTGTTGATAGCTGGCTGAAACATGAGCCAATAGTGTTCCCAGATGCCCAAGAATGCCATCCTGGCCTGTATCAACAATAGTACAGCACTTCCTAGTAGCACTAGGGAAGTAATCATCCCTTTATACTCAGGAATGGTGAGGCCGCACCTAAAGTAATGCATTTAGTACTGGGACCCTTCTCTGGGGAGACCCCCTTGTCGTGGGGGAGAAGCTTCCATGCCCTCTATGAGGTTGAGAGCTAAGCTGGCAGTGGCTTGTGCCTCCAGCAGGGTCTCCCATGCCAGACAGGTCTCAGCTGAAAGGTCAGACAAAGTGTGTCCACGGGCAGGATGGGCTCGCTAGCCATCTGGCAACCATCCTAGGAGAAGGAGAACTCTTACTCCAAACCCAGGCAGATGGAGCTCGCTTAGCCCTGTAAGACCATCTATCTAAGAGAAGGATACTCTAAACAAACCTATGTCCTGAGGTATTCGTTGTCAGTGTCCAAGCTCGCTAGGCCGTGGCAGATGAACCTTAGGAGTAAAGGGTGGGGTCAGTTCTGCGCACGCTGTGCCTCACCTAAAAATTCCATTGTGCAGGCTCGAAGGCTTCACCCACATTGCAAAGCCCTGTAGCAACAGGCGAGGGTTGAAAACGGCAGGTGATAGGAAGTAGCTGGAAGCCGCAGACCCAACCCTGCATGCAGGCGGTTCAGGATATTGGTCATTCTAGACTTGACCCCGGAGATGACAGTTTGGTTCGGCAGCATCCTGAATGACCAAGCAGACTTTTCTAAGGACAGCACTACTTGCTCCACACGGAGAGGGGCCTGGAAAAAATGGCCTAAACAGAACGCATCGCCACATCTCGTTGGATAACCGCGGCCAACCGGCATCTTCTATGCGGTCAAACAAAAACAGATTTCAAAGGCATACACCTGCCTGCAAAGGTGTGTTCAAATTAACACTTGCATGTTGGAACATCAGAACCATACTTGATAGTGTGGATACTGGATGTCCTGAGCATCGTTCTGCTCTAATTGCCCACGAACTGTCACGACTCAACATCGATGTTGCTGCTCTCAGTGAAGTTCATCTTCATGAGGAAGGCAGCCTTAAAGAACATGGTGCTGGCTACACACTCTACGTGTCAGGTAAACCCAAAACCGAAAGACATCTTTCAGGAGTTGGCTTCATGATTAAAAACTCCATTGCCTCCAAACTTGAAAATTTGCTGACAGGTCATTCCAATCACATTATTTCCTTATGCCTCCCACTATACAACAAGCAACATGTTGTTCTTTTTAGCATATATGCCCCAACTCTCCAAGCCGACGCAGCAGAAAAAGACAAATTCTACACCGACCTGCGCTGCCTCACCCAAAATGTTCCTGCAGATGATAAGATCATAATCCTTGGTGACTTCAATGCCAAAGTAGGTAAGAACTCTGAAGCCTGGAAAGGAGTCCTGAGCAAGCATGGTGTTGGAAACTGCAATGACAATGGACGTCTCCTGCTAGAGTTTTGTGCAGAACAGCAGCTCACCATCACCAAGACTATCTTTCAGTAGAAAGACAGGCTGAAGACAACCTGGATGCATCCTCGATCCAAGCACTGGCACCTCATTGACTATATCTTAGTGCAATAGAGAAATGTTGGTGATGTCCGTCATACCCAAGTGATGCCGAGTGCAGAATGTGAAACACACCACTGCCTTGTGCATTGCAAACTTAACCTCCACTTCAAGCCCAAATCTAAGAGAGGTGGCATTCCAAGGAGGAGGCTCCAAGTTAACAGTCTTCAAACAGCCACAGTGAGAGACAGCTTCCAGGTAAACCTTCAAACTAGACTTAAAGATAATCCCATAGATCCCTCTCCTGAAGCACTTTGGCAACATATTAAAAGTTGCATTCTGCAGTCCTCTGAAGAGTTCTGAGGGTTCTCCTCCAAGAAAAACAGACTGGTTTGATGAAAACAATCAAGAGATCCAGGAAGTGTTGAAGAAGAAAACTGCTCACCAAGCACACCTTGCTCAGCCATCTTGTCATATAAGAAAAGCCGCCTTTCGTCTTGCATGCAGTAAGCTCCAACAGAAACTTCAAGACATCCAGAAAAAATGGTGGTTCAACCTAGTAGAAAAGACCCAACTATGTGTAGATTGGGGTGACCAAAGAGGATTCTATGAGGCCCTGAAAGCAGTGTACGGACCCACACACCAGGTTCAAAGCCCCCTACTCAGTGCAGATGGTCAAATGCTTCTCACAGATAAAACCTCCATCCTGAACCAACGGTCTGAGCATTTTCAGACTCTTCAGTGCCAACCGTGTAATCCAAGGCTCAGCAATTCAGCACATTACACAACAACTGGTGAAAAATGAATTGGATGCAGCCTGTACTATGGGAGAGACACTTAAGGCCATACAACAGGTGAGAACTGGCAAGGCACCTGGGGTTGATGGAATTCCACCCAAAATCTGGAAGCAGGGAGGTCAAGCACTCCATGCCAAATTCCACGAGCTTGTCGTGCATGGCTGGGAACAAGGGGAACTACCATTAATCAGATCTCCATGATGCAGTCATCATCACATTGTACAAGACAGATTGCTCAAATTACCGAGGTATTACTTTGCTCTCCATTGCTGGTAAAACCCTTGCAAGAATACTTCTGAACAGAGTAGTACCCACTGTTGCAGAAGAACTTCTACCTGAAAGCCAGTGTGGTTTCAGAGCCAATAGGAGCACCACAGACATGGTATTTGTTCTCAGACAACTGGAAGAGAAGTGTAGGGAACAGAACAAAGGTCTCTGTGTAACCTTCCTTGACCTCACCAAAGCTTTTGACACTGTGAGCAGAAAAGGTTTGTGGCAGATCTTGGAACGCTTAGGATGTGCCCCTAAGTTCCTCAAAATGATCATCCTGCTACATGAGGATCAGCGTGGACAAGTCAGATATGGCAATGCACTCTCTGAGCCCTTTCCAATAACCAATGGTGTGAAACAAGGTTGCATTCTTGCACCAACTCTATTCACAATCTTCTTCAGCATGATGCTCCAAGGAGCCACGGCAGACCTTGATGAACAAAATGGCATCTACAACCGATATCGTACCGATGGAAGCCTATTCAACCTAAGGCGACTGAAGGCCCACACCGAGACCCTAAAACACCTTGTCCACGAGCTGCTTTTTGCTGACAATGCCGCCCTTGTTGCTCATACAAAAGCAGCTCTACAGCACTTAACATCCTGCTTTGCAGAGGTTGCTGAGCTTTTTGGGCCGGACGTCAGCTTGAAGAAGACAGAAGTTCTCTACCAACCTGGACCTCAGGAAGTCTTCCATCATCCCCACACCATCATAGGTGAATCAGAGCTTGAGTCAGTCCAGCAGTTCACCTATCTGGGAAGTATCATTTCCTCAGATGGTAAGATCGACAAAGAGATAGACAACAGGCTAGCAAAGGCATACAGAGCCTTCAGAAAACTCCATGAAAGGGTCTGGTCCAATAAACACCTGAAGAAAACTACAAAGATTAGTGTCTACAGAGCCATTGTACTGTCTACTCTTTTATATGAGTCTGAATCATGGGTCATCTACTGCCAACACCTGCGGCTTCTCGAATGCTTCTATCAGTGCTGCGTCCGTTCAATCCTAAACATCCACTGGACTGATTACGCGACTAATGTGTCTGTTCTTGAACAGGCAGGGATCACTAGTATCGAGGCCATGCTGATGAGAACACAGCTGTGCTGGTCAGGGCACATGTCCAGGATGGAGGACCACCACCTACTGAAAATTGTGATTTATGGAGAACTCACCACTGGCTGTTGCAAGAGAGGAGCCCTGAAGAAGAGATACAAGATCTCCCTGAAACCATATCTCGGGCTTGGCCATATTGACTGCCATCATTGGCCCACTCTGGCCTCTAATTGGGATTCATGGAGACACACCATTCATGACACTGCTGCTTCCTTTGAGAATGCACACAGAGTCAGTCTTGAGGAGAAAAGACAATGCAGAAAGAACCGTTCCTCACCAATATCGCCAAAGAACACTTTCTGCTGTTTGTGACCGGACCTGCCTATCCTGTATCGGCCTTTTTAGCCACCAGCATGCTTGCAGCTAGCGTGGGTAGAGCTGTTCCCAAATCTTCATTCGAGAAGCCTAGCCATGATGAATACTGGGACCCTCACTTCAAAAAGGATGTTGAGGTGCTGGAGTCTGTCCAGGGAAGGACAACAAATGTCATGAAAGTTCTAGAAAACATGTCATGTGAGGAATGGTTGAGGGAGCTGGATTTGTTTAGTCTCAAGAGGAGGCTCATGGGTGACCTCATTGCTCTCTACAACCACTGGAAAGGAGATTGTAGTGAGGTGAGGGCTGGTCTCTTCTACTGTGTCTGCAGTGAGAGGACAAGAAGAAATGGCCCTAATCTGAGACAGGGGAGATTCAGATTAGATATTAGAAAAAAAATTATCATTGTTAGGTTGGTCAAGCATTGCAATAAGTTGCCCAGAGAGGTGGTGGAGTCACTATCCCTGGAGGTGTTCAAGTGCCTGGATCTGATGCCAGGTGATACAGTTTAGTGGTTTAGGGGTTACAGTGATAATACTGGGTGGATGACTGAACTTGATGATCTTAAAGATCTCTTCCAATATTCATGGTTCTGTAATTCCATGAGGGCAACACCTCAGTGAGATGTAATATGCTGAAGCAAAGGATCCTTGTTGTGGCTATTATTTGCCTGTCAGGTGTGGTATTTTGGCCTAATGAAATGCACTGCAGTATTCTTCCCTCTGAAGAAGACATACTTTAGAAATAAATGAGGTTTTAAATCTGCAGCTGAGATTTACAGTAGTGGGCAGGTATGAAATTAAACTGCAAAAGGGTAAACAACAGCTTACTGTATTTCTCCATGGTGCCATAAAAAGACAGTAGGATCAGCAACCATCAATTTGGTGCCTGAACAGAGGCCTTGGAGGCAGGATCATTCTGTGAAGAATACCTCACCAGGAGTCCATGGGCTCAAAATGGTGGAGTGGGTTGGCTCCCCATTCAGACAAATGCCCCAGAGCTAAGAGGCAGCAGTCAGTGACCAAAGGACCTACCCGCTGGACGAGGTAGATCCGCAGCTGTGTAGTTGTGCTTTTCCTTTACACCCTTTACATACTGAATTTTAATTTTGATAATGGGAGCCTGCCTTTCTAAGAAGGAGCAGGAAAACTACAGCTGGCTCAGAACCTTAGTTTATTGTCACAAACATCCCCTGGATAAAATTTCCCTAAAATCACTGATTAAGTGGCTCTCAAAAACCGATTACGTAGTTCCTTACCAACCTCCTTACTCGGAATGGGACAAACTTGGTTTTAAATTACAGCAGGCTGCCCAGCAAAAAGACCACCTGGCAGCTTAAGCAAGTGTGGCATGGTGAGTGATCCTTACTATCTTGGACACACCAGAAATAGGGGACCCAAGAGAGTGTCAGGATGGGAAATTGTGCAGTTAAAGTGAGTGATTGCCACTGGGGAATAATCAGGGACAGAAACCCGAAATTTTCACTGCATCATATTCCCCACAGTATTGCTACCCTTCTCCCTCACAAAATGGCCAGCCAAGCCCCCTTCCACCCTCATCTTGAATGAGGGTGCCAGAGTGAGGGGTCACAAAATGGTCGACACTGCTCCTTTCCTCAAAATGGTTTCCCAAACGACAACTCACACGGTGACCACACACCTCCCACTTCCAATCATGTGGCTGTGAGCCCCTCCTCTCGGGAGGGTGTAGCCTCTGACCTGACCCCTCCCACTCCACCGGAAGTTTAGGCCCATCAAAATGGCGGATGTAGTAAACATCCATCCCAAAATAGTGCTACTCAGATGTCTTGGGTTGAGCTGGCAAAACGCCAAGTGTCCAAGACAGAGAGGCCTGGAATTGAAACCTCTTCAAGCCGTTGGTGTTCTATAAGCAACAAGCTGAGGATACAACTGATTTGAAACTTATAAAGGCCTTTCCAGTTTTCTATCATCCAAATTGTCCTCCAGTATGGGAACCCATTCCCTTTCCACTGTTAAAGGATGTGAAGAAAGTGATTAGAGTCTATAGAATTGGATCTCTTTTTGCTATGGGAGTCCTTAATTAGTTATTTTCAGCTTTTGTGTTTACTCCCAACAACATTAAGTAGTTAGTAAGATCCCTATTTACTAAAGTCCAAGCCTCATTCTTTGAGGATGAATGAAAGGCCTTAATATGAAAATGGGCAGAGGAGATTTTCTCCTCTAGTGGATTTTCTGTGCTGGACACTATCAATGTTGTCTTCAGAGAGGGCCCTTACGTTTCAAATTTAGCCCAGGCAAAAATTCCCCTGAATGAGTTGAACATCACAAAAAACTTAGCCCTCCAAGCCTTGCAGGTCATTCCAGAAGCTTTGGTAGCAGCTCCATTATTCACTGAAATACAACAGAGGCCTGATGAGTTGTTTATCAATTTCGCTGAATGCCTTGAAGAAGCCATAGCCAAGCATATTTAAAAAAAAAAGTAGCCCAAGATGCTTTATTTTTAAAATTGGCCATTGAACAATCAAATAGTTAATGCAGAAAGTTCCCCAAGACATTACAAGACCCTACTCCAATGTTAGTGATAAAAGCATGCCACAATGTTGACCCACAGACTTCTATAGCGTTGCAACTTGTTGAGGTTCAGGTGTCAATGCCTGACAAATTAGTAGAGTCCTAAGCACAGTTTGCCTCCAAATTAACCCAGGCTTTGGCTGCTCTGAAGCCATCAGAAAGCATATGTTTTAATTGTAAGCAAACTGGGCACCACAAAAAACACTGTCCCCATCTCCAGAAGGCACCATCTATTCCACCAAATTAATGCCGCAGTGTTGAAAAGGACTTCATCGGGCCAAGGATTGTATATCCTTATTTGACAAGGAGGGAAGACCTTTGCCCCCAAAGGTGAGGTCACTCTCTCCTAAACTTACTTCTAAGTGGTCTACCATTCCAAGAAATGGGGAGCAGAGTGAGAGGGGCAGTGCGAGGACAGAAAATGCCTCCCAAGTTCAAGTCCACTGCAGCCAGTTGCTCCCCTCAATTCCAAAAGGGGATCCACAACAAGTATCTCTAGGGTGGAGCTGGCATCTCCCCAGATCCTCACACTAAACACTGAGAAGTACCAGTCGATACTTTAACCCCTATCTCTGACCTGCAACATTTACAGGGGGAATTTGTCATTATGGGAACAGTAACATCAAACAACATGGACCTGAGTATCCTTCTGCAAAAGGTTACATTGTGTCATCTGAGGTCAATCCAAGTTATTGAAATGCTCATTTCCCACTTCTGCAAGTGGAAGATCAGATACCTATGGCCCTGCTGCTCATTCCAAGTATCACCAACCTAGGTGCTGTGGATGATAAACTTCAGGTACAATGGTCGTAGCCCATTTCTACTGAGAGACCTATGCTTAGATGCTCTATTTTCTTCCCTAATTCTGACCAGTCTATTTTAGTCAAAGGCCTCCTAGATGCAGGAGCAGCTGACCATATTTGCAGAAAATGATTGGCTGCGTAGATGGGAGACTACCAAGCCATACATGGACATTCAGAGAATCTGTGGAGCTCAAGCACCACCCCAGAGCATATTCACCCTTCTTATCGAAGGTCCCGGAAAAGAAGTTAGCATCAACTAAACTGTATGTTCTGAATATCCCAATGACCTTATGGGGGAGGGATATTATAGGAGAGTGGGGTGCTGTCCTGGGCACTTCAAATTTATCTTGAGGGCCACTGGGAAGCCACAATTCCCTGGCCTTACTTGGCTTTCTGATAAGATGGGTTAACCAGTGGCCACCCCAGGGTGAAAAGTTGTAGCAAATTAACCTGTTAATAAATTAACAACTGGAAAAAGGACACATAGTTAAATCCAACAGTCCATGGAACTTCCCTGTCTTTGTCATCCAGAAGTCCAATGGAAGGTGGAGGTTGTTGCAGGACCTCAGGGAAATAAACAAAATCATCGAACTTGTAGGGGCACTCCAACTAGGTCTTCCTTCATCTGAAATGATTCCATCCAAATGGCCCATTATAGTGATTGATATCAAAGACTGTTTTTTTAATATGCCACTTAATCCTAAGGATGCCCATAGGTTTGTGTTCACTGTCCCCTCCACCAATGCCACAGAACTGTCACGGCGGTTCCATTGGATGGTTCTACCTCAAGGTATGAAAAACGGTTCCAACAATATGCCAACAGGTGGTCGCAAATATCACCAATTCGCAAGCAATTTCCAGATGCAGTTCTGTTCCACTACATGGATGACATAGTCATAGCGGAAGAGTCTAAAGACAGGCTTATATAAGCCCACTCATCAGTTAAGGCTGCATTGTTAATGAGTGGCTTAGAGATCAACCCAGGGAAGGAACAGAACATGGCTCCGTGGAACTATTTGGGTCTGAAGATAGACAGCACCACAATAAGACCACAAAATGTGACCATATGTCAAGACCCTTAATGACTTGCAATTTTTGCTGGGACTAATTAATTGGATCAGGCCAATTTTAGGACTTACGACAGATGTGCTAAGCCCCCTTTTCCAGTTGCTCAAAGGTGAAGCAGATCTGACCTCTCAGCGACAGCTGACACCCGAAGCACAAATAAATCAGAAAATTAATGCTGGCCAGTGTAGGAGAAAAGTGAACGGACTACCTATTATCACAATGCTATTCAAAGGGAAAGGCAACCTTATGCTATTTTGGGGCAAATTGATTTTTCAAACAAGGAATTTCTGTTGTGGGAGTGGGTTTTTCTCAGTTTTCAATTCACTAAGTCAAATACAACCTCCCCTGAGATGCTCTCCAAAGTTTGCCACAAGAGCAGAATGAGGTTTTGGGAGCTCCCAGGAAGGGATCTTGATTTCATTTATATCCCTTTATCCACCTCTCAATTGTTTCAGTTACAGGTTTATAGCTCTGATTTTCAAATTGCTACAGCAGATTGTAAAGGTCAGTTTCTAATCCATCTCCCTTCTATTCTTTTTTCACAATTTTTAGCGCCTACTCAGCCTCAGTTGAAATGTAATAATTCACTAGCCCCATCAGTGAATGCTAGGACAGAGTTCACTCATGGTTCAGGCAAAACACACAATGCTGTGGTCACCTGGTGCAAAGCTGGAAAGTGGCTATAGGATGTCCATCAAGTGCCAGGATCGTTACAATTGGCAGAGCTATCAGTGGTAGTGTGTGCCTTCCAATTGCTCCCCAAGAGCCTGAACATTATCTGACTCTGCTTATGTTGTTGGGGTAATCCAATGTATCAAAAATCATTATCTTAAGGATGTCATTTTTATTTAAAAGACTTCTTCAGGAAATTAGAAAAACGTCAGTGTAAGTTCTACATCACCCATATCCATTCACATACTGCACTGCTGGGCCACTGGTTGAAGAAAATCATATGACAGATCAGATAGCCACCTTCACAATAAAAATTCAAGCTGCAGTGGTCCCAAACAATTTAGACAAGGCCAGATTGTCTCATTTTTTTTCACCAGAATGCTAAGGCCCTTAGAAAACAATTTGAGATCTCTGTAGCTCAGTCGAGGGTGATAATTTCTGCATGTCCTGACTGCCAGAGGGTTGCTCCCTTGCCATCAAAAGGAGTTAACCTCAGGGGAATAAATCCCCTTGATCTCTGGCAGTTAGATGTCACTCATTACGCCCCATTTGTGAAACTTAAATATGTCCAAGTGTCTATAGACACTTGCTCCAGCATTATCACAGCTACTGCCCACTCTGGGGAAAAAGCCTGGGATGTTAAAAAGCATCTCTTAGCAGCTATGGCTTTCCTTGGCCTCCTGAAAAATATTAAAATGGATAACAGGCCTGCATATGTTTCTGCCTCTCTAAGGGAGCTTTTAACATGTGGGGCATTTTGCATATTATGGGGATACCACATTCTCCTACAGGCCAAGCGGTGGTGGAATGGGCCCACCAAACACTTAAAATTATGCTCATTAAACAACAAAACTCCACTATTGGACTTAATCCTCAGGAAAACTTAAATAAGGCATTGTATGTCATCAATTTTTTAAATCACCTGGAGCAGGAGATCCCTCCAATCCAGAGGCACTTTAATGTAACAAAGGACCGTATAAACACAGAAGCCACAGTGACATACAAGGACGTGGTAACTGGGGAATGGGTCGGCCTTGTCTCCCTTATTACCTGGGGGAGGGGGCATGTTTGTGTCTCCACAGTGTCTGTCCTGGAATGGATCTCATCCAGATATATTTGGCTACACCATGGAAATTGCATCCAAACCCAATAGGGAGATGCTACAGCAGAAGAATGAGCCTTCTCCTTGTGGCTCTAGTCCTTCTCATCACTTGATCCACTGTTGTACAACACTGGCTGCATCACACATATCCTCCTCCACTTCCAGCGTGGGTAATGTCCCTGGGTCAGAACATCTGGCAGGCCTTGGCACAGCCTTTAGATGTAGATTACATCTGTCTTTCTACTTTTGACCCCTCTAATCCCTTTAAAACTTGTTTAGTAGGCATCCAGTGGACTCCTAGAGAATGGGCTGACTTTAGACATAAGTACACACCATGGTGTGACAATTCTAATCATTGTAACAATCCCATTGCTGACTGTTTCACACGTCCTCCAGGAGTTCAATCTGTTAGGACAGTGTTCAGGGATCAATGGCAGCGGCCAGAGGAATTGGAAATATTGGGCATTTCTGTTTCCCCTCTCTGTTTTAATGTTGTTGATGAAGATGACCATGATATATCATGGATCTTTATCATGACATTCCATGGGGTATATTCCAATTTCAGTTTCTGGTGCAGAGATGAGATTACATTTCAAATTAATTCTCCCCCCTATTCGGTTATTCTCTCCAAAGGAGTTTTCTTAATTTGTGGTTTCAGGGTTTGGAAAGCAATTCCAAGATTGGTGATTGGTGTGCTGTGCACCTTTGGAAAACTTACTTTATTTAATCCAGTCAATATTATTGAATCCTTACAAGCAGGTCTTCCCAAGAAAATAGTGAAAAGAAACATTAGCCCAGAAACAATACATAAGGTATTGAGGACTGAGAGGCCAGTACCTTCCTGACAGATGGAACCTCCTAGAGTGCAAAGACAATGGCAGGGACTGTCCCCATTCCTTCGGATACCAGATTCTTCCAAATCCAAACCCCATACAGTTAAAGTGAAAACCCTACACATAGCCTCTCCTCCTAAGGCAACACAGTTTGCTTCTGTGCCTCCTCAGGCACTGAACTCGGCTCAGCAGCACCCCATTGCCAAAATGCAGCACCTTCATGAATTCACCAGAGAATGTGACTCTAACATGCACTTTCAGTCACACAGTAAAAACATCTTGGGCTATGCAATAATTCCTGCAATTGGCACAATGCACACCCTTGATTTGTTAACAAAAATGTGGTGCTGGTTAGCAAAGGAGGCGAATGCCACCCATGAAGCCCTGGAGGAATTATTATTGGATGTACAGCAAAACAAAGAGGCTACCCTCCAGAATAGGGCAGTGATTGATTTTTTGTTACTAGTCAATGGCCATGGTTGCCAGGAATTCAAGGGACTGTGTTGCCTTAACTTTTCCAACCACTCCAAATCTATTCCTTCCCACATCAACCAGCTTCATTCTCTAGTCCATGAGATTCAAGAGGATGATGGAGTAACATTAGATGACCTTTTCAGCTGGCTACCCCTTAAAGGTCTTTCTGCTGCAATTTAAAAATTTGTGTTGTTTCTATTGTTGGGTTTGTTTGTGGTGTTTCTCCTTGCTTGTTTATTTAGCTGTCCCCAGGCTTGCTGGTCCATTCGAGCTTACCCCGTCATACAAAACACGAAAAAGGGAGATGTGGGAAAATGCATGTCATACAAAAAATGTCATGGAAAAAATACTGCTGGCAGTGGATTTATGAATATCAAGAAGGACTAGAGACAATGACATCCGAGACAGACCACAAACTGAGAATGTTACAAGTTTAGGACTTAATGTTGCAGAAGATTTTATACGGGTTTTGTTGTTTTATTGTTAATAGTCTTAACCCTGCCGCTATTTTTCAATTTCAATATGGCTTCCCAGTTGTTATTTTTCCCATACTCATCCCCTCCATGTCTTCTTCTTGCCATAATCCCCCAGGCTATTTTCCCATCCCTTCCCAGGACCCTGTTCCCTTATTGGTTGATTGATGGTTGTCCTTTTATTGGTTGTTTGTCTCCCTGGTTATGCACTTCTCCCCTGCTTCTACCCAATGCCCTTCATGATACCTCCCATTTTCTAGATCTTTCCCCAACCTACCCTATAAAAAGTCTGTGCTCTCCTGAGTAAATTGCTTCTTTGCACTTCTCACTGTGTGTGGAAGTGTGTGCTTTGGAGAGATTCCCTTCAGTTGGCAACCATCAATAAGCTTTAATTTAAGTATTCATGACTGTCAAAACATACCATACATAACATATATACACAACATAACATACACTTTGTCTGTTTTATCTACTAGGTTTCTGTTTGCCATTTTCTAATATGCTTTCTATCTTCAGACACACGATTTCAAAAATGAAGGAAACATTGGTTCTACTCTATTTTTTAAAAATTATTTTGTTCTCTGTTACACATTTCTTTGAACATCTTTCTGCTTTTCTTACTAAAACAGCAGAATTTGCACCTATGTCCATCATTGTTGTAAGGTTAGTTATCTAGATTTATGCATCTAAGTAGGGAACTTTTACAGAACATATCCAGTGTCTTGACAAATCCACAGTCTGTCATTTTATATCATTCTATCTGTAGAAAGTCTCTCCCTCCAATATTTATCTATGTATCTTATTAAAGGATTCACCTACCTGACACAGGTGTGACTCCTTGTGAAAATCTGGAGTTCGCTAATCTTATGTCACAAAAGTAAAGGAATATGGAAAATGAGATACTTTGCAAGTATGTTTATTGTAATTTGAATCCAGAAGTGAAACACTGTCCCATTCAGATGTTTTCACTTGCCAATAAATAACACTTTGTTCCCCAACAATGCAACATATCAGCATCTTTGATTCTTACTGATGTCTATTAAATGACTGATATCAAATTTAACAGTGGCAGTTCCTGAGGTTAGCAGACAGGTGCTGCTACATTCCTGCTGCTTTGCAATCAGCTACATGTTGCAATGTTCAATTCAGATCTCTTAAAACCGAGGGCTTCATTCTAACCTTATTTACCTTCCTATTTCCACTTCACTCTTTTTATTTTGTCCATTTCCAACACCTTTCACATAGACTTTCTTCTGCAATTTTCTCTTTGGCATGCCTTTCCTTCTTAAACTGGTCCAGAAATGTGCTCAGTGAAATCCCCTCCAAATAGCCATATTTTTATAGCTGAGGACTGACCAGCTAACTAAACAATCTACTTATCTATTTATTTTAGTATCCTACTGTACAGTTCATATATAAAAGGTGGAAAGAAATTGTTCAGTAGACAGGTGGGGTTGAATGAGCTTCCAGCAATAGGAAAATGGGTGACAGTGAATGTAGGAACAAGCTTGGCAGAGTTGAATGATACGGGGTGAATGAAGTATAGTAAGTAAGGAGTTAAACTCATAAGATTATGAATAATGAAAGATGTTACATTAGTCACCAATATGGCATTTTCATGTGGTTACTTGTTCTGTCTAGTTATTCTTTTAACTAGAAATACTAATATTCTTTTAATCTTCTCTATATCTTAATTTACTTCTTTGAAGCAGAAGCTCTTCAGTTTTGATACCTGAGAAACAGTTCATGCTTTGAAACTTTCTGCATCCTCGGTGCCTTAACTGTAAATGACATCAGAGTCCCATATCCAAAGGGTCATCTCTATCCTACCTGAAACTTTAAAATGTAATGGGCTCCACATGGTTTAGGCAATCTCATCTCACACTGCTGTGCATAAATAGCGGTTACTTTTTATTATTGTCTTGTCCAATGGAAGGGATTTTTTGGCTATTTTTTAACTCCAGGAGCTACATTTTTGTCTTGAAGTGCCTTTTTAAGCATTCTTAAGACATGAGCAAAAGAATTCAGAGAAGGAGCTGTGATTGGCAGATCCCATTCAATCCTGAAAAACTGTGATTCTTGTTAATTCCTCACCCTACTCTCAGAATCAGTCTCAAAGTAGGTGAACTCCCTAACACCATGGGCATTCATTTTACTTCTCAGTTTATTATAGCATTTGTAGCTGTTTTATGTTAGAGATTTGCAAAGTTTTCCTTTGATCAGCTCTATCCTACAGTCTTCTGAAGTAATTTGAGAAATGATTTGTCTCTCTCAAAGACAACATTCCAGAACAAACACCTCTAAATTAATTCAGGAACTAATAACATGTATGTCTATGTTTGCATTCATAATGCACTGGGACTGTGTGCCAGTATTAGGGAACTCTATATATAAATAGTTAGATATATGTGCTTAAAGCCCAGCTAGAGAAAATGTCGATTTATTTATGCTAATGTTATGCTCTAAAAGTCTCAATTTCTATCAGTTAACTCCAATCCCTTTTTCAGGAACAGGAAAAAAATTCCTTTTTTTACCTTTCTGGAAATTTTACTTGGGGTGCTGGTGAGAAAAATGGCACACACCCCCCCTTTTATGCATAGAGAGCTTGTTATTGCTGTATTTCTGTAATGATTGATTGATTCATGGAAGATGCTTGCTGAAGCCAAAAGTACTTCTGCCAGGGATGGATCTTACAGCTTGTTGAGGCATGAGATTACACTTTCAGAAGACAGGCTAGGGGATTTTTTATATATACATACACATAAATACTACATGCGCACATGCACACACATGCGTATATATATGTACATATATGTGTATATATGCATGTGCACATATATATATATACACACACCTTGACTGCATTTAACCACAGATTCGCCAAGGCACCTCCATCCACGAGGACAGTCTGCTGAAAGAGCTTTTACTCTCCTTGGTTCTCAAAACAGAGCAATCTAACTCAATGCAGTTTTACCTAGTAAAAAACTTCCCTTATTGTCTCATTCAATGTCTCCGCCGAGGTGAATATGACTGCAACCTACTATCCCCCATCTTCAAAGGGACATACCTATGTTGCTAATGTGAAGTCAAATAGCCTTAGGCTTAAAATCTGGGACAGCCCACCACCAAACATCTTAAGTCTGGAAGTACTGGCTATGTGTACATGGTGTTAGCTTTTATATCAAAACTACCCGGACCTGTACAAATGTCAAGAAATGACAGAAGGTGTGATGCTAAGCAGATGTGATGCTAAGCATGTATAAGCTATGATGTACTTGTGAGTTGTCACCTGGCATATTTTGACAGTGCTGGTCATATGCTAGTGCTGTGCCTAGTGTGAGTTGTGCATAACTCCACTACATGCTGTATGCTTCATTTGAACTCAAGTATTTCCCACAGATTTTTGAGGGGATTTTTTCCAATTCAGTTTCAAATAAAAACATTAACACAATGAGAAAAAAAGCAATTATTCTCAGTTTCCAACCAATCTTGATTTCAGAGATGCCTTTTTTTTTTAATCAGAAAACTTTGAAAAGCCAGACATGAAAATGAGCATCTTCCTCACCAGACTAACAAATGTGTGAAATTTCATAGAAATCCATTCTCACAGTTTCATTATGTAGAGGATTAATGTTTAATGCTGGCATGCTGCAAGTCCAGACTAATAAGAAAAGCTACAAAAGACTATTGTACAGGGGATGAAAATTTCATCAAACATTCCAAGAGCATCTAAAATGTTTACAGAGCAAAAAGTTAGCTGGAAGAGCTTCTATTTGTGTTCAAGCAATTTCCTTGGTGTAAAATGAGATTTTAATCATTGTATAGTTCCACAGTGTCCATATTGCTACTTTTTTTCTTCCTTTGTCATCTCTGACCTTGATCATGGAGCTGTAAAAAGTTCCATTTTTTTACCTCCTTTGTCCCTGTGTAATGCAAAGCAGCTTGTTTTTGTTTTCTTCCTTGTTAGAGTGAAATGAGCATCCAGATTGCATTCACCGATGCTGTGATATTGCCTGAAACAGCAGTCAACCATATATTACTAATGACTGTAGCTTTGTTAAATAAAAAATAAATTATTCAGATTACTATTGCAAATCAGTCACAGACATCTTCTACCAACACTCTTGTCCGGAAGTTTGCCATGATATTAGCAAAAAAATATCCAAAACCTAAAATAAAATTCATAAACTGTTTGGAAGAAGATAGTTTTGGGAGCTTGAGCAGGTATTTCCATAGAACTGTTGTCAGTAGCTTTTTTTGCTGGACTAATTTGAATTTATACCACAATGATACAAAGACTTGAGGTGAGAATTCTTCTGTATAGGAGATTTTCTGTGGGGTTCAATATGTTGAATTTCATGTAGGATGAACAACTTCCTCCTTATTCAATGCTAACAAATTACTTTATTTCTAGTCTATGATAGTTTTACCAATAATGTGGATATAAATGTAGAAAGAAGAAATCTAACTTTGTGCTCACAAGAAAAAAAAAGAAATTGCAAAATGCACTAACTTGAACAGTTAAAAAAAATCTTCTCCAGAACTATTAGTGAAGTGTTTTGTTAAAAGCCATTACACAACCAAGCCCCAGTGAAGCAATCTAGTAGGTTTTTATGGTCCTTTTGTAGACTTCTGAATGCTCCTCCATATATTTTTCAGGATATCTCAGAAGTGATTAGCTGAGATAGTATTAGAAGGAGAATCTCAGAAACAGTGTTTTAGACTTGCTGGTTACCTGCTCAGTGCTGCCATCTTTCAGTATGAATTCCTAGACCCTAGGATGGATTTGAAACGTATTTTTTTTCTGGTACACAATCACTCATAGGCAGATTGTTTGCTTAAAACTAATTCTATTTCCTCTTTTGCAAAGGTAAGTGATCTCATGTATCAGTGAATGCCTGGAACTCAATGGTCTGTTGACTGGGTGATGAAAGGTTTTGCAATGACTTCTTAGCTGGGTCAGCTGAGACTGTTCTGATGAGTTTTTCTAATTCACCTGGTCAGTGGTCCTATGTGACCACTCCCACATATGGACAATCCATCCATTGCTATTGATTGTTTTAAACTGTGTACAACACAAACGTACACGAAAGGCTATGTCAGCATCAGCTGGCCTGTGATGGGAGAATATTCCAGATTCAAAAATTCTCCTGTAGAGTCCTGTATCATCTAGTCAAGTGCATTGCCACAAAGGTGGCTAGAAGCGGAGTCCATCACCATGCCTTAGGAGTGTCTGCTCTCACACCTATGCCATAGATGATTGAAACATTGCTGGATGACATGGGCACTTGATGACCTGGTTTTGCACACAAACACAACCCTGACATCGAGTTGCAACAAGGCTGTGCCTGGAACTTCCTCCTTTCAGTAAAACTGTAACTCAAATTCTTTAGATTATTATCCTTCAATATTTGGCCAAGAAAAAGACTGATTAATTTTAATAAAGTTAATTCCTTATTTTAAAGCTTTATGAGTGCTACATATTCACAGCAAACTGTTCCTGAGATCTTCATATGCACGGAAGTCAGCAAGGATATAAGTATATGAAATGTGAAAACTCTTTGGGATATGAGAGAAATTTAGATCCCAAACACTGGCATCTCTCACCATTTTCAGCAAACATAGTCCCACAAAAACATTTGAATTTTATTTATTACTCTTCATACATTGTTCATCATGTTTATTTTTAATGTGTAGTCAAGGTATGCTTATAAAAAACAAAAGGTAAAAAAGCAAAGACCAAAGGAAACATCAGAGAAAAGCAAAGAGAAGTTAAGAAAAACATTGGGAACAAGTAGCAACTTGAACTGCAACTGAAAGAGCTTTGTCTGAGAAAAGATGCTTCTGGACTGTTATGAAAGGGGTGGGGTGGGGGGAAAGGGGAAAACCCCCTCTTCCTTGCTGGATTTCTTGGTGTTCAGAGAAACAGAAGTTCATCTTTTTACTCCCAGTAATTAATAACCCTAATTCATGCTGTCACACTTTTTTCCCCCTGCAGATGGAGGACTTTATCTCAATATTAGATATGTCACACAAACTTGAATAGAACTAGATATGACCACAGGTGATAAACTGATGAAACATACTATGGTGAGTGTTACTGCTACTTCAGGAACAGCTAGAGTTACGAAGGATTTTTAAGAAGTTTATTTATCCTTTCACCATCAATAAAAGAGCAGCATCTAATCAGTAGCCATTTTATTCTGACAAGAAAACAAGTATAATGACAAATCAGCATTGCACATTATGAACAGAAAAAATACATGCCTCTGTAATTGTCATGTTTTGTAAAAATCCAACACCAGAAGCAAATAAAGAAACTTTCAGATCTTTTCATTTTGTTGCCTTGTTGGTTTTTGAAAACAGCACTCTACTTTGACACCCCTCCACATCCCTCTCCTAAGCATTTTTTTAGCTGGTATGTCTGGTACATTGATTCAAAATAACTTGGTTTTCATTGAAAAGTTTCCTTAATGAAGTATGTAGATTTTTTATTATTTTTCAGTTTACAAAAATGCTTAAAAAAAATGTAGGGGGGGAAAAAAGAACATAGCTAGAAAGCTTTAAAACCATTGCTGATGTATTGCCTATATTCATATTACTCTTCATTTCTAAACAGCAGTTATCGTACTTTGTCAGTGTAATGTGTGCATTGAAATCTCCATTAAAATTGTGATAATACTCTCACATGCACTGAATCAAATATCACCAAGACTAAATCAGTGTGTTTATTTTCCCATCCTGGAATGCCTTGGTGTTTATGCTCAGTATGTTTTAGTACATTTCATTGTATTTCTTCCCTTCCTCAAAATGTATGGTTCCTGTCCATTTGCAATGACTAGATATTCAAAAGTTCTTGAAGGGGGAGGACCAACAGAAAGATTTTTTTAATGCTTTTTTCCCTTCTGTATGAAACCAGATCATAGTTTTAGAAATTTGAATTGAGCTCGGCAATAACTTTAGTACCTAATCTCCTAGAAAAATCTGAATTTTTTGAAAATGGATAGTTCAGTTGTACCTGAATGTGTGGCTTAGAGGCAGTGGTATGTTTTCCTATATTTATCATGGATCATTCAAATATATGGATCACTGTCACCTCCCATCCTGAAAAGAACTTTAAGCTATAGTATTGCCTTCACAATAGTCCAGTCCTCCCCTGTAGGGCTTTTGGTACTATTAAGTATAAACTAAAAGAAATATTTATCATATATAGTAAAGGCTGACTACGACTGAAAGTTGGGATGGATCAGCTGAGGATGGGAGGCATAACACTCAATTATAAAGCATTGCATAAAAAGAGAAGGCTGATAACCTTTCATTTGAAAACAAAAAGCTCTAGTGCTCAGTGCAACAAATTTTATGAATAAAATTTGTCACTATGGCTACGATACAAAGAAATTAAATACACTGTAGGTGAGCAGTATTATCTAGGAAATTCTGAACTGGAGGTAGAGGACTCTTTCAGCTTGTTCAGTGCCTTGGAATAATGCACTAATTGATGCTCTTTACCTGGAGAAATCCCAGCCTGAATTTTCAAGTAAAACTTAAGTAGATCCTATATACTTCTGTGCTCACTTCAAAAACAGGCAACAAAAGTAATAAGAAGGGTAAAATGATGTGTCAGAATTCTTTATAGAAGGTATCATTTCTCACCTGTAAAGTTTTAAGATTGTGTTTGTCCTAATGTCTTTTTGGGGTGTGGACCCCAAATGTGTGTGTGGGGGCCCTCTGTGTAAGAGTCATATCGTTATTTCAGAATCAGTTGTGAGACTTATTGTTGGAGTTTCAGGTGATGTGTGCTCCTCGTATTCATTTCCACATAAATGTATATCATGCCAACAGCATGATATGATCATCAGGGTTTTCCTAGGAAAGAATCAGGGGTTACCATTGTAAGGTACGAATCTATGTAGAACATGTGCATTCATTTATTCCATCTGAAGTAGATTTAGTAACTATGAACTGTTGGAGAATGATGTTGTCTATTGTATTTTATTTAGGGAATAAATACAAGACAGAGAATGAAAGTTAATTTTAGAAATATAATCTGATGTTTAACCTGGAAGAAATATTACAGACAGACAAAAATGTAATTAATTTCAAATAAAAATTATTTGTTGAGGTTTATACATTTGATGAAAATGCTTTAGCTTCTATTTTCAGTATGGGAGTTGGCCGTAGAATTCATTCTTTCATTCATTCATTCATTCATTCATTCATTCATTCATTCATTCATTCATATCCCTGAAATAGTCTATTTGACTTACTACTTTTCAGCCTTTTACTGGATCTGGATATAATGCTCCCAGTCCTGTATAAGTATGGTTTGCACTTTTAAATTCTTATTTACATATTTTCCCATTATTTCTTCTTTTTAAAGGGCTCGAGTAATTCCTTTCTGTTCATTCAATTTAATTTTTATCTTTTAATGTGATTTAGGTAGTTTTCAGTTTATTATTATCTTAATGCAAACATCAGAACATTTGTAGGAAATCTTAAAGAAAGATTTTTTTTGCTATCTTATCGAGGATTCATTCTACTGTTGTTATTATCAAAATTTCTGGGCTTGATGAAGATCTGTGTACCCACTGGAATGCTGAAATGAAAACATTATACTGTGAAAAGGTTAATAAAAAAAAAAAAAAAAGCCCAAACCCCACAATCATGGTATTTTTTCTGCTTTAGCACCACCTCTGCATTTTTAATTCCCACAACATTCCCAAGGTAGAAATGTAAATTGTAAGCAAAGAGCAGTAGAGTTTCTGGTGGGAACATCTGAAAGCTGACTTCTAGAATCCCTTAAGACTGGGATGAAAGTGGGACCTTTTAAATGTACCAAGTACTCACAATAACTTTATTACCACATTGTTTCTCCACTCTGTAGATTGTGTGAAGGCCTGGAGACTAATTTCAGCAACAGCCACAATTTACTAGCTATAGTAACCCTCAGATGAATAGTTTCTTGTAAAACCAGTGGCAACTTTATCCTGCTGGAGCACAAATAAATCAGACCTTATTATTCCACATTCATTTAATCCAGGGACATTAGTCAGCAAGACCTTTCTGCAGCCTAATAAACAGCAGCAGCAGCAGTTTTTCTTTATGAGAATAGTTGTTCATCCTAAATTAGAGCCGACATTAAGGGAAGACAGGAACTTTTGCAGCATGATTTAAAGATATACAATATGAGACTATAACAGTGTATGAAAACTGCACCCATGTGTATAAATATAGCAGGGTCATAATTTTGCTATATGTTACTTTAGAACATGTGGGCTATTTTACCTTGAAAGCATGTATTTTGTAGTGGCAAGTAATATTCATATTGTTTGGTTGTTTCTCTGGATTTAGCAGTGGCTCCTAATATTATACGTTTGTCACCTGTGTAAGACTAAATAATGTAAAAGAAGGACACTGATTAAAAAAGAATACTGTACTGAATTGTAAATTACTGTATTTTTCTTTCACAACCCATAACCAAGAAAACATCCTTGAGTTCATATTTACAAACAATGCTTTAAAATGTTTGCTGTTGTTTGTGAAATGAACAATATCTGGATTTTTGAATGTGCACTCTCCTATTACCTACTGCTGCACATGAAAAATAATGGCTTTTTTTCCTTTTAAAAGTTTTTGTTTTGAACTATTTTGGCAATTCTTTTTTTACTGCTATCAGTGTAGGTCTATCCTATAATTTACAATATACACACTTACTATTTGGTTTTCAAGAAGGGAAGTTGTTTGCCTGAAAACTGCACAAGAACTCTGAATCTCTTCACAGTCTCTGCCAGAAAATTTTAGTGATTTTCCTGTTGAAAACTTCAGTTTAAATTAAACTGCTTGGGATTAAGTATTTGCTGGAATGACAATTTCAGAGTGAAATTTCAGAGTAATGGAGTGGCTCAGGGTCACATGGTTTGTGATGTGTTGCTTTGAATTAAGACTTTTAAAATTTTAGCTTTTTTTTTTTTTTCTGGTAAGCGCACTGTGTCTATCGTACTGCTACAGTGTGTAAATGACTGTTATTGTTATTTATTGGATCTGACTAATAGTCCATAACTAGAATCTTCCAGTTGAAAAATGGTGTCTCTTGAAGTACTTATTTTATGTCAGTTTGGATCCTTAAGGAAGAAAAATAGAGCACGAGTCTTTGTTTGGAAGTGCTTTATATACACCATAAGTACCTTTGGTTTTAACTGACAGTTTTCCATTCCGCTATTACATGAACTCACCATTATGTCTGCATAAACATATATGCAAACCAATAGGCAAATGGATGTATACCCATTCCTCTGATTTTATCACTAACTATAGTCAGAATTTTTACAATAGTGGAAGTGTGTTACTATTCCTTCAAGTTCTCCTTGTAATCTGGATATTTTCTTCTATTTTGTAAATGGATTTTGCTGTAGGTCTTAACCTGATTTCATTCACTTTTATTATTGAAATAAAAATAGAGATTGAGCTACTATCCTCCACAGTCACTACTATCTTGTTGCCTTGCTGTGTACAGGTTTTATTTATTTATTTTAAACATCTTTGCAGCTTCTTCTTTTTGTATCACTCATATGTAACAAAAATGAAAATGAATCTAGTATACGCACTGCTTTATGGGTTAATTTTTTGTTTGTGACTGAGTGGCTCTAAGAATCATATAATTGCTTCCAAGTATCTGGATGAGTCTTTTAATGAAAATTACAGCTTTCATGCTTGCCAACAGTGCCATGAAGACAGAGCAATTGGAGCAAAACCATAATTTAGTACTGTACTTCTACTCATTTCTAACAAATGGAGAGCTCAGCTAATGCTTCTGTTTCTATGTTGTTGACATACATCATGGGAAGATGTTGACATAAAATATTTGGTGTCCAAAATACTAGCAAAGTATCAGGCTACTACTCTTCATGTAGTTAATATTTTCCAGGATTCTTCATTTCCTTTCATTCTCTTATACTGTCAACCTTGTACCAGTCCAGAAAAAAGAGATGATAGTTTTCATTATAAATATTCTTTGAATAATCTAGAGTCAACCAAGAAAGAATCATGACAAATCTGTCTCTTAATAAAGCCCACCTGCACTCCTTTTTTTCGTACTTATATTCAAAATTGATTCTTGTGGCCTCAGAAGTCTTTTTATCTCTTTTCTGAGAGATGTCTCATGTATGTGCTGCCTGAAGAATATATTTGAGAGGGTGCTCAAAAAGCATAGCATAAAACCTAGGGTTTCTTCTTAATACCATCACTGCTGGCTTTTGCAAAGATGCTGGGGGCAGAAATCAGCAAAACTATTCTTCCGTGGGGTGGATGTGCCTCATGGAACAGCCTGAAGACAGGACCTTTATGCACTGGGCTGGCTGTATCTTTTTCACAGTTCATTCAGAAATACAGACAATGTGGGATGCAGGTGCTTTTGACATATCCCACCTTGGACAACTGATAGAAACTGTAGGAGAACTCCCTCAGCCTCTTTTGAAAACTGAGTGACCTTGCAGTATCACTCAGTCTACCACAGTTCAAGACAAGTACTATGTCTGATTACATTTGGCTAATGTACTCAGGCTTTGTTAGTGTAAACCTGTACCCCTGAATTCAAAGGATCCAGTTTGAAATTAATGTGGCTAGGCACATGCACTTTCCTGTTCATAACTCCAATATCCCCCTTTAAATTATAAGTCTAAATCCTTCTGAATGTGTCTCATGGTGTATCATAACATGGGCTGCTTTTTGACAAGTCTACTCCTTGCTTGTAGTAGCTGACATGCTGAAGAAGAATAGCTGCAGCAGCAAAGACCAAGAAATAGGTTAATGACCTAATGCAGAAGCCATTATCTGGTATTGCAGTGCATGTTTGAAACATGCAGACTGAGTCATAGCCTGGAAGACATCCCCACATTCTTTTGGGAGAAGGCGTTGTGGGGAATGTCCTTGTATAATTAAAAAAAAACCCAAAAACCTGGCCCTGCATTTTGTGATTCCAAAGCTTTTAAAGATCTGATGCCATTTTCCTTACTGACCTGTAATACTTAGACCAATATCGAATATGGGCAAATATTGCTCTTGACAGGCACTTTCTGAAGTGGCTGGTGGCAACCTGCTTCAGAAAGAGAAAACAAGGTAGACTGGTAGGCTGGCCACAGCCAAGAAAGGGATTTCAGTCCACCAGAGCAAAGAGGGGGAATTGGAAAATGCTTTAAAGTTTTTTTCCACATTCTCTCCAGCTGATTTTAGTTTTGTCTGTGGAGAGGAACAGTCTCTTATGACATCCTGGGTTAAATTTCCAGCATATTATGAGGATTAGTTGCATTCTCCTCCCCATACCAGTAATGAGTTGCTCTGCTCAATGCCTGCATACTGTGCTGAACATTTACCCCCAGGGTCTCAAGTATCAGCAAGGAGAGAGGGTGAGAACTCAGGAGATTTCTTCAGTTTGAGACATCCCAGGACAGGATAATGGAAAATGGCAAATATTGCATCTGATAGGGAGAAAAGCTCAGGACTGAAATAGCAATGGGATTGCAGTAGTTCAGGATTAAGTCACATTGACAGAGCACATATGGATTCAGCATAACATGCTGTGTCCTGCTTTCGCCACTCTTAAGTTGTGACCCTCTGCTCTTGTCTGTTGCCCAAGGGCAAAAACACCTGATGTCATGGTAAACAGATGAGGTGAGCACACAGTTTTCAATGCTCATTTGCATATGCATTTCTCACCAGGGTACCCTCCATGGGCAAAGGCAAGGATCTGATTTGCACACTTAGATTTTGCCTTCATATCCTGCATTGGCTCATCACATGCAAATATATGCATTCAGTTGTGCGCACCAAGGTTTGGAAATCATTTCTCTGGTTTCAAAGAAGAAAAAGAGAGAATAATAATCATACCAGCACCACTCCCGCCCCCTCCCACCCCCAAGCCTATTGTCAACAAATTTCAATTCATCACTGTTGATTTTGCTGAAACCTACTTTGGAATGTTACAGCTTGGATTGATGTTATCCAATGCCATTTTTATCAGGGTTTCACTGTGCAATACAGAGTATTCAGGGAAGTCACTGCAGGCTGCTTGTGCCCATGATTGCCTCTGACATGTACAGCTGAAAGGACTCTTATTCCAAGAATGATCTTCTTTTTTAGACTGTATTGAGTTGGGACTGATTTTGATAGCCAGTTTCAGTCAAGAATCATAAAGTTATTGCACATTTAAGACCGTCAGTATGAGAATCATTCTCTCTTTCTCTCTCTCTCCACCCCCCTCTCACCGTTCTTTCCCCTCCCTTTCTGTCTCTCATCATTTTACAGGACTGCAAGGTTACAGAAAGGTCTAATCAATTGTCAAACTCTCCTTTATCTCTGAGAAGGTGGTAAAAAAATCTAACTGCCCTGCTGTAGGGGGTTCTTCTGACTACACAGCACCCTTTTTCACATACAATGCTACCATGATTAATGTCCTTCCACCTTAGACCTTGTTAAAACCTGTTCTTTAAAGTAGGTTGGTGCACCACAGTGAGAGCAAGAGCAAGGTTGCATAAATCAACGTGTTCTCACAGCCCCCAGGATATCCATTATAGATGCCAGCTGGATGACTGGAAGATAGAGAAAAATGAATATTGTATCCTGTGGCCTTTTGCCTCTAATGACCACTTTTCAACATTTTTGAAGGCATGATTAAATTTTGATAACTGGGGAAGTCACTCTGAGCAGGCTGAAATAGAGATAAATTGACTGAGGGTCTGACATCCCAGTGGAGAGCAGGCAACTAATTAGTGTGTGAATCTCACTCTGAAAGAGATGTAAAAGTGAGGCTAGTTTAATCAGAGTAGCTGCTGAGGTACAGGAATAGTCAGGGATAATAGCAATCTAGGTAGAAATCACAGGCTCAATAAGCAGCTTTTTCTGTCCGCTTGATTGGCAGCCACTGACCTAGTGTCCAAAACCTTTGAACTCTTAACAGCAGTAACAGCCTTGTCAAGGCAATTTGCTTGCAGCTTTCTATGACCAGTTATTTTAGCTGTGAAGTTGGGACATCCAATTTGAAAGGGCACTTTTCTTCTCTGCTGCAGTGGAAGCTGGGCAGAACAGTCTCATTATTTTTGATGACTTTACTTTTGAATCCTTTATCTTCCACCCACTCCCTAACCCCCATCCAGGTGCTCTCTCCATACAGTGCATACGCACCCCCTCCCTAGGGTCCTTGCTGTATGGATAAAGCATCAGATTAATTTAGCTGTTGATTGCAGCAAGGGAAATGGAGGTAAGGGGAAGGAACGCCCTATGTAACACCTTGATGTTATTGCATTTTATTGGTGCCTGAACTGGTGTTGCTATTGGACATATGAAACACCAGTCTATCTGGAGTTCCTTTCACTGGGTTTTGAGGAATTAAAGACAATAGATGTAATTCCTTCCATGAGGTGCTGGTATAGCACTGCCTTTAGCCAGAAATGAAGTACTGTACACCTGTACAAGAGAGGACTAATAAAATATCTTTCCTGTAAAGCTTCCTATTTACCCAGCATACATATATGGAATTTTGTTTGTGGTAGGAAGAATACTCTGACCTTAACTGGTGTTTAGAGGAATAATAATTCCCTGAAGCTGCAATAGCTGGTAGGAGCAGATTTTTACTTTTTTTTTTCTTGTAGGGGAAAAGGTAGCTGAAGAGAGAGCAAAATTATTGATAGACCAGAAAGCTTGCTGCCTTATTCCATTTGGTAGTGTGAATTAGTGTTGCTCTGAATTATGGTTTTGCCTGGGGCAGACTTGTTTCTCTTTTTAAACTCATCAGTCCCCCTGGGTCTTGTATTATACCAAGGACTAGGATACCTGATGTGACTGGGCTTTGATGTGAACAGCATACTGTTTCAGCAAAGCCTTCAGCTAGGATTTTCAAAACCCACAATTTTTCACATGAAAATGAGGGCCAGTTGTAACTTGGTCTACCTAATTTGGCATCAGCTGCATATTAATCATAGAATCATAGAATCGATTGGGTTGGAAAAGACCTCCGAGATCATGAAGTCCAATCCTTGGTCCAACTCCAGTCCGTTTACTAGATCATGGCACTCAGTGCCACGTCCAATTTGTGTTTAAAAATCTCCAGGGATGGTGAATCCACCACCTCTCTGGACAGCCAATTCCAATGCCTGATTACTCTCTCTGGAAAGAAT
Source organism: Willisornis vidua nigrigula (assembly GCA_021164005.1). Lineage (NCBI taxonomy): Eukaryota > Metazoa > Chordata > Aves > Passeriformes > Thamnophilidae > Willisornis > Willisornis vidua. Next base: position 6,049,721 of record JAJPCS010000369.1, on the reverse strand, counting down.
TTTTTTTCTGATATCCAACTTAAATTTCCTCTGGCAGAGCTTAAGCCCGTGCCCCCTTGTCCTTTTGGAGGTCCTTATCAGAAACATGTGACTGTAATAACTTCCTTGAGATGTCACAAATTTTTGGGGGAGATTAGGAAAAATTTGATCTATGCCTAATTTTGGATTCTTGGGAAAATTCTATGGAAGCAAACATATGCAGGTGTTATGCAGAATCATAATCAGTGCTAAAAATAGTGACTTCCTTGGTCACTATTATCACTACTGCTCAAAACTTATTGGAAAAACAATCTAAAAAGTTAACCATTTTGCCTAAGGCCATGCAAAAATGAGGTGCAAAGCTAATTTTTATGGTATGTTACATTGTTACCTTCCTTGCCTGATCAGTTTAGGAATATTTTAAAAAAATAATGAAATCTTCAAATTGCTAACTAGACTGGGAGGAAAGAATTTGACCACTGTGCTTGTTAAATATGAGGTTTGTGCTAAAAAACTACTTGATGTCTCCCTGCTGACCTGTTGTATAGGAATGGCTTATATAACCCTAGGGGACCTGATGAAATGCATCCCAGAATCTTGAGGGAATTGGCTGACATAGTTGCCAAGCCACTCTCCATGATATGAGAAGTCATGGAAGCCAGTGGATGTCCCAGGGGACTGGAAAAAGCAAAACACTGTATCCATCTTTGTAAAGGGTAGAAAGGAGGATTCTGTGACTTACCAACAGATTGGCCTCCCCTCTGTGCCTGGGAAAATCATGAAAGAGATCTTTCTAGGAGCTATGCTAATACACATGGAGGACAGGGACGTGATTTGAGGCAGCCAGCACAGCTTTAGCAATAGCAAGTCCTGTCTGAGCATCTTAGAGGCCTTCTATGATGGAGTGACTATAGGAGTGGACAAGGGAAGGGCTACAGATGTCATTTATCTGGATTTCTGTAAAGAAGTCACTCACAGCATCCTGCCCTTTAAATTGGCAAGATGGATTCTATGGGTGGCTGTTCAATGAATAAGAAAGTGGTTAGATGGTTGCGTACAGTGAGTAGTAGTCAGAGCTCAAGTCAGTGCCAAAGTGGTGTCCCTCAGGGGCCCATAAGGGGATCAGTGTGATTTAATATCTTCATTAATGACATGAACGAAGCAATAAAGTGCACCCTTAACAAGTTTGCAGACCACACCAAGCTGAGTAGTGCTGTTGATACACATGAAGGATAGGATACCACCCAGGGTGACCAAGCTCAAGGAATGGGCCCATGGGAATCTCATGCAGCTTAACAAGAACAACTGCAAGGTGTATCAATACAGGCTGGGGGATCAACTGATTGAGAGCAGCTCTGTTCAGATATTAGGAAGAAATCCTTTACTGTGAGGATGGTGAGGCACTGGAACATGTTTCCTGGAGAACTTGTGCACACCCTACCCTGGGAGTGTTCAAGGCCACTTTGAATGGAGATCTGGGCAACCTAGTCTAGTGAAATGTGTCCCTCTCCATGGCAGGGGGCATGGAATGAGTGGCTCTTTAAGGTCCCTTCCAACCAAGTCCATTCTGTGAGTCAATTATTCTATGGCATTCACTTTGTTTCAGTATTGGTAAAAGCAACCACAGCAACAAAATAAAAAGGAACCAAACCCCAATAAACTTACTACAACTAGAAAAATACCAGTTTGTAACAGAAGTTTTGCAACAGTACATTAGCTTCCGGGAAAAATCAAGAGACTATAATGACACAAATAGGGGAATCTTATAAAAATATTTCTGGTAAACAAATCAAGAGTTAAAGCAAGAGCAGTACAGCTGAAGTACCTTAAAAATGCATAATTCTGATTGTGTGTTCCTGTGTATAGTCCTGCTTCAGAATGAAAATACATTCAAACAGACATGTACTTGCAGCAACAATGACTGCATGAGAAACTTAAATTTTGAGAGGCAGAGCTAATTACAACTATGTTACTATCAGTGGAACACAATAAAAAATAAGAGTTTCAATTTCTGACCTTTCTTTTTCTACAGTTTTCCCTGCATGATTTCTGACCTTGGTGTCAGATTGTGTGGCATAATGGTTCTGAAGGTATGAGCAATAGAATGAGACACAATAAATTTGTGTAGGCCAGGCAACTGTGATCACTTAATGGCTACTTTAGTGAAAAGGCTTCCGCCATTATGTTAAATTATTAAAAACAACACTTACTATAATTCATCAGAATTTTAACCATTACAATGCTTTTTTAAAAAAAAGTGTCAGCAATTTTAACATTACAAAATCTGAGATAGTAAAAGTCAGCAGAGCTTGTTTGAAGTACAGTACAATGGTAGTAGAGATAGGAGTATGTATTTACATCAGTCTTACCAGTTCTTACATCTTTAGCTCTGGTGGCTGAGAAAAAAAAAATATATATGTTATGTCCTTTTGAGAGGAAGGGAAAAGGGAGGGATTGTCATGGCTACAGATGACACTTTGAAGTCAGGAATAACAGTTCTGACTCTCACATGCTGTAAATAGTTTTGGTTTTTTATTTCCCGTGCACAACAAAGGTTAAGGCACTGTGTAGGTAGTGTCAGTTGCTCACCTGGCAAGTAAGGTAACTGCAAACTTAGGCTTTGTGAAGGTGCGGGCACTCTCTGCCTATGTCTCTTAAGACCTCATCTATTCTCAACTCTGAAAATAGCAGCCTTTAATGATACAGTGGTTTTCAGAACGCAAGCCTAATGCAATTTATGGATATCTGGATATTTCAAATAGGCAAATGAGCTTTCTTCATGGCATGCCAGACACACAGGTGAATCTTGAGAGATGCTGCTCAGCAGAGGAGAAAGAACATACACGATCCTGATTTGCACTCCTTTGAAACCTATTCTTTGGCTAACTGAAATGGGTAAAATGAGACCAGTTAGATCTGCCAATCTGTCACAGCTTCCATGATCAGCACAACCTGAGGAACTTAGTCCTGTTGTTTTCAGGCTAATAACCACACAAATGAAGAAACTGAGGCATGCAGATAATTGCCAAAGATGGAAAGACTAAGGAAAGAAAAGGCTGAAGACATTAGAGACAGACAAAGCTACACAAAGGGCCTTAAACATTGATTTCACAATGTGTGTCAGTTATGATGCAAGTATCTCACAATACCCTTACTTATGTTATAAAAGAAAGAATAGGGAAACAGAAAAGGTAGGAAAAAAGCTGTGTACAGAAAATGGCATGGCTATCTAGGACTCTGTCAATATCATAGAGCTGAACTTTAAAAAAAAATTTGCAGTGGCAGTATCTCCTTTGTTCAGATATGTGTTTCCATAGCGTATATATTTACTTTCATGCATGCATATATAAAAGTGTGTCTCAGTTCATGTGCATGTTCACATGAAGATATATAATTGAAGCAACTAATTACATTTAATCACAAACTATAAAACTGTGTGCCATAAAAGGCTCATTGCAAAGCCTGCCATAATGGCAATTCAATTCAATGATATTGTATCATTATTCCTCACCTTGTGAGGGAAGTCTAATGAAAACATTTCCAAAATTGAGAGAAACTATTCTAAGCATCAGTAGAAATAAATGTTTTATTAGAATCAGAACAGTGCCTTTCAAAACTTCCAACATATGCTTTTGTTATGTACTGTTACCTTGAAAAAAAAAGTTCAAACTAAGTGTGGAGCTTTAACCCTCAAATAATTCAGACATATGTTTCTCAAAAAATAAGAACATTGAATGTTTTTTAAGATTTCTTTTACAAATATCTAAAACCAATCTGGAGTTGGTCCCAGCTCCTCACTTCTGTAATAATACAGAGAATGATGAAAAACTTCTCTATTTCCCTACATACCAAATCTTAACTTAGAATATTTTCTGAAGTGAAACTTGTGCTAGAATTATTGCAGTTTCTGAATCCTGTTTTCTTGGAGATTTACAGCTACCACAGTTTCCAAACTCTATTTGCTGAATTTACTGAGTTAACTCTTCTGTGTGATAGGCCAATACATTTTTGCAAATGTGATGATCAATCACTGGGAGAAAAGCAGAAGACCTCTTTTAAAATGCTGCAAGGATAATTATAGAGCAGAGTTCTTAAACATTTTTTGCAGAGTGAATTACATACTAGTTGAAAAACGTAGTACTAAAGCACAAAGACACGTGGCATTGGGAATGTTGTTCAGAGGAAGAAATTTTGGCAGTTACAAAAAAAAAAAGGTGATACAATACACTTCTATGACATCTCCAACAGCTGATGAGTATCCAGTCAAATTTATGATGTAAAGTATCTTTTTATGTGGCATATTTCCATTCACACATATGTCTAATAAATATTCAGTAAGTGACTCTATCCTTCCAATCTTTAAAGATAAAATTCTTGTGTATACCTTTTAAACTAAAAAATCAGTGTTTGTAACCTGGCTGCAGATCTTGATCCATACTCAGAGAGTCATATGAGTCCCTCTGCATTTTTGAAGCACAGGAGTTTTGCAGTCAGATCAGGGTTTCAGTTGGAAAATGTACTTGAGTTATACAGTATGATAGTTAAAAATTGCAACGGTAGCTTACATCAGTGAACTGTGGGGCCAGTTTCTGAAGAGGGATCACACTCTTGTGGCACGAGGGAGCAAGAACTAGTATAGCCAATGTAAAAACTGTTATATGAAGAGTTGATCTGTCCTTGGGAGCAAAGAATATGGTGTGCTTTGCCAGACAGTACTGATAAAGAACAAGGCATGACTTGAAAAAACTTGAATTAAGTAATGTATTTTCTGGTTGGCTCAGAGAAAATATTTGGCAAAAAATCGGAATTGATTTTTGATTTCAGCTAGAGATACAGATATTCAGCTCATGTGATAAAACTATTTCTCAAAGATATCAGACAGTTAGGATAATGTTCATAAAATTAATGCCCTTCAAAATAAAACATCATTTCCAAAATTTCAACCATTATTCCATATTCTCAATTTTTGCCATCTATCATAGAGAAATAATGATTTACAAGTACTCTACAGTGGCATTGTTATAATATTGTTTTATAAACACACACATTCAAATCCGCAATTCCAACAGCCCAGAAGTTAGTGATTTTATTCTTTTTTTAAATTTGGACGTCATGAAACCACAGCTGGTTATCCCCTACAGTCACAATATTAATCTTTTGCTGCCTTTTAGGAGTAATCTGCGTTCTTTTACCTCTTTATTTAAGTATTGATAAAAGTTGCTGCCAGCAAAAATACCCATTATCTTATGATTCTTCATGAGGCTATAACAGAGTTTTCTGGGCAAAACCAACATCATCTTACTTCATTATAGTAATTGATTTTTTTCATTTCTTGTGTGGCTAAATAAGGAAGGTTTTGGTATTTTTACGCTGGGAATCCTTATAATATAAAGCAGATTAATTCAAGTCACAAATACAGATAGATGAGAAATTCTACAGATTTGTCTCTCAAGAGTTAACCCTGAAACCCCAAGTAAAATAATTAGTGAAGTTTCCTTGCCTGTGGAAAAGTAATGGGAGGGAGAGAGGAATCTGGCTGTGAAAAGTCCTTTTGACTTCATTTAGTGGGGTGTTACTTCTGATAACCTTAACTTTCCTTAAAAAACAGACAGCTTGACAGTAGTGGAATATAAGTATTCTTAGTCCTAATGGTTGAATAAAGACAATTTTAGGCAATTATAATGAAATTCAAAAAGTACAAAGGAAGATCAAATAGCTATGATGCAAGCCAAGAAAAACTGAGGTTTACACAGGTAATAAGAAAATACAGGACATTGAAAGAACATGAAATCTTTCCACTTCTAGGTCACATAATTAAACATTACAGTTGGCAGGGGGGACAGCAAGTTAATACTTCTTCTGGCATGGAACTGCCAGTGGCTATTACTGGTAGCCCTATACATTTTGGATTGCCAGGCAATCATTTTAATACATTTGAAGTTTAAAATAGACAGGTTCAATCAGATATTAGACCTGGAATTTTCAGTCCTTTAGAGGCCTATTTCTGTTAGAGAAATGGTGGGGGGTGGGGGAAGGGTGGTGCAGAGGTCCATGCTGCTGCAAGATTACTAATCAACCAGTGCTCATTAGTTCATTATGTATAATTGACAAGCAATATCGGGAGTGGTTTGCTTCTCAAGGTGATTACAAATATTATGTACTAGACTAAAATGTATCTTGAATTTCTTAAAATACATCATAGCATCACAGAATGGTTTGGGTTGGAAAGGACCTTAAAATCACTTAGTTCCAACCTCCCTCCTGTGGGCAGTAGGTCTAACCTTTTCACTAGACCAGGCTGCTCAGAGCTTCATCCAGCTTGGCCTTGAACACTCCCAGGAATGGACATCCTCTTTTACCTGGGAACCTGTTCCAGGACCTCATCACCCTCACACTGAAGAATTTCTTTCTAATATCTAGTGCAAACCTACCCCCTTTCATTTTGAAACCACTTCCCCTTGTTCTGTCATTACCTGGTCTTGTAAGTAGTCTCTTTCCATCTTTCTTGTAGGGCCCCTCCAGGTATTGGAAGGCTGCAAATAGGTCGTTGCTAAACTTTCTCTTCTGACTGAACAATCCCAATTCTCTCAGCCTTTTCTTATAGCAGAGGTGCTCCATTCCTCTAATCATCTTGGTGGCCCTGCTCTTTACTTGCTCCAACATGTTGATGTCCCTCCTGTGCTAGGGATCCCAGAGAAGGACACAGTGCTCCAAGCGTGGTCTCAGCAGAGTGGAGCAGAGAGGTAGCATCACATTCCTCAAACTGCTGGCCACAATTTTTCTGATGCAAATCAGGATACAAAGGGATTTCTGGGCTGCAAGTACACATTGCTAGCTCATGTACAGCCTCTTATCCACCAGTATCCCAAGTCCTTCTTGGCTGGGCTGCTCTTGATGAATTCATCCCCCAGCCTGTACTGATTTTGGTGGTTGCTCCAACCCAGCTGCAGCACCTTGCAGTCGGTCTTGTTAAATTGCATGAGATTCCCATGGGCACACTTCTCGAGCTTGTCCAATTCTCTCTGGATGGTAACCCATCCTTCACCATTTGGATTGGTGTCATGTGCAAATTTGCTGAGAGTGTACTCAATCCCTTAGTTTATCATTAATGAAGAACACTGGTCCCAGTACAGACCTCTGAGGGACACCAGTTGATGTACCTCAGGACTCAGCAGTTGATCACTACCTTCTGGATGTGACATCAATTCCTTATCCACCCACAAAATCCATCTCTCTCCAGTTTAGAGATAAGGATATTGTGGGGGACATGTGGAGGAAAAGATGATTTGACTTCTTCACCTGTGTTTGCAGTTCTTCTTGAGCTTAGGATAAACAATGAGGTTTAGGCAGTACCACAACTCAGCACTGTAGTGGAGATGATAGGCAAACCTGCCTCTCACTGAGAGCCCTTCAGCAAATAGTTTCCTTCTAGCCAGCTGTTTCAAAAAGAAGAGTAAAGAAATCAAAATGGTGTTCCTCCTAAAAAAAATTCATTTGTTTCATGCCTTCTTGGAACAGAAGACAAAGTATTCTTTTAACAGGACTGAGAACTACTGATCTCTGAGTGCTGGAGCCACAGAAAAAGTAGAAATACAGCCAGTATAGTTGACTTCTTATTTTCCAGTACCAGGCAACTGTCAAGCTGTTTCAATGATTGCTTAATGCCGTTCAAATATGACCCTTCTTATTGCAGAATTTTGTACCGACTTTGTGAAATGTTCATGATTTGACTCTAAAATAACTTCATGCTTCAGACAGTTTTGAGGTAGCTTTTCCATGGTGTCTGACTTCCTCCTGAGCACAAGATAGATAAAAGGTTACATGGACTAGAATTTCGATATTAATTCAATTAACTGTCCTGGGTTAAGAAATGTTTTATTGCCTTTGAGAATCAGATGCGTATGGTGGGAGTTATTTAATTATTAAAACCCAGACTATCATACAGCTGAATATTTGGTTTGCATTTCTAGCTTGGAATTGTTTGCAAAGTTTGGGGAAAAATCTCTTCTGGCACACCTGTTTTTTGGTGAATTTTAAACCACTAACAGAATGTGTCAGGCAGTAGACTATCTCCACCATATCCAGATAGTAGATATCCAGAGTGGATGAGAAAGAGCACATTAGGTGTGTAACAGCCATCAGCCTGCAGTTACATCTGAATGCTGTTTCTGCTGTGGAAAGAAGGTGCAGTGGCATATCCAAATATAAAACATAACCAGTAACCCTGTACTGACTTACTAACTGCTGTTGGTAGTAATTATTTTTTTAAACGTAGTAGTACTGGAACTGTAGCTGCCTTTCCCAGCACTCTGCTTTTCACTCCATCTTGTTTCTTTTGCAGAATGTGCAAATGGAAAAGAAGTAGTGGGTCTTATGGTCTTAGCTTTGTTATCACCAGACCTCAAATACTTCTGTTACAGGATTGTTGATATTGTAGTTCAGAAGAATAGATTGAAAAAGGAAAGGAAATAGTAAAACCTCTACTTTCTGTTGTAAATAGTACTTCTTTTGCTGAAAAAGTCAAGTAGGACAACAGGGTTTTTTCTATTTCTGCTATTCTATCATATTTCCTCTTTACTGTTGAAGGAAAACTATGTCCAACAAAAGGGGGACTTGGCAGCAAGAAAAGTATCCTTAGAACATTCCTCCATTGAGAAAACAAAGTCAAATAATCCCTGATAACAGCCTTTACTCTGACTGCCACCGCTGATAAGAAAAGAATAAATAAACTCTGCCTGCAGACTGTCAAAAGGGCAGGTAGGTATCAGAGAACGGCGAAAAGCTGGTGTGATGATCTCTAATTCAATACACACAATATAATTATGGACAAAAATCCTAACAGTAGAATGTAATGTAAAGAGTGTTGTCCAAATGTACCCAAATGTACATATGCTCAGTGTCAGAGAATACTCTCAGTCATAGAAGGTATCTATAATAAGTGTTTCAGGAAGTTAGCTTGAAGAACAGCAAATGCTGCCAAGCAGGTCAGTATGTATATTGAATAAACATGAAAAGATATCACCCTTTATTGCTTTATTCCTTGGTAAAGACAGTAATTCTAGTGTGAGAGCGTGAAACCTGATTGTGAGACAAACTAGAAAGAGACTCTACTTTTGACCTCCTTTCTTATCAACTACCAAGTGTCATATCAAGACTCCTTGCAACTCCCAAAATGACAATGGCAGTGCTGAAAATACCACAATGGAATCAAATCAGCAGCAGCTTTCAGACAGCTGTGCACAGGGAAAGATGTCATGCCATAGTTTAACTCCAGCTGGTGATTAAGTACCATTAACGTACTAGATCACTCCTCGCACACCCTGTGATGGGAAGGAGAATAGAAAAGGAAAGGTAAACCTTGTGAGTTGATATAAGAACAATTCAGCAATTGAAACAAACCAAACAAAAATAATAATGACAACAACAAGGATAATGTAACAGAACCTAAGAGAAACAAGTAATACACAATACATCACAACCCACTGATCAATGTCCAGCCTGTCCCTGAATATTAATCAGACTCCTTCCAGGTAACTCACCCTGTTTATATACCACACATGACAACCCATGGTATGGAATATCCTTTTGGCCAATTCCAGTCACCTTTCTTGGCTATGTTCCTTCACAGATTTCTGTGCAGTTCCTTACTTGCAGAGTATGACACAGTGAAAAGTCTTTGACTTAAGGTACATGCTACTTAGCAACAACAAAAACATTAGTATGTTATCAACATGCTCATACTAAATTCAAAACACAAAATTGTACCACCTACTAGGAAGAAAATGAACTCTGTCTCAGATGGCAACAGGACAAGTGGACAGTGAGACAGGATTCTAGCACTGGTCTTGAGTACTGAATCAAAGCAACTGTTGCATCTCCTTCTCTATATGCACCTTAATCCCTGAGCTCCAGATGCCTATATAGCAATATATTATATATATGTATGTATATATATGCACACATTATACATACATATAAATCTATACCAAAACACTAAAAGACCCCGGGGAATCAGAGTCCTATATAAGTGATACCTCTCACAAAGCAGGTAGAAGTTTGTAAAAATATCCAGACCAAATTAAAATTACTGAAAAGCTATTTCACTTGAATAATACATCAAGTTCTAAACACAAATTCATGTTGATTATTCATGTGAATGCTTCCCAGGGTGAGGAAACCCTGAAAACTTTGAGGTGTGCCATTTGACTGTGGTTACCATGGCTCTTCCAATTTTACTAGGCAAGGGAAAATAAAATAGTCCCCTCAGAAAACATCAAAGGAAAAGAAGTACAGAGAGCCATGTCAGAGAATGCTAGTCTTCTAGGTGTCATGTATCTGCTTGTGTTATTCATTTACCCATATAGAGCATTCTGTGTTCATGGGCAAAACATGCTGTGGAATGGGAATTTGTCACCCTGTCACTATTGATGAGCTATGATTTCTGTAGGGACTGCCAATTCCGAATAGATAAATCAAATTTCTTGCCTAGAATAGAAATCTTGTGTTCAAAGATCTGTGATCTTTTCTATCTGAGCTATGTGACGGATCTCACTGTGAAACTGTATGGGGGCCAACCTGCCACCTTCCATGAGTGCCCAGGAAGCAGAAGCAGAACAATGTGACATTTCAGATACTATTTCAACATCTCCTCAGCATGATTGAAAGTAATGTTGTCTCAAATCCTTCAGTACTGAGCTTTCCACATTCATTCCAGCATTCCTTGTAAAGATTGTGATGGGTGAGAGCTTAGGCACTGTGGGAACTTGCAACAGATAAGCCTTCTGGGACTAAGAGTCTCCATCTCTGTCTTTGGGCTTTGGTGGGCACACTTACATCTGTGTATCTTGTTTTCCATTATTGCCCTGTCTTTTTTTGAGGCCAGACATTCATTTTTATGACTGAAGAAATATCAGGCAGTTTGATTTCATTTTCATATGGTTTTCTCTAGAACAACTATTCTATTAATCAGTATGCCTATGGTGATCTGCAGGCTGCATATAAAACATCTTTGGGTGTCTAATTACTTGAACTTGTTTAATAAACATCTGTCCCTTTTCTGAAACACTGGAAATAAAAAGGTATTTCCCGTGGAACACTAATGATATGGCCATACCAGGTGCTTCCCTGTTATCAAGGTTCTCAAGAGTGCATAGCTTTTGCAATCACAAAATTATGATTGGCCTGATCTCCTGCTCAAAGCAAAAACAACTTTGAGGACAGTTCAAGTTGCTCCAGTTTACATCAGTTGTTCAGTCTAATTTGGAGTATCTCCAAGGATAATCCAGTTGCTTTGAACAACTAGTTCTAGTGTTTGACAATCCTTACTGTAACTATTGGGTTTTTTTTGTATTCAGAATTTCTTTTGATCCAGCTTTAGCTCATGTCTTCTTATCCTTTCATTGTGTACCTCTGAGAAATAGGCAAAGTCATCAGTTTGCAGATCTCTCCATATCCTTCTTCATTAGGCTGAAAGAACATAACGGATAATGACATTCTTACTGGTCTGTACCAAAGTTTGTAAGAGATATGTGAATTCAGTGCTGACTCCTCTTCCTTGTCTCATTGTAACTACAGAAGAATGATGCTGCTGACAACTGTCAGCGAAACTGTTGACTGAAACAGACTGAATTTTTATTACCATGTCAGTGTCTTCAGTGTTAGATGGAACCATGTGAGCCCTGCCCCTCCAGACAAATGTCACTCTTTTGCAGTCTCTGTGTGTCTAGGCATCTTTATCTGCAAATGTTATTCTGTCTACCTATTTACTGTGTTCCATTGTGGGCTCCTCACTACAAGAGGTCAAGGTCCTGAGTGTGTCCAGGGAGGGAGAATTAAACTGGTGAATGAATGAGAGCACAAGTCTTACGGGAAGCAGGGGTTGTTTGGCCTGGAAAAAGGAAAAAGCTTGGAAAAGACCTTATTGCTATCTGTCTACCTGAAAGGAGATTGTAGCAAGGTGACAGTCAGTGTCTTCTCCTAGGTGACAAGCGATGAGATGAAAGGAAGTGGCCTCAAGTTGCACCAGGTGAGGTTTAGGCTTGATATGAGAAAAAATTTCTTCACTGAAAGGGTTGTCAAGCATTGGAGCTGGCTGCCCAGGGAATTCTATTTTATTTTAAAAAGCATAACACCCCCTCCTTCTTCCCTGCCCAAATATCTAGCATTCTTAATCACATAAAAAAAGCTTGAAAGTGCAACTTAATTTCATACAGATCCAGTTCTGTGTGTTCCTAGTTCACCTCCTCAGGGAAAGATATCTCACTTTCCATAATTAATTGTCTTCTGAATTAAATGGTGATGGGAACGTGGAGTTCCATTGGCCCTCTTTCAGCTTTAAAAATTGCTAAAAATGTATCATGGTTCTAAAAACATAAGAAGGAGGCTTAACAGTCACAGATGAGGTGCTCCTCACCAAGTATTCTCTTTTTTTCCCGTATGGGATACCATGCAGGTAGAAACAAACAGTAAAACTCAAAGAAGGCATTGTTTATCTCACTGAGATAAACAGATATTTTAATTACAACCTGTTTAAGGTAAGATGGTTTGGTTTTTTGGGGGTTTTTTTGGTTGTTTTTTTTTTTCCCTCTGGCAAAGGGCTAATTAAGCATATGCAAAGATCCTACCCTTGCTGGTGTTTAGCATTCTGGTATAAAACATCTAAACTGGATAAAATGTTTCTACTTGCATTAATTTTGCATTTAGAAAATAAATAATTATTATCTGCTGCTGATCTCCATGAGATTCACTGTAGTTGAGTGGTAGACAAAAATATTTTATAAAAGTGGTACTCTTTTTGTCAGCTACTGCAGAAAGCTCACACACACACTTTTTGGACAGGTCATCATCTGTCCTTGTGTAAGGTTTGCTTCTCCTACAGCAGGGCTGGGGCTCAGCAGCAAGTAGCTTCCCTCAGAAGCGGTGTCATGGTTAGCAGGGAGGCATTATGTCCACTCATTTTGCACCTTTTCTACAGACAAAGGATTTGATAGCCATCAATACAGCCACTTGGTGAACTTCAAATGAGAAAAAGAGAGGAAGAAAGGCAGAGGTAGTGAAAAGACACAAGGTCTTGCAGCATGAATGCTAAAGAATTAGGAAATATACAGACAAGGAATTGTTATGTGGAGGGGGAAAATGTAGTATCTGATATACTGTGAAAATGAAAGCCTTCTAGTAACTTGAAAAACAAACTAAGATGAATAGTATACAGACAACTTTCTAGCTTTCCTGCTTTATCCATCTCTTCCTATCTGTTTATTGTGTCAGACATAAAAAGGAATTTCTGAACAGACCTGCCTGAGAAAGCAGGAATCCTCCTATTTCCTTAGGGACAATTTAACTCTTAAACTTGCAGAATTCCAAAGTGGCTTCTAAGAGTATCCTTGAAGTTCTGCAACTTGTACTAAGCAAAAATTAAAATCGACACAATTACAGGACACAGATTGAGATACTTCAATGGCTTCAGCTGCCCATAAGGACAAGTGAAAACACAAGCCTTTTGCAGAAAACACCCTTTCTTTTGATTGAATGCCTTTTGAAATTGCCCTCATTATGGTGCAAGGTAACATGCAATGCAGTTACCTCTCAAAGTGACCCTGTTAAAGATTGCCACTTGTGAGAAAATCCATTCAAAAGTGGAGGCTGGATTAAATTGTCTTGTAGGTCAAATGGTACTAGTTAGAGAAATGAAGAGAGGTGCTTCAGCCCAACGATTCTCTGGGAAGTTAAGCAACAATAACAAATTCCATGAATACAAATGCACAAAGAACAGAGAAATGAAAAACTGCCAGAGGCAGGTGAGAAAGATCTTTAAAGCCTCATCCTTCCAGGCTCCACTGAGCAGAAGCAGCTGTTCAGTCCTGGAATAATGATGAGATCTCAGAAAATAAATATGCCATGTGGTCTGGAAACACCTAGATGGAGACATTTACAAAGTTGCTTTTTTTTCTGTGGTGCCCTTAGATTATCTCACTGTTGTCAAGGTTGTCCTGCAGCCTACAAGTACAGCTTTTGAGTCACCTGTCAACAGTGAAGTCTGACTAGTACAGCAGGAAGCATCCAGAAGATGCTCTCCTCTCTCTAATTTGTCAAAGCCCAGTGAAAAAGTGAGCTCAGTTTACTGGCAAGAAAAAAGAAATAGATGGAGAAAATGCAAGGCTCTAACATTATTCACTGTAATCACTTATGAATGGACAGCCTTTTCAGTGTGTCTCCACACTCTATAGAGATCAATGAGTTCAACAATCAGCTTTCCCTGAAACACATGGCAGTAATCCTCACTGACCTATGACGAGAAGGCACAGCACAAAAGCTATTTGCAGTAGTCAGATGACAGGGTAGGGAGATGTACTGGTTTGAAATTGTTTTCTGGAGTTTCCTGTGACGACTTTCTGCTCATCGTTTTTCATTTCAGAGTGCAAGGCCCAATCAGTCAGCTGTGTGCTTTTCCTTTTTGCTGAACAGTACTTTCAAGTCAACACTCACTATAGGTTACAGAGTGAAAAAAAAAATGGAAACAGTATGCTGCAGGTTATTTACAGATTGCTGCTGAGCCAATTTAATCACAGACCTCTGTAACTCCCTCATCATTTCCCTTGATGAAAACATCACAGACTTAAATTTTGTAAAGAAGAGAGGAAATAGACATAATCCATGTATAACAGTAAAAGCTATTCTGTGATAGAAAGAGGCACTATATTTGGGCCAATACATTAGACCAACTTTTGCACTGTAGCTGAAACTTAATGGCCATTAAAATTGCCCTAGCATTTCCCTGAGAAGGTAACGGCTTCTCAAAGAACCTTTCACTTTTAGATGTATTTAGAAAACAGGATATACCATAATAAGCTTGCTTAGTTGCCTCCTTATGAATTCTTTTCATATAATAACAATTTGAAGAACAGCAATATGTATCTTGGAGTTCAGTGGTAGTGCAAGTTTACTTGTGTGTATCAAGGATCATAAGGAGGTTTCCAATCACAATATTCAATTATCTGCGAGGTTCAGTTTACCTCCTCTACTTTTGGACCTGAATTTACCTTTAGGTTTGGATAAGAAATATCTGTTCTTCCATCCAAAATAATCTCTTTCTAGCGAACAGAGGTGAATTAATAATGACCAGAATATCTGGAAAATTAATGTTATATGGTTGAAGGACAACCACTGCAGACTGCAGATTCTGCTGGACAAGGCCCTAGTGCATATGTGGATCTTTTTCAGTTCACTGGTGTAATAAAGCACATTAGTAATTGGAATCCTGTTCCTTCTTATTTTTATCATCTAGTTTATTCTTACTTTGATCTTCCAGTTCAAACTGAACAGTGTCTCTTGGAGATAAACTTCTAATTATAATAATCTCTTGTTCTGTGCTTCTTTCAAAACCTTTGGGTTTTTCAAAATCTGGGTTTGCTTGGCAAGTAGTGATGGGGCTGCAGAGGTGTCTTCTGTGAGAAGCCATGGTCGAGTCCATCAGTGACAGAGGTACCGTCTGGGATAATGCATTTAAGGAGGGTGAAAAAATCTGCTTTGCAGCATCAGCTACAGAGAGGAGTGAGAACATGTGTGAGAAGCAGCCCTGCAGACACCAAGGTTGTTGGAGATGGAGACGGAAGAGTTGCTCCTTGTGCTGAAGCAAAAATACCCTTGCATCCTGGTCTGAAGATCATGGTGAGGCAGGCTGTCCCTCTGCAGCCCATGGAGGATCCCAAGTCAAAGCAGGTAGCTGCCTGAAGGACTTGGACTCCATGAGGAGAGGAGCATGTGCCGGAGCAGGCTGCTGAAAGGACCTGTGGCCCCATGGCAAGAGGAGCACAGGTTTGCTGGCAGAACCTATGACCCCTTGAGGGACAACAGTGGAGATGTGTGTTCCTGAAGGGATGCACCCTGTAGAAGGGACGTGTAAGACACTAGGTCTCTAACTAGCCAGTTTGTTTTTACACTGCCCAGTGTGATAAACAATTAACCTCTAACGACCTATTCAGTCAGTTCTTGACCACATAGGCATTAATGGGCCAATTAAGTCAGCTTCGCCTCTCTATTTGCCGCAGGCAAGGGCTTGTTTTAGCCGTTTTAAATTCGTAGAAGCGGCAGCCAGCCATTTTACACCAACCAAACTATTTTTATCGGCGGAAGCACTTGCAAAATGCAAGCTATGCTCGCTGCAGACCCTTTGGAGCGCCCCTGGAGTGCATCAACCATGCAGAAATGGAGGGAACTGAGTTTGCACATTGCTCTTTGCTGCCTTCGCCAATCAAAGGGAACATCGTAGGCCACTCGCAGACAACTTGAGGGACCCGCGGAGAGCGACTGACAGCAGAAAACCACGCGAAAGCTGCCGCATTTCCTCACCTCGGGGGAAAACTCATCTCACCTAATATGGAATGCAGAGAAAATCCTGTCTGGATACCAGCAGCCTGACCAATCGGTGCCATGGAAAAGTGAGCCCGGAGCCAAGCTATCCACAGAGAGTATTGGCAATGCCCAGAGTTGTTAAGTGGCCAGTCCACCTCAGATCACCCAGGGTTCTGTCCTGAATGATGTTCCTTCTCCTCGCCACTCCGTCCTGCCTGCCTCCGTCCTACCTCGGTCCGGTCCAGCCCAGTTTGGTGTAGCACAGGGTCCTGTGCTGACTGCTGGTCTCGCTCCTCGTTGATCCGTCCTACTTGCCTCCGTCCTGCTGGTCCTGCTTTCTTGCCTGTGTCCCGCCTGCTTCGGTTCCTGCCTGCTTTGCTGAGTCGCGTCCCCTGCGATGTCCCGACTGCCCAGAGGCTGCCCCGCAGCTTCTCACTGGTGGTAACTTCTCAGTGCTTTTTACTTAGCTTTTCGCTTTTTCCTACCTCTCCCCCCGCCCCGCCCTCCGCCTCCGCCCTCCCCCTCCGCCCTCGCTTTCCCCTTTGCTTGCCTTTATTGTTAAAATAAAGCGAATTGTCTGTTTAAGCTTCAAAATCCTTAATCTTGCTTTGAAGTTACAGATTAAAAGAATCACCGTGCAAGTCTGTCTCTGACTGGACTGTGACAGGACCCCTGGAGCAGTTCATGAAGACCTGCAGCCCATGAGAAAGAGAAAGATCCAAGTTAGCGAAGTTAATGGAGGACTGTCCCATGGGAGGAACTGCATGCTGAAGCAGGGAAAGTGTGTCAAAAGGAAGGAGCAGCAGAAACCGTATGTGATGAACAATCTCCATTCCCCATCCCCTTGTGCTGTTGGAGGGTAGGAGTAGAGAAAATTGAGAGTGAAGTTGAGCCCAGGAAGAAGAAGGCAGTGGGAATAAGGTGTTTTAAGACTTGGTTGTATTTCTCATTACCCTGCTCTATTATTTTTGTGTAATGAAATCAGTTAATTTTCCTGAGCTGAGTCTGTTTTCCCAGTGACAGTAGCTGGTGAGTGAGCTCTCCATGTCTTTTTCTCTGCTCATGAGAGTCCTTGTTTTGTGTTTTCCCTCCCCAGTGGAGGAGGAGAAGGATAGAGCTGCTCTGGGGGGCACCTGGCATCCAGCTGTGGTCTGCCCACCAGACTCTGCTTCTGTGAACATGTTTGTTTTCTAGGTATTTGTACCTAAAGCTATATGCCATTACATTAAGGCCATATTGCATTACATTTAAGGCCACTGATTATATATATTCTATGCTTATGTGTTTTGTCCACTTCTTTTTATGCAGTCTTTCTGCCAGAATCACAGAATAGTTAGGGTTGGAAGGAACCTCTGGAGATCATCTAGGCCAACCACACTGCCGAGGTAGGGTCACCCAAAGCAGGTTACACAGGAGTGTATGCAGTCTGTGATTTTCCTGGCCTCTGTTTTCTATTGCTATCTGTATTTGCCTTCTCTCTTGCTTGTTTCAATACATCTTCTTGTGCTTGCAACAGATTCTAATTTCAGCCAAAAATGCATTTTATGGTTTTCATACATTGGGTTCTCTACGAACCTTTCATATTCTGATTTCCCTCAGTGTTGCTGTCTGCTTACCAGAAAAGAAATCAGGTAGGTTTCAACAGGAAACCTCTCTGTAAGGTTTCAGTCAAGAAAACCCCCTCATTTCTATGGAAAACTCTTTAGGCTCAGGTAACTAATGCATAATACCCCAGATACACCCTAAGATTTTTTTTTTATTATTTTCTTGTACTGTTTATGGGAGGTTTCTTCCCTTTCAGCTCATGAATACTGAAAATTACCATCACAAACCACTTCTTTTCAGACAATTTGGTCATTGTGAGTTGAAGTTTTCACTGTGTTACTATTAAAGATTAATGTAGCTGCCAGAAGTATAGAGAGGGGTTTTTTTTGTCTGATGTTAAAATAAGGTCATCTATCAGTCTGGCATCTTATGTGAAAACCAAAACCTAACCCGTAAAACTCCACATATAGCTTCCTAAGTATCAGCCATGTGGGTTATTATGACTAATTTCAAAAAAAGAGCTTCTGATGTCCAGTGTGACTTGTTGCAGTTTTAGGAGAATGGTGAATGAAAATTTATACCAAGTGTGAGTCTGCAAGAATAATTGTGGAGTAAAAGTGTCTTCTCCCAGTCAATTATAATAGATTAGAAAATTATATTGGTTTAAGCATCCACTGGATTTCCTTTTGACATGATTTTGATACTTGTTTTGGTGTGATAGATCTCTAGCCTATACTTCACAAGTACTCTTGCCTTTTCTCTGAAAAGTCCAGCTATGTTATTTCTACAGACCACTACTGCAGCACTTAAACAGTCCAGTATCTCTACATCTAAATAAAAGAAAGAAACCAAGAAATGAAGAAGCTATGATTTAAAAAATGGGTTTTTGTTCTTGGTTATTGCTTCTTTATAGCTTTTTTTCCTGTCTAATTCTGTCTACTACAAAGAATTTTCGGTAGTAGTAGGAGACCTTGTCCATCAGAAAATAGATAAAAGTGACCAGGCTCTGAAGTGGCTCAGTGTATGTCTGTGAGTAGTAACCTGTATTTTAGCATGTTGACAGCTACTGCGCTTGGCACATCGCACCATGATTATCCACTTATCTAGGACAACAGGCTCAACCTGGCAAAATTCTTCCTGGTGTTACCCTTATAAACCCCTGATTTGCATGAAGTGTTATAGGGGTGTCTCTTTGGCCTGCATGATTTTGAGCTTCTCCTTTTTCATTTTTTTGCCACATATTTCAATGATCATACTCCTGTCTGTATGGGACTCCTTCATGGCAGAACTGTCTGCCCTGCATAGAATATGATTGTACATGTGAGATGATGAAGAACCCCATTAGTGATGGGGCATATGAAATGCTTACATCAATTCAGCCACCGTTTGGGATAGTGGAGTCTCATACAGCCGTGGGACGAGCAAAGGTCCTTATAGAAGGAATTTTTTCTCAAAGAAAGCATCAGAAGCCAAAGAAATAATTGATGTTACTTACAATTATGGGGACAATGTAGGTGCTTTAATTGGACTGCTGTGTTCAACTGGCTTTTAATAACACTCTCTCCCTGTGGAGATGAGCAGATTTGAACCAAAATAAACACTGAAGAGTAACAGTCTAATGCATGCAGATCCGCAATACCTGGAGGAAGGAAGTCTCCAGCTGAAGCTAAGAGAGACATTCACTGCGGCACACAAATGAGACTAGCCAGAGTCCTTTAATGACGCTGACCTTTGTAGCTGTAAACAAATTGCTTTGTGTCATTGAAGTGGGGCATCAGAAGGCAGAGTGGTAGGGTAGCAAGCTGTCCTGTGGAGACATGGCAGTAACTCCTCTTTGAAAGCCTGGTATTGGGCTGAGGAAAGTTACAAGAGGAGATTCTCAGGAGCCCTTTGGCTTCATGTACACTGTAACTTTTGGCAGGTAGCCAGATACTCTCCATATCTGTCTTGCTGTTACTTATAAAGTGGGACTTGAGTTAAGAACACTGAAAATCCACAAGAAGTCCTTGGCTGAAGTGCTGTTTCCTTACTAGTGAGTAGACAAAAGTGTAAGTTATAATCTGGGTAACTTTTGACATGCTGCTGCAGTCTGTAAAAAGACATGTGGTAGGTAGGAGGACAAACTGAGGGATGCTTTGCACATGATCAAAAGGGCATTTTTTTGTGTATAGATCAGAACTCAGTTTAGGTAGTCAGGTTTTAATCCAGAAGAAGTAAATGATAATTTTTTGTAACAAGCAGACCATAGCTTTTCTAACAAGGGCTTAAAAGAAATATGAAAATGTGAAAAAAATAAAAGGGGAGTTTTCTCATTTTTAGAATTTTTGTATTGCTAAAACGCAATGTCTGTAGCTCTGTTTCAGAAGCGCCCCTCAGAAATTAAATGTTATGCCACAGTTTCTGGATTTCTCTCTGAGTATGACAAGCAGTTTTCCCTTCCCACTTCACAATGGTTTAGGGAGCTTGAACATTGGTGGAAAAGCTAGCGTGGGGTAGAAGAACAATTCCAGCACTACTCTGAAACATTAGCCTCAGTGGAGTCACTGAGGACTCCCTACAAGGATGATGTAGATATTACTGCAGTCTTCTGCTGCCACATATTCACCAATGCCAGGAGGTATTTTTTCTGTCTCAGGAAATGTATGCAAATTCATTGAGTTAATTACTTAGTGGAATTCCTACAGATGAAATAGTGACTTACAAAGGGTTGTGCTCTGTCTTGACCATCTAGGAACTCTCTGAGGTCATAGTTGTCATTCTGCCACAGGAGAACAGAAATGAAACAAATGTTGAGCATCCCTCCAGCAGACAAAAGATTGAAAGGAAAGATTGAATCTGCTTTTCAATTGCTTTTCAGAGTCTCTGAAAAGTCTTGCATGTACCATGCACTTTATCAAATACACATGAGAACAAGCTGCCACACAAATTGGTCTGTTACAAGAATCTGCTAGGAAAAGCATGCTGCCTTACATGTGCTGCTCTCTTCTTGCAGTCCCACTCTGATCCAGAGCATTTAGATATTTGTAGGTTTGTGTTACTCATTCTCTGGATATGTAACAGGATACACTACTATGAATCAATGTTTTTAATGTTTCCTTTTCCTTTTCTGAAGTTATAACTTGAACTCATACAGATGTTGGAGGCAGAATGGTGGGGGTTTTTTGTTTGTTTTTCTTGCCAGCAGTGCCTGTGTGTAAGAAAACTGTATTTACTGTAATTTGTAAACAACAAAAAGTTCATCTCACTAGCTAAAATGGAACAAGCACATTATTATTTTAGTAGACC
The DNA here is from genome assembly GCA_021164005.1 of Willisornis vidua nigrigula. Taxonomy (NCBI): domain Eukaryota; kingdom Metazoa; phylum Chordata; class Aves; order Passeriformes; family Thamnophilidae; genus Willisornis; species Willisornis vidua. The sequence continues at coordinate 6,028,562 of JAJPCS010000369.1, read as the reverse complement.
TAACTGTTTGTCCTAGTTTAGCAGGTGGGACCAGTTAACACTGTGTGGAGGTGATCAAAGGTATGTATTCTACCCCCTCTATTCATTTCCCAAGGACAATGGACCATTAGCAGCAGCTGCCCAGGGAGCCATTAGCACCTTCACACCCAGCCTGGGGGGGCGTGGCTGCTAATGGTCCATCAATGGTTCAACAATACCCCATGTATGTATGTATGGCCAAACTTTGTGAACAAATGTTGGAGGTGGAGAATATATGGATATGCAGGAGTGGAAGAACGCAAGAGATCGGCGAACAGATTTCAACGTATGGAAGGTCCAGGAGGACCCTTCCTAGACCAGACAATGACTTTCCACCAAGGACTCTGACTGATGTTGCCTTCTTTTGATTCAGAATTGAGAATAAAGGTTTCCCCTATTCTTACAGTTTCCCCTCGGCAGGCTGGAGCTGTCGCCAAGGGTACAGCTACCATTGGCCAGCTCTCCCCGGAGGCGGTCCCAGAATCGTTCCTCCCCATTTCACACCCCTTGAGTTACCTCACCCAATAGCATTTGGCGGATTTGCATGCTCCGCCTTAGCTCCACCCAGTTTCCAGAAGGTTCTTTCCCTGAGGTTATAAAAAGCCCCTGTTCTGTTAATAAAGTTGGATCAGCTCTGATCTTCCAGGTGTTCACTTCGTCTCCGTGTCTCCTTTGTGGGTTGCGGGGCGGGTGAACTCAACCTGAAGCCTTGGCAGCTGCGATATACCACCTCAGCAGGCTGTTCAAGAACCTCCCATCGCTGGTCTGGTCCCTTTCCTTGAGACCAAGACTGCGACAGATGGTGCCGAAACCCGGGATAGTCTGCTGAGCCTGTCGTTCTAGATTGGCTCGCAGCTGTCCCGCATCGGTGATAGCCGCGGGAGTGCCTGAGACACCGTGGTCCGGCAGTCTCCCCCGACAGAGACTGGGCATTGGCCCCTCCTCATCGCTGGAGCAGGCGACCGGCGAGAGAGGTGAGCTGTCGGGGTAGCCCTTCCCCCTCCTAACCCCGTCTCCTACTCCCCAAGACTCGGCGCTCTCCGTTAACACCATGGGATCTGCTCTGGGCAAGTCCGAGCGCCCAGTTTATAAGAAGATCAGAGCGGTCATAGAGTACCAAGGCCACAAGTATGACAAAGCCTCCCTAAAAGCCTTGGCTACTTGGATTAACTCTCATCAACTTCAAGTTCCAGAGGAATTAAATCTGGAACATTGGGACAATCTGGGAGCAACCCTTTGGAGAGCTGAGAATAAGGGTGACAAAACAGCGGCTAAAGCGCTAATCGCTTGGAGATTAGTCTATATGCTGCTCCAAGACCGCCAGAAAGCCGGACTCTGCCATCCAACTGTGAATTCGGCTAGGATGCAAGATGGCGTCCTGAGGTCTTCGTCCCCCCATACTAACAACAGGGGATCCAAGGTCGGAGGGGAGGACGACATGGCGTCGGGAAAACACTGCATGGCAAGCGGCGATTATGGCGGCGGCGCAAAACATCTTGTTGCGTGGGACAGTGAGGGGGGAGCGGTGGGCGGAGCAGTGACGGGGGACGTTGGGAGGGACCACCTGAATACATGCCCCCAGAGGCCCTGCCCAAAAGCCACGCCTCGCATAGCGTCATGACCCCGCCTTCGCCTCGTGGCCACGCCCCGGGCCAAGCCTCTAGCCCCGCCTACCTAGGACAATATGGCCGCGCCCATGCCACCAGGCCCGAAGCCCACTCGGCGGAAACAAAGATTTGGGAAGGGCTTTCCTCATGTGGGTGTGCCCTTCCAGCCTGTGCAGTGGATTTTTTAGGTGAGGCACAGTGTGCGCAGAACTGGCCCCACCATTTAAGTCCTGAGGTCCATCTGCCACGGCCGAGCGAGCTTGGACAGTGACAGTGAAGTCCTCAGGACTGTCTACAGCACCCGGTACTAACTGGGGCTGACCCTGCTGAGCATCCGAGATCTGACGGGATCGGATGGCAGGGAGGCATTTAACTGCCCGGTACAGTCTCCACTGAGACTCGAACTCCCGACCTTGTGATCAGAGTTTGGAGTGCTCACCATTACACCACAGGACTGCCCAATACCCCGTGACTCCCAGAGTTAATCACCCATTGTGTGAGTCCCCGCCCTGGGGGAGGGACTGGGTGCTCCCTGAGGGTACATAAGTGGCGGGTAAGAAGACCTCAGGAACCTCTCATCGGATCCAGAGGAGCTGCAGGACCTCGACAGGAGGAGATCACTGCTCTTGACCAGACTACGACCGCCACTCTTGACCAGACTACAGCCATCACCTGCACCAACAGGTTTCTCACTTCTTTTTGCTTTGGACTTGGGGGGAACCACACGGGTCTCAGCACAAGGGCTAACAAACCCCTTTGTGTTTGTGCCCCAGGACACTGGGTTATACTGCTGGGTTTTGTGAGTTGAAAGCAATTTCCCTTTGTGTCAGTGTATTTATTGTAATATTATTATTAAATTTTAGCTCTGACTTATAATCTCTCTCATGGTGAGTTCATTTCCCTTGCTGGTTCACCTTTAAACCAGCACACTGTTATTAGAATAGTAGAATGAAAATTTGTTTGCTTGTGTTATTTTAAAAGCTAGGGTATCTATAAAAATGCAGTTTAACTTTTTGTCTTGTTATTCAGTGGCAGATTTTGTGGTGGTCTAAGTTAACATCCTCCTTGGAATTTTGTATTTTTGTATACCACTACTGATTGTTCTTTAACTCATTAATTGTGCTTGAGTGTTTATGCATTAAAATTTCACTAGGAGTCACATCACTCTTGTGTGAGCCTATTAAAGTATAGCACTGGGGTTACTGTATAGTACGTAAAATCAAAATCAATCTCAAAATATGTCTGAGTAAATGGAGAAATATGTCAGCTCCATAAAGGTGATTTTGGAATATTTTCCTTAAAACATAATCTAAGGCATTTTTAGACAGTATTATATCCTGCTTCTTTCCATTAGCTCCAAAATTAATATGCCCACATTAATTTATTTGCCTGTCTTTCAATCACTCTGTCACCCCACTAAATAAAATAGGGCATGCTCTCTTTTTTAGTCTCATGTACAATTGCATGGCAATGTTTACACCAGTATGGGTGCATCCTTACATTTCCTCTGAGGACAAGCTGGTCTCACCTGCACTGCTATTTGAAGCAATCCTTGCTTCATGCTGCCACACAGCCACACCTGAAAGTTATTTGGGAAGTGAATGTTGGTGAGGCTACAGGGAGGTGCCAACCATTAGATAGTATGGATAAATTTTCTTCTTTAGCAACAGCCTAAGGATGCAGATTGGATTATTGGCTCTGCTGCTGACTCTGGTTTAGTCCTGTCTCTCCAGTGTTAAAAGAAGTTGAGATTCAAGCACATTTTCTGTGCAAGCTGGCACAGAAAACCATGTGTTTTTCTTCCGTAAAAGAAAACCATGGACCTGATTTCCAAGTTCCAAGTAGTGTTTTACATCCACTTTGCAGTGTAGCACAAACTGAAATCAGTTCATATGTGGTACATTTATACAATTAGGTTTGCGTTTGGTTTATAATCTTTCTTCTGTTGTTATCTTTTCATGCATAGTAATTACTTTCTGGGTCATGACATTTGGTGAAAATTGAGTATTACAGGTTAGACAGGGGGAAAAAGGTGAACTAAAATTATTTCAGACAAGTTTATGGTACTTACTGTTGCTAAGTAGCACTTATTCTAAGTCAAGGATTTTTCAGTCATATGTTCTGCCAGTGAGCAAGTGGACAAAAAATTTAGAGGGAGCATAAGAGGAAAGGTGACCTGAACTGGCCAGTGGGATATTCCACACCACAGAACTTCATGTGCAGAAAATAAATTATGGAGAGTTATCTGGAAGGTGCCTGATAGAGGTTCAGGGTTGGGGTTTGGCATTGGTGAGTTGGTGTCGGGCAATTGTACTGTGCATCATTTGTTTTACTTGAATTTTACCTTTTTTGTTTGTTCGTTTTTTCTCTTCAAATTTTCTATTATTAGTGTTATATTTTAGTGTGTTTTAATTATTAATTTTTTTCCTATCTTAACCTAAGAGTTTTACTTTTGCTTCTCCTCCTTTTCCTTCCAGTGTGAGTGGGGAGCAATGCTGAGTGGGTGTGGTGCTAAGCTGCCAGCTGGTATTAAATAAGGTAACCTAAATGGGAAAAATAGACTTTAGGGGAAAAAAACCCAAAACCCCAGACCTTTTCAGGAAGGGGTTTTAAGATTGATACTAGAAGTCAGCTGGCCAATTTGTACACATCTACACAAGTTCATTTAAGTCTTTTGAATATTTCACCGTGAATTTGCAATTTGTGAAGGTCTAGAGCTAAAAATATGTGAAGTTTATCTTGTTATGAGCCATCCGTCTTTGGAATGAATGTCCATGAACAAGAGGTTGCAGTTGCTTTTTTATTTCATTAGTAGAAAGAAAGAAATGGAACCATCTAATCCATTTAAGAATTCTCCACTAGTACAGAGTCACGTTTTATACCATAAACCTGATCTCAATTACTGATGTTGATATTCATTGCTAGGAATAAGTGTTTTAAGGATGAAGAACTAATGGCTGTTTTGTAAAGGAGATAAAATGATTTCAAGGATTAATAATTATCATAGGCATGTAAGAGGAATAGTAGTAATATTTCATTGATCTGTGGAATGAAGTCTTCTGATACTAGCATGGTTAGAGTAACTGGACAAAATACTGTAAAAATTATTTCTCTTCTTTTACCACCAGCTGTTTATGGGGTCAACAGTGTGAACCATCCTTTTCGCACTATTACTCTTTGATGTACTGAATCTTGAATGCAATGCATCTAGAAATAGAATTTCAACACAAACCCCCTTTGATTTACTATAGCCAGAATGTCATTTTCATAAGTATTCCACTCTTGTGAATGAACAAAGAGTACATATTTTTACTTGCAAATTTCTTCAGCAGTGTACCCAAATTTTATATGTATGAACATACCCCCCTGTCATATTTTGCTGCTCATTCTGTTGTTATACACTTAACAAAGGAAGAGATTTCAAATTACAAATCTTTTAGGTGATCTGAGAGAAATCAACTCTAAATGCAACTTGGAATACAAGTTAGAGGAACCACACCTAAAAGTTATAATAAAAGCTACAAGTAGAATTCTGAGAAGGAGTATTTTCAATGAATTTCACAGACTAAATGAATCATGCAGCACACACCTGCCTCTCAGGATTAATTGTCATGTTACAGTGAGCTTGGAAAATTGTTATTTCTTGACCTAAAAGGAGTTCAAAACACTTTAACTGGAAATCTATTCACTTTAAAGTATTTAGCACTGTTCATATTTTTCTAGATGTAAGCAAGGATGAGTTTCAACTGGTACTTTATGTAGCAGTTGTAGGAAGCCCATCATACACAAAAAGAAATGTGAATGCATGTTTAAAAATACAGATAATTTCATTATTTTTCTTCTAAAATGCTACCTGAAAGAGGAGCTGAAAAGTACAGATGTGCTTTGTATTTTTGCTGGTGTGCACGACTGCTCTACATGCTGAATGAAAGTGATAAATAAACTGTTTGCCATTTTAACCTTGTTCTTTAAATAAACTTGATATTCAACATCATCAAACACTACTGCATGCTGCAAAAGATAGAGCATCTTTATTCTTATCTATCATTTCAGTCGAAAACATTTGTGGATCATGACAATTCTTGCTTTAAGTGATATGTCCCAGACTCAGAATAAAGACTGGAGAAAACCGATAAAAATTTTTGATGAGTCCTTTGCCTGAGGCAGAGACACTAAACTTACAGCATTCTCAACAAATGTTTGCCAACCTTAACCTGCACTGATTAAAGTGACCGTTTCTGTAGTGGCATTATTGACAGAATTATTCAAAGGTGTATGGAGAAAATTATCTCTCACAAGTAGATGCAGAATGTGGACTACATAAATCCTCTGCAATGATGTATCTTACTAAAAAAGGTGAAACAGAAACTCAATTCCACCCACATATTTAGTCATTTGCAAAAAGTATCGATTGTTATTTTATGGGGAGGGTAAAGGTAATGGGAAAAAGAGTCCTGAAATACAATTTTTTTTCATGTCATGAACACTCCTAATGCTCCCATGGCTATATTTACAGAAAGAAGCATCTTAGTCCAATAAGAAATGATCAAAATTGGAATAGGTTGCTCAGAGAAGCTATGAGTCTGTGTTTTTGGAGATTTTCAAGCCTTGACTTGGACAGGGCAAAGGTCTGATAAGCCTGGTCTTAATTCATTCCTGAATCTGGTCTGGAGGCTGAATGTAAAGACACACAACCCCACCCTCCCACGCCTTCCCATCTGTGTGATTACTTCATCAGGAGACTAGAGCAGCTTGTACTTAGACCCTGACATCTGTACTGTGTGCTGGTTGGAGATTTTACTTAAGATCATATTTGGTCCTGTCTGCTCGACCAAATATTGCTATCAGTGATATCGTTTGAGGCTGTGTAATATTCAGTTACAACCTGGGACCCTTATAGGAGGCTGGGTGCACTTAGTGAGTGCCCGGATCAAAGGCTCTGTGTTGGTGTCCTCCAAAAGGAATATTTTTCACACATACCAAAAATGAAACAATACACAGTTCCATAAAGAGAGTTATTTCACAATAATATTTTTCTTCTGAAACAAATACCAAAGTAGACACAAAACATATATATCAAACTAAATTTGAAAATTAGGCACTTCAGTACCCCAGTGGTCTTGGGCTGTCTCCCTCACTCTAGTCAGGAGTGATCTTGTGAAAGTCTTCCTGTCAGCCTGTGTGAGTACTGCATAATCAGAGGTAGAATCAAATGTACCACAAAGCCAACCTATTAAAGTCTTCTAATTTTCTTTTTAAATGAAAATTGGAAAAATGTTACTGAATTTTCAAAATGCAGAACATTTGCCACATCATGTAAACAATAAATGAGTCCATGCCAGAAACTGACTAGACTGGAACCCCAAGTAAAGAAGGAGTTAGCTGACTGTTCTGTCTTTTTTGGGCACCTCTTTAGGCTCCAGAATCAATCTCTGGTGTTTACAGGACAGCTGAGACAGTTAGTGAAGAAAATTCACTGTTTATCTGTTTATTGTACGTGTGGATCTGCAGTATTTGAAGTAATACTGATATTGGAGAGGGTGTTTTGCCATCAAACACTTCCGGAGCATGGAGCATTTACTGAAATGCTGAAATATGAAAGCATTATCCCTCGTTTGCTTTATTGCAGTGTATGTAGCTTTCAGGTGGGTAGTGAATAAAAAGCTGCAGATGTTGCTTGTCTTTTCACCTTGAATTAGGGTACTTTGCTGTGATGCAGTCACATAACATGCAGGAAAAACCCTTAATTTTCTCTTGAGCAAGAGAAAGGAAACTTCTCTATCATCCATAAGAAGAATGACCCACCATCACAAGTGACAGAAGCATAGGAAGTTCCCATTGAAAATATAAAATTTTAGTCTTCAAAACCAAGGAGCACTTTGAAGTATTCCCAACCTTAACAGCTTTTGTAACAGAAAGCAAAAGACAGAAAGGTGCAGTACATTCCAGTCCTGAGATGCAGCTTTAGTTTATCTGTCAGTCTATCATGAGTCAGCAAACATAAACTGCCACCCTGATCCACAGCAGCTGTCTAATTACAATTTTATTATTATTAATTACTGAGTAGAAAATCATTTGTAATTAGCTCAGACTAAATCATAGTTTAAACAGCCAAAAATTGCATTACAAACGAAAGTGCAATTAAAGCACTACACTAAAGTGTTTATTTAAACCCAGTTTAGCTACTGAAGATTTTTCAATCAGGTTCTCAGGCTTACATAGATGTAATTAGTCTTCAGTACTGACAGCATACTGCATTTATTCATTAAGCATCAATATTGTTGAACAAATGTAAATAAAATTTAGACAGGAATTCTTTAAAGGGACAGTTATGGAAACATCTGGGTGAGATAATGAAGTTGGGAATGATGTGAATGTTAATGAGCTTTTGGTGCTGCTTTGGTACTCAATGAATTTTTGAAGCCACACACCTTGAACTCCCAGTACTTGCTCTGGATTTGCAAGCAGCAGTGATCATGCTTTTATTGGTGTGTAGTCGCCTATCTAGACTGCTTCAGTGGCACTATGGACTCTGCACCTGGACAGATGCCCACCAAGCAGGCAGGATAACCTTTCATACTTGAACACCAGGAAGGAAAACAGCACACAGCAACACCACTACATTTCTTAATGTATTTTGCTTCATTTAATGTAAACTAAGTGATCTTAAAATATACCATAAGACTACTGGCAAAATTTGTTTCTTTTAATTATGTGGAATGAAACTCTTACACAGCCTGTCACAGTAATTTCAGAAATCTGACTTCAGCTACACATTGCAGAGAGTAACTTCTTTCTGGATTCATAGCTGAGAAAGCAGCTTTTACCCCTGGAAGCAAGAAAACCAACCTTGCTAGAGTGGAAAACATATTCTGGTATCAGGTTTTTGAATATTCTTAAATTCTAGGACACTCATGGATAGGGGTTGGTGGTGGGCATTGGCAAGCACACTCACTATTAATGGAATGAATGACAGAGATATGGTGATTGCTCTGAAATAAATGGCAATATTGATGGAAAAAGCTACACTAGACTGTCTGTTATAATCATGATAGTGTTCTCCATGCCGCTTCAGCACAGTTATTGACAATATAGTACATACCTCTGAAAGGCACAGAACGATACTATGTAGCTCGTGTCCTAACAGTAATGTTACACAAGGGGAACTGCTTTCAGGCTATTACCTTTGGGGGTCTAAAAACATAGAATCTTTTTTCCAATTTCAACATCTGTACATTAGCAGCTAGTGAACTTCTGAGGAGTCATATTTACTCAGGTGAAAAAAAAAATCCAGGATTTTTAGAAGCCTGTTCTATTTTAATCTTTGACCATTCAAAACTTTACTATCCTAAAAACAGGTTTTACAAAGTGCTCAAAATAGTTTCAAAGTCTAGCAGAGGCTGTTCAAAAGCATTCCCTGGCAACTCCATCCTGGTTTTGTACATTGCCTGAAGACTTCATTTAGGATATGTTGACCTTGTCTCTCTGAGTGTCCTAGATATTTTCTTTGTAATACAGGGAAATGTAAGCGAATGATTTGCTATCTGAACTACTGTTCCTTTGCTGTTTTGCTAAAATATTGCTTATGTCAACACTTCAGCCACTAAAGTATGTTTATAATTTGTTAGACATGATACTGTTTGGATTTTGTGGTTGGCATTCACGTCCTCAGCTCCACTCTGTAAACAAACTCTGACAGAACTTTCAGAAGCGATGCACATTATTTACACTTAATACCTCCACCTCCAAACCCCTTAGTCTGATATAAAATTCCTTTTCTCCTTCCCCCATTTATTGAAACTGGCTCTGTGACAGGCTTGAGTTCCACACTAATGAATTCAGTAACTATCCAATAATAAAACAATGAAAATATGTATTAGCACATACACTATACTGCTAAAGTTTGATTGCTTGATGAAACTTTGAGCACCATAAATAGGTAGTTATGTTATCAAGAGTGTAAGAGTGGAAGAGGCACCATGTTATCTGTCTAAAATTCTAAGTATCTTGGGAAAGTGATCTGTCAACCTGTCAGACAGTCGTGATATTTTGGCTGAAAAATTAACAGTAAAGAACCAAGACACCCTCAAGGCAGTAATGAGCTTATTTTCTTTCAGCATGCGTACAAATTTGGGCTCTTCCTAGGAAGCTTAGGAAAGAAGCCTAAGGAAAGTTTGAACATATCCTAGGAGATAAATCTATTGTTTTAAATGCAGTCCTTTGACTTTTCATTTAAGTTTCTTCAGTAACCTCAATTTAATTATGTTCTGAATCTCAGATTTTCTATCTTGCTGCCCAAATTAGTTAGTAAACAATGTCGGATTACCACAGTAAAGTTAACTAGAGTCTTGGTTGGTAGCCTGAATAACTATTATAAACACTTTTTTAATGCAAGCCTATATGAATCATAATATTCAATGGGCTCTCTGGTTCTGAGCAAATGAAAGCCAGTTGTGAACCTTATGCGAAGAATGTGGTCTCACTTTTGATACAACAGTTGATTAGAAAACATGATAGCTGTCTTTCAAAAGTAAAAGCAATTACTACAAGACTTCGTTGCAACAGAGTGCTTGAAACAGGTGCTTAACTCTGTCTCTGTTCAACACTATGTGAATGTTTAAGGACATAATGAATATAATTTTTAGGAGGAAGTTGTTTTTTTATCAAGGATGCTATCAACTAGATATGACATTTGTTGGGATTTTTTTCAAGGTTGGAAATATTTATTTTGTTTTGGAAGACACTTTCCTTCAGGTCTTGTGACAAAAATGATTCCCACATAGGGTGGTTTTCTAAAAATTATAAATAAAACACATGGGAATGAATAAAGAAAAGAAAAAATTATGCCTATAAAATTTACGGGGTTTCTGACTGATCCAAATGAGAAAAGGAATTCTTGGTCTATCCACTGCTTAAAGGTTGAATAAAAGCCTTTTTATTGTTATAAAGACGTAGTTGATTATAAAAATATATATAACTTTAGGCCTTTAAATTCAAACAGTAGAAAGAGTGTTTCTCTCAATACTCGTCTTATAGTGGATCTGTTTGCCCATGCTAAAGTGAATTTGACATAACGGTAAGTAGTTCAAGCAATCTGTACCACTGGAAGCTTTCCCTCACAAACCATTGATTTACCAATCCACAGCGTGCTCAGAAACACTTCCTATTCTGTTTACTGTGCTGTAGAGCTCGAATGCATCAATTCACATTGTCTAATGGAATTAATGAAACCTTGCAAGACACTTTGCTGGAAAGCTTGCTATATTTATTTGTAGCTTATCATAGTGGGGAGGAGAACCTTGCTAATTTAGCACCAAAAACACAAGAAGATTTTATTTTGGTAACTTTCACTTTTGTTTGGATAGAGGCATTACTGTTACCAAGGAAGGACCATATTCTGAGTGAAAATCAAACTACTTTAAGAATAAAAGTGGCTGAGAACATCTCCTCAGTGTCATGAACAGGCAAAGTGACGGTAGGTCAGAGTGTGATATGACTCTAGATGGAGATTGTTCAGGGTCATTTTCACTAATTGCCACTTTATATTGTTATAGAGTAGGGAAGGAGTTGTTCTGAAAATTGAAAAAATTCCACAGAAAGTGTGAGCTCTGCTGTGGGGGTGCAGCATCTCTCAACTCACTTGAGGATCACATTCAGATCTATTCAATCTAGAAATTCCATAGATATAAAGAGAGGTGCAACAGTGACTTTTGATGGCTTGACTGTTACTCCAAAATACTGGAAGTATAAGTGTATGAATGTAAAGTGTGAGAGAATAAAAAGAACAATAATAACATAAAATCAAAGAATGGTTTAGGTTGGAAGGGACCTTATAGATCACTTAGTTCAAACCCCTTGCCATGGACAGGACACCAGCTTACTCAGAGCCCCATTCAATCTGGCCTTGAACAGTTCAAGGGATAGGGCACTCACAGCTTCTCTGAGCAACACATTCCAGTGCTTCACCACTCTCTCAGTAAAGAATATCTTCGTAATATCCAATCTAAATCTGCCTCTTTCAGTTAAGGCCATTCCCCCTTGTTCTATCACTACATGCTCTTGTCAAACATCTGTCTCCAGCTCTCTTGTAAGCCTCTTTTAGGTACTGAAAGGCTTCTCTAAGGTCTCCGTGGAGCCTCCTCTTGTCTTGAGAAACCTCAACTGTCCTTTTGCTGGGGACCCCAGAATTGGAAACAGTACAACAAGTGTGGTCTCACAAGAGCAGAGAGCCAGAGTCACCTCCCTTGACCTGCTGGCCATGCCACATTGGATAGAAACCAAGATACAATTGGCTTCCTGGGCTGTGAGCACATCAAGCTTATTGTCCACCAGTATCCCCAAGTCCTTCTCCTCAGGACTCAGGTTTTTGCAATCCATTGTCTGCTCAGCCTGTATTTGTACTTATGATTTCCTGATCTAGGTGAAGGACCTTGCACTTGGACTTGTTGAACTTCACGAGGATCACACATGCCTACTTCTCAAGCCTGTCAAAGTCTCTCTGGATGGCATCCCTGATGCCAGTACTGACCAGTCCCCAAGGACACCACTTGTCACTGGTCTCCACTTGAACATTGAGCCATTGACAACAACTATTTGAGTACAACCAACCAGCCAGCCAGCCCCTTATTCACTGAGTGGTTCACCCATCAAATTTGTTTCTCCCCAGTTTATAGACATGGTTGTCATGCAAGGCAGTGTCTAAAGCTTTTTTTAAGTACAGGTAAACAATGTCAGTCTGCACTTGTAGACCTTCAGGTTCACAATGCTCTCAACCACATGCTTCATTCTCCCAGTCACTGTCTTCGCATTCTGCAACTCGGTCAGTGTGGCTGGAACACTGGCTGGTGAAGACTAAGGCACAGAAATTGTGGGTACCTCAGCTCTCTCCATATCCCAGTTTATTAGGTCTTCTGTTTTCTTCCAAAGAGGGCCTACAATTTCCCTAGTCTTCCTTCTGTCACCAATATACCTATAGAAGCTTGACCTTAATGTCCCCGCACAGGTTTAAAAAATAACTCTCTCCAATAAATACAGTTGCAGTTGTATCATGGATGAAGTGCAAGTGGGATTTGATTGAAACATCTATTATCTTTGCTATTTTGCCAGCTTTTTTAGAGAATGGGTGGGTTGCTTTGGAGGTCTGGCTTCTTCTATATGCACTTGGGCAGCCTGGGTATTCATAAAATGTTCTAAATAAAGTTCAGACCTACCTTACTTTTTTGGGTTATGAACAGAATGTCATTTCACATAGAGGAAGAATTCTGTATTATGTGTCTGCTTTTGCTTTTTTGCCCCATCTCTTCTTGATACATGGAAATTTTGTGGACAAACTGATATGAATCTCACTTTCTCTGAGCATCGTTCTCCACTCCAAACATGAATGTGTAATAGTGAGATATTAAGAAAATGAATAAAATGTTTCTTTATTTTATACACATGACGTGTTAAAACTCCCCAGAGCTTAAAGCAGAGAGACAGAGTTTGATCCTGGTAAGGAAAACCAATAGACAGGGCCTGTAGGGCTAGATGCCCCAGATATGTCTGAAATGGTGCCCATAGGATCAGTCCAGCTTTTTTTGGTAAATGAGAAAACCAGCTGATGGGAAGGAATGTGAGTGCTGCAAAATAAAGATGGGAAAGAGAGCTCCTGAAGCACTTTAAAACATTACAGAAGACTTTCCAGAAGACCTCCTGTCAACTTTTCCAGATGTTGATGATGAAATAATGTTGTAATATTGCTGCTATGTGACAATTTTTTTTACAAGGAGAAGGTAAAGATGTCTAGACAGACAACTGAAGTGGTTTTTTGCATTTTGCTTGTCTTTTGGGCACCAAGAAAAGAGCTGTTATAGTGGGATTTTCTTCTTTCAGGAAAGCTATCACTGGTAATATTATAGATCTGTGTTATTTATATCCATTATTTTTTTATATCTATGTTTTCCATAACTGTATGATTAGTTTTACTGTTGCAAATTAATTCTGATTTAAAAATAGGAATATATATGCACGTATTACTCTTATTGAGGTTTACAGTGGGAAAGAAGTAATTGCCTTCTGGGTTGAGAAAGTGACCATTAAATATTATTATTGCTCACTGGAGATCACTATTTTAACCAAAAAGAGCAATAGTTTTACCTATAAGTCAGAAACTGTAGTCTGTATATGTTTTATTGTACCTTTTAAAAATGTGTCTTCTTGTAGCTTTAGCTACTTTCTACCTTGCTCACAGCCCTCAGTTCAATGGGCTGGCAAATGTTTTCATACTTTACTTATTAATGGGGATTCTAGGTAACAGCAGCAATTTCTTTTACCTTGTGGTTTTTGTTGTTTGGGTTTGGGTTTTTTATTTTTAGGGGGGTTTTTTGTTGTGTTTGGTTTTGTTTGGTTTTTTTTTCCATTTATTTTAGCTATTCATCCAAATTAGTATTTTGAAGATTAAAGAAAAATACCAATAAAGTGTAATGCTAAAATAATTGTGTACCTTTCTTCATTGTATCATTTTCCCCCAGAATCATAGAAATACTGGTTGGAAAATATCTACAGTGTCTTCAGCCCCAAATGCTTCTAGACTATCACCAACACTGGACTAGGACATTTTGGTGTTGTCCAGCTGAATGGTCTCTACAGGTGAACTGTTATTATGCTCTGCTACCCTGCAGGAGAAAGTTTTTTTCTGAATCTCAGTCTGAACCTCTCAAGTCATCTTTGGTCATTTTCTCTTGCCAGGTGGCATTTTCTGCACAAACAAATGCATATTGTATGAGTAAATTAGAAGCTGAGTAGAAGAACAACTAGCTAAACTATCCATGGTCATAATGAAATAATATCCTGTTTTCAGGAAACATATATATATATATATATATATATATATATATATATATATAAATATGTCTTTGAAATAAGATGGTTATTTGATTTCCACAGTTGTTATATTTAGCCACCAGAGTCAGTAGCAAGCCATAAAGTCAATTTTGCTAAATATGATTTGTCAGACTCCTGAGAATTAGCTCTAATCATATTCATTAACCATGTTAGACAGTATTTTATTCAGAATAGAACATTTCACCATTCAGATTAGAAAAAAGTTTTTTTTTTACTTTGAATTTAAAGAACAAAAATATAAAACAAACAATTCACTACAAAAAAATCCCAAATTTTTAAAATATCTTTCATTAGCAAAAACTTTTATGAAGACAAAAATAATGGTCTCCTGAATCCTGAGAACAGAATCCTGAAAACGAGGAGAATTAAATGTAAAATTGATTAAATTTTGTAACTTAACCTATAGGCACTTTTGAAAATAACGAAAGAGTAGAAAAATGTATTAAGTATTAGTTTTCATGATAAGCCTCAGAAGAACAAGAACCAAATGTCTGTTATATGTCCCAGCTTATCCTTTTTCCATCTGCAATTGAAAGCACCATTCTACGTGTTCTCAGAACAGATGGATTCCTGTGTGTTGGTGACTATGCGGACAGGGGTAAGTTCCCTAAAAAATCCTGTGTTTCAGGACTAGTGTAGGAAGTGAATAGATTAGCCAGGTAAACCAACAACAGAAATACCACTCACAGCAAGAAAATGGAGGCAGTATACTGTTCTTCTGTTACAAGCCACATACTAGATTTCATTGCAAGAGCACTTTTGTGGTGAAGCCATCCCACAGGTCAACCTTGAAAATCCCAGGTACTTTAAACCAGGTGATTTGTATGTCAAGAAGATGCAGATTTGTCTAGAATTTATTAAAAAAAAAGGAGTATGGAAAATGGTTATACACAAGTGGAAAATATATTTTTGTTTTGATTATTGCTGTATCATATGTTCAATTCTATTACTTCTTGCTTTTCATTCTCTCTGTCTCTAAAGGTATAATTGAGGTCTAATGTTAGATTCCAGCTCTGTGCTCAGTAATTCTCTCCACTTAAGCACTTTTAGGAAGACAGCCTCTTGGCTATAATACTGAACAAACAATTATTGAACTTATGTGTTAGCAGTACCTTAAAAAAAAAAAAATTAAGTTCTGATACTGAGGAGTTCCAAATTTACTTTGAGGCCCTGCTGGCAATCTATACACATAGACTTTTCTTCAGAATCATAGAACAGCAAAACTGTACATAGCCAGAAGATGAACATTACCAGATACAATAGTAAGAGCTTTCAACTAGATGTGATGGGGGAGGAGGAAAATATTAGTCTTGTCCTTGGCAAGCTGTGGGACAATATGCAAAGGTTAGAGAGACAGGGTACTGGTGGTGGCTCTCTGCTGACCTACAGCCCAGCTGAGGTGCTTTGACACCAATATATGCAACATGGGCAATAAGCACAAATTGGAAGCCATTGTGCTGCTAGAAAGTAATGACCTTGTTGCCATTAATGAAACTTGGTGGGATGAATGCCAAGACTGGAGTGTGACTACTGATGCCTACAGCCTGTTCAGAAGGTAGAAGTGAGAAAGGATAGGGGAAGGGGTTTCCCTCTACATGAAGAGGTGGATTAAGTGTAAAGAGTTGTCTCTGAGTAATAGCAATGGACAAGTGGAAAGCCTGTGAGTAAGTATCAGAGACCAAGGCAACAAAGCAAACCTTGTGGTTCGTGTCTACAACAGGCCCCTGATCAAGGGCAGCCTATTGATGAAGCCTCTTTGCACCAGCTACATGAAATATAGTGTTCACAGGCTCTTGTCTTTCTGAGGAACTTCAGCCATCCCAGCTTCTTCTAGGAAAGTAGCACAGAGGGCTGTAGTAAATCCAGGAGACTACTGAAATGTATGGAGGATAACTTCCTGAGTCAGATAACAGACAGACCTACCAGAGAGGCAGCAATACTGGATCTGATGGTCACCAACATAAGCAAACATATCCAGGTTAACAAGATGGGAAGTAGCATGGTGTGCAGTGATCATGCATTGTGGAGTTCGCAGTTGTGAGGGATATAGGTCAGGAGAAGTGTGAAGTTAAGGCCTTGAACTTTAGAAAAACAAAATTCCAGCTCTTCAGGGAGATAGTCAATAGGATCCCCTGAGAGACTGGTTTCAGGGACAAGGGAGTGGAATCAACTTGGCAGATCTTTAGGGAAATCTTTTACAGAGTGCAAGAGCTAGTAATCCCCAGGAAGAAATATGGAAAGGAAGACAAGAGACTGGCATGGCTGAGTAGGAAACTGCTGGTCAAACTAAACGGAAAGCAGTAGATGCATAGACAGTGGAGATAGGGACAGGTCACCTTGGAAAGATATAGACATGAAGTTTGCTTGTGTAGGGATGGTGTGAGGAAGGCCAAATCAAAGCTGGATCTGAACATGGCAAGAAATGCAAAAAATCACAAGAAGGGCTTCTACAGGTATGTTTACCAGAAAATAAAGGTCAAAGAAAGTGCAGTCCCCCAGTAAACATTGAAGAAGACCACAAACTCATAAGAATGGATGAGGAGAAGGCTGAGGTACCCAACAAACTTTTTGCCTCAGTCTTCAATGGAAACTTCTCTTCCAACAGCTCTTGAGTAGATGGACAGCAGGATGGGCACCGGGTGAGCAAAGTCCCTTCCACTCTAAGTAAAGATCAAGTTCATAACCGTCTGAGAAACATGAATGTATGTAAGTCTATGGGGCCTGATGAGATGCATCCCAGAATCCTGAGTGAATCAGCTGAGGTAGTTGCCAAGACATGCTCCATGACATGCTCTATGAAAAGTCATGGCAGTCAGGAGAAGTCCTGGTTGAGTGGAAAAATGGAAACACTGTACCAACCTTTAAGAAGGGTAGAAAGGAGGACCCCAGGAACTACCAACCTTTCAGACTCCCCTGTGTGCCTAGAAAAATCATGGAGCAGATCTTCCTAGACATTGTGCTAAAACACATGGAGGACAGGTTGGTGATTTGAGATAGCCAGCATGGCTTCAGCAAGCACAAGTAGTGCCTGACCAACTTAGTGTCTTTCTGCAGTCGAATGACTATAGCAGTGGACAAGGGAAGGACTACAAATATCACTTATCTGGATGTCTGTAGTGCTTTTGTCATGGGGCCCCACAACATCCTTCTCTCTAAACTGAGAGATAGATTCAATGGATGGACTGTTAGATGGATAAGAAATTGGTTGAATGGTCACATCCAGAGGATAGTAGTCAACATCTCAGAGTCCTGATGGACATCAGTGACAAGTGGTGTCCCTCACATGTCATACTGGGACCAGTGTTATTTTATATCTTTATTAATGACATAGATGAAGGGATTGAATGCACTCTTAGCAAGTTTGCAGATGATGTCAAGCTGAGTGGTGTAGCTGACACACTGGAAGGATTGGATACCATCCACAGGGAACTGGACAAGCTTGAAAAATGGGTTCGTGGGAATCTTATGAGGATTAACAAGACCAACTGCAAAGTACTGCTCCTGGATTGGGGTATCAATACAGGCTAGGGGATGAACAGATTCAGAGCAGCCCTGTCAAGAAGAACTTGGGGGTGCTGGTGGATTAGAGGCTGGACATGAGCCAGTAATGTGCACTGCAGCCCAAAAAGCAAACTGTCCCCTGGACTGCACCAAAAGAGGCATGACCAGCATTTTGAGGGAGGTGATTTTGACCCTCTACTCCATTCTGGTGAGACCACACCTCGACTGCTGCATCCAGCACTGGGATCCCCAGCACAAGAAGACATTTAGCTGCTGGGGCAAGTCCAGAGGAGGCCACCAAGATAATTAGATGAAATCTTTCATATGAGAAAGGGCTGAGAGAATTTGGATTGTTCAGTTAGGAGAAGAGAAGGCTTCAGGATGATCTAATTGTGGTTTTCCAGCAGGTTGAAAGGAACCTAACGGAAAGATGGAGAGAGACAAGTGCATGTAGTGAAAGGAAATGTGAGAAATGTCTTCAAACTGAAAAACAGTAGGTTTAGGTTAGACATTTGGAAGAAATTCTTTGGTGTGAGGGTGGTGAGACACTGGAACATGTTGCCCAGGGAAATTGTGGATGTTCTGTACCTGGGAGTCTTCAGAGCCAGGTTGGATGGAGCTCTGAGCAACCTGGTCTAGTGAAAAGTGTCCCTGCCCACTGCAGGGGGGCTGAAATGAGAAGAGCTTTCAGATACCTTCCAACCCAGGTTGTTCTATGATACTATGAAGATCATTTAATAAATTTTGCAGAATAAGTGATTCTGCTTCTAAGTTCAACAGTTCAGGGAGGAACATGACAGGAACAGATTTAACTTGTTGTGAGGAGATACAGGTTTTGTGTGAAGTACTTACCCTTTTATTTGAAAATATTAGGTCATCACCATAGCAACTCCATATCATCTGACCCTCATGCACAAACCTGGCCAGATTCAGATCTCGGTCTCATCAATGTAAGTCTGAAATAAACCCCATATAAATGATGAATGAGTGTGTGTTATATGGAACACTGTAGCTGGAGACCACATAGGTCATCACATACAGAACTAATCTAGAACTAATTCACATTATATATTTCAAGTAACCAATGTGTAAGGTCTACTCTTTTGGGGAGAAAAACATGAGAAGGGATAGTATTTATTGTGCTAAATTCAGTTATAAGAACATTATACACACAAAAGTACATCAAGCTAACTTGTCTGACTTTGATTTGAGGAAAATAAAATGTTGTTGAGTGTATCTTTGAGAGCCATGTGAGGAGAAAACCTTTAAAGAGCTTTTATTTCTGTTCTATCATGTTGAATTATCTTGTTTAACCTCTGAATTCTGAGCAGGTATATTATTGCACTCAGTTGTCCACATCCCTCTTTTGAAGGGAAAATTAATTCTGAATTACTGGCCCTATAACTTCTTCCTCCTTTACATCATCTGTCAGCAAAGTAAGCAGACAAATGCTGGCTAAGTGGATTTCTGTTAACTGTCATTTAAAGGGAAAGGGACAGGTGTTGAATGAAGCTTCTTTCTCCAACTGCTAGTTAACAATATATAGAAGAAGTTTAATTGCTTGCATCCACCTGCACCCTTGTCATTTCTTGGCTCTATTGATTTTAATTAAAATATTAAGTGCACTTCAGAAGCCACAGCTAAGTGACATGTTGATTGAAATATGCAGGAAAATGTATAATGGAAGTAGGCTATTACAGTTTTAATAGAATCTGAAAGAAGTAACATCTAGAGCAGCATGTTCGCCTGCTATTCTACTGCATATAGCAAGTTCTGAAATGAGTAATTGGAAGCTGAGTAAATATTTGATCATTGTTAAAGCAACCTTTCACCCTGTTGAAAGTGATCCAGAATTTTTTGGCATATTTTATTCCATTAGGCACCCTTCAAGGTGCCACATAAACACAATAAAATATGTGTATGAACAGTATCCAAATCATGATGGCTCAGCAGTACACACAACGACACCTTTGTAGTGAAAACACTGACAGTGGTCTCTCTTGTTTCAGTAAAAGTCTGTGCAAATGGCTTGGAGTTTACTTGAAGCTACATTCTCACCTTCTATTTTTAGAGGATTTTAGACTTAATGGAGCAAGGCATATAAAAGCATAAAACTCTTTAACTGAAGAAAGATTCAGTACCTTTTCTGTAACAGACATTCCTTAGGAAAGTTCTATTTTGCTAATGCATATTTATCATGTAGAAAGCTGCTCATCTTCTTCTTACCCTCAGTTCTATGCGTCTTACATGTCTTGAAACTGCAAATCCACGCAGCTGCAAATTGCAAACAAAACTACTTTGCACGTTTAATAATCCATTTCTGATATTCCTTGTCACACTAATTGCCACAATTTTCATACCTCTAGAATCCCTCATCAGAAACCAGTGTCTATTGTTGTTTGGTGCTGCACAGGCACAGAGTAAAAAGTGCAGTTACTTAAAAGGGCTCACAGTTTAAGCAGAAGACTAGACATAGAAGTTAGCAGAATACAAAGAAAAGGGTCATCATAATTGGAAAAGGTCAACATATAAACTGCTATCTTGTCTGTCACGTGCTTTTGTAGAACTTCTGAAATAGCACAGATTCACCAAAAGATCCGGAGATGACCTTGTCAGTGTTCATGGGCACATCCTCCCAAGGGCAAGGAATAGGATGATGGAACAAGGACTTTTCTGTACACTTAGTAATGCACGAATGACCATACTGAGTCCACTATCCTGTTTTTTCTGTTAATAAGGGTGCCTATAAGAGGGAGCAAATGCACAGTTTTGTCTTCCTATCAGCACTCTCACAGATTCTGGAAAGGAGTTTTCCAAGAGAGATCCTGTCTGGCATGCCTTGAAAGACTTTTATTCCTTGAGTTACTTTTGGTTTTGGAATTTGCTTAATTACCATCTGAACATGTGCAACTTTTGAACCCTTGCACTACTTTTCCATCTCAACTACTGGAAGACATATCTTCTTGAGCTGTCTTTGAACATGCTGGTATCATTTACTGTGCCTCATTCTGGTACTGGGGAGAAATTCCCTATCAGGCCTTTGCAGATTTTACAATTGTCTTCTACAGCTGAAGGTCCTTGTACAGAAACCACTTTGTGTGAATAGTGACTGTCTTTTTTGGTTTTCTGTACCACTTTTCAAATTCTACCATACATCTCTCATTATGTTCTTGCATTTTCTTACTGACTGGCTACTATCATTAAATTTGTCCTTTAAATGGCTACTAAGTATTGAGCCAATATTTTCAAAGAACAGATTTTATAAATTTGAGACTTTAGTTCACAGCACTAATAATTGCATTCCCATCCGCTTTCACAAGCTTTGGACTTCTTTTCCTCTACAGATTACTTTACATTTATGTGCATTGAATTTCATTTGCATTTTTACTCCACTTCTCAGGTTTAAGTCCAGCTCTTAGTCCTGATCCTTCCAGACTAGAAGGCATAGTGTCATTGCTGCCTTTTCCAGATCACTTGCAAATATGCTGAATAGACTCCTGTACCACTAGTAAGCTGCTTTATACTTTTTCTTTTATATCTCTTATTTTGTTATATATGGGAGAAAATTTGCTTTTATTTCAAGAGTATCCTTCTTTGTTTGTCATATATCAATGAGAGATATTTTGAAATGTCTTTTGAGTACCAGCTGATCTATCTTGTCCCAGTGCTCAGTGCCTCTTTTATGAAATTGCCACAGGTAGTGAGACATAATTTCCCTGCACAGAAGCTGTGTTGATTCTTCTTCTATATGTTGTATTTAGTCAAGTAGCTTATAACTATTCTTAGTTATAATTGCTTTTGGTCTCTCTGTTACACATATAAGGATTTCTAGTGTGTAATTCTCAAGATCTTGGTTATGACTTCTCTAAAAACTTTTTTATCATGCTGACCACCGCATATTTCATTGACACTGATGGAGTTTTAAGTGAATGAATACATATTGCAGTTAGTAGCTTTGCTATTTCATCACCCTTGAGTTTTATTGATGCTAAAAATCCAACTATATGGACATACAGGAGAAGAGAACTCCAAAAGGCATGCAACAATAATTAGACTATCAAGAATTGCAGTGTAAACAAACAGAAAGGATTGCCATGACTGCCCCATGCAAAAGCCAAACTTGAATAAGAAAACTTGAAGAAAGTGGAGAGAAAATACAGGCATATACAAGATAATCCTTGCAAAATGACATAAAAAAATTCTTTTCCATAGATATCATTTGATGGAAACGTTCAGACACATACACTTGTCCTTTTACAGAATTAAGAATTCACTTGCATGCTACTAAGTCTTTGAAACTGCTCTTGATTTGCTTCTTACAGCTAGATTCTCTCTACACAGGCAAGACTCATATAAATGAAGTCTTTAGAAACTTAGGAAGCCCTAAATATTTTCCTAAACATCATGTTCATTTATTACATTGTCAGCATATTGCAAGTGTTCACACCATTAGATTCTCATTGAGTGTCCTGAAAACCTTAAACAGAAGAGGAAGCAAATCTTAAAGACAGAGAAACGCTTTTACTGATGACAGTAATGCTTTTTTTTGTATGTGGAGGTGCTTGTATTTGAAATAATAATATGAAAACCAGAGTATTTTATTTAGAATAATAGTGGCTGAATTTATAACAAGTATGATTGTCACAAGTCTGTCAGAGTTCAAGAAGTGTCTGGGCAACACTCTCAAACACATGGTATGATTCTCGGGACTATCCTGTGCAAGGCTAGAAGTTGGACTTCATTGATCTTTGTATGTCCTTTCCAAATAACCACATTCTGTGACTTTCAAGACAGGCAGAATATTAACTTTGCTAAGAATATTTATTTGGTAAATCCTAAACAAAATACAGTCTGTTACATGTACTAGAGATGCTCAAGTTTGGATATGATTATGAATAAATATTTTGTCAGCATTCAGACAGATTTTGCATGGATTTTTCTTCAATGTTATTGGTGAAATTAGCTTTTCCTTTTTCATCTTTTCTTTTGCAAATATTTTTCAAGTGACACCTTTTTCAGATGGTCAAAAAGTTTTTGCATGCCTATTGCCAAGTGAAGTCAACCTCTCTATTGTAAAAGCTGATGTTCTGAAGAAAGAGATAAAAACCAAGAACCCCCCTGTTGTCTGCTTTTTAGCCTTGAAAAGTAAAGAGTTATCAAGCTTTGTTTGTCAACTTAGCTACTGGTTCACAAAGATTTGACATATAAATTTTACAATTAGGTATGCATTAAAAAAGGAGGGTTGGGTCTATTTAATTACTCTTTTCCTGTCTAATATTAATTAATAATAAGATATGATTCTATCAGACATCTGCTGTCTAATCTACTGAGTCTTAATCATGCAAGAATATATCTGTCTGCAAAAATTGTGATGCTAATAAATATGAGTTAACAATTAGCACACTGCAAATGATTTTGTTCGTTTCAATGAATAAAATTAGAGAAGAAGAAGTTAGTCTTGACAAAAACCTTTTTACTGGCTGTGGAGATCAGCCACAACAAGTAAGGCACTTTCATGTAGGAAAAAATATAACAACCCTTGAAGTGTCAGATGAATATTTCATAGCACTTATGAATTTCAGTGTTGTTGTATTCTAGTCAGCACCAGGCTAGAGAATGTCATATCAATAAACATCAGTCACATACAAAGACTACACTTAATATTAAAATGTAAACTGCACTTGGACTCTCTAAATTCTCCTTACTTTTTGGAAAAACAACAGGGAATTTTAGAGGCCAGCTATACAGAACCTGAAATGTCTTGTCTGCAATTTTAGGATAAAAAGACAACCATTTAAAGAATATTTTTTCTCTTTTTATAGTTTATTTCCATTATAGATTACATCAAATATTATTTGTTCCACTGTACTCCACCTCTCTCAGCATTTTGTAATTTTCCTTCCTTTCTACACTGCCTCTTTTTAACAACTGTCCCTTATATTTAAACTATCTCTAATTGGTGTAAAACAGTGCATCGTTAATTTAACAGCAAAGTTTTAATAGTATTTTCTTTTAAGGAAATGTATAAATTCAGAAATTTTAATAGAAACTTAAGAAAGATCAGGTATGGCAACACACAAAGGAAAATGAAAACCGTAAATGTGTCCACTCAACGAGTGTGTAAGATGCTAACACAAAGTAGCACCTCTGGTTTCATATTAGGTAAAGCTAAACTTTAAAGATAAATGAGATTAAAAAAATATGAGTTTCTGAGTAAAAGTCTGATTTTAAAGTGTTATAGAATTCAAAAAAATTTGTTCTTACAAGTTTTGTGAAAGAAAATCACTTTTTGCTGCACAGGAGATGTGCAGCAGGTCATCCTTAAAAATTAATAGGATCACAAAATACAAGGTCACATCGGATATAATTTGACTTCCTCTGCATTAAAACCTGCTACATTTCATACAGGTGTTTCTTTTGTAAAGCAAGTACCTTGACTGTGATTAATGAGCAAGTTGTGTGTTGGCTAGTTCCTCAGTGGCGCCTGGCATCTGTGAGTGGTAGGGATATTTACTTTCTCATAAGGAAAAAAGACCTGAACTACTCAGATACTAGTGCTGTGATGGAGATTCAAACACAGGTAGATAGCTAGACACAAGTTTGGATTTAATTTGCAGGGTTTTTTTTTAAATTATTTAGATGTAAAAATGAAACTTATACAACAAATAGTGCTAGCCTCAACTAATGCAATAAGAAAAATTACTCAAGTAGTTTAATATTCAATTCTGCCAAAAAGTAATTTTAAAATCTTACTGTACTGAATGAAATACAGCCATGCAGTGATTTTAGTTATGAAGAAATTGTGTTGGAAATCAATAAAACAGTACATTTTCCCCACCATAACAACTTTCTAGTCAATAAAAATATCAAGTTACTTGATGTAAAAACAAGGAATTTAGGTAGATTTCTTGAGAATGAAAGGCTAGGTTTTTTTCAGAGAGAGTTTATGGATAATACTTTTCCAACTTGCTTCCCAATATAGCTTTCAGTTTTATAATATTTAAACAAAGTTCTGAACCAAGATTACAGCCAAAACTACCCATCTTTTCCACAACAACTCTTAGTGAAAAATCTTTATATAACTACCTCTTCTTGAAAAGATTCAGGATGCTGGAAATTCAGCCCTCTTTATCATTACACAAAAATTGTTTGTTCAGAATGTGAGTTCCTGTCTTAGAGAAAACAAACAAGCAAAAAGCCAAACCAAGCAAAAAACACACCACTTTTTGAAACTTGGATCCTGAGTTATAACTTTCTTATATACCTGATTTGAAAACAAGATTTCTGTATCCCAACTTTTCTTTTTTTGCCTATGAAAACTGAAACCATTTTACAGAATCACAGAACAGGTAAGGTTGTAATGGCCCAACATCTCTGCTCCAGCAGGGACCCCTAGAGCACATTATCCAGAGTTGTGTTCAGATGACTCCAATATTTCCAGGAAAGGAGTCTCCATAACCTTCCTGGGCAAGTTTCACATTAGAAAGATGAGTATACAGTGAAAGGCGTCAGAAGACTAGCCTGTCACCAAATGGGAAACAAATGTTATGGCAGAGATGGACAGTTCAAACCACACATTCCTTTCTGGAGTCCTTATGTAGGGCAATACTGAGCATGTTTTATTGTGCTTGTTTATGCATACACATTGTAAGACAGAACTTTGACTGAGAAAAAAAGAAAAGAAAAACACTCAAGTAAATATCCATTTGACAATTAAAAAATAATTATACTGGCTTGTGAAATGCCACTCTTGAATGTCACTGACCAGACTGGTGCTGACTGGTTCCATCAAAAGATGGGTATCTCATAAATACTGTGTTCTGCAACAAGCTATAATGATTCTTCCAGTGCTTGTCCTTCACATAGAGAAAAAGTTGGGAGATAAAAAAACATTGTTTGTGTTATGCACTGCAGTCAGTCACAGTTCTGGCTGTTCTGTTACTGTGCTGAGAAGGAAGACTCCTTTCCTTACCTCACTCTGCAATGATATTCTCTTGAGAAAATGCTACTTTCAGTGTGGCTCTGAGAATTTTTATATTAATTCTATTCTATTCTATTCTATTCTATTCTATTCTATTCTATTCTATTCTATTCTATTCTATTCTATTCTATTCTATTCTATT